>JAQIUQ010007654.1:0-589755 GCA_030378365.1 Hybognathus amarus
CGCATACGTTCAGTTACATATTGCCTATTGTTACCATGCATTGTAAGGCCCATCACTTATTCTTTCTAATATATTGATACAAATTGTCAATTGCACTGGATTGACTGAATTTGCCAGTAATTTTGCTGCTCCCCATTTTTGTAATGACTAATCGACTTTTATAAAAATAGATAGCATTGGGGAGCACTTTTCACTTGGAACCTTTCTAGATCATCGTTCAATTCTTTGGTGAAGTGTAAAGTATAGCACAAATATTATCGATGGATAAAATATGCCTGCTGTATAATAGCTAGCCAATGATAAAGAAAAAGCAATAAGACATTCAGTTCTTCCTACAAAGACTGATGCGAAAAGTCATGTTAATGAAATTTGACAATGGGTTAAATGGCAATCTTTCATATAAGAATTATATAATAATCATTAATAATGATCATATTTATTACAAACTATGTAACACAATTTAGGTATCATAACTGTCATTTAACTGGAGTACAACAACCTCAATTTAAAAGGATGAGTAGGCCTTAAATATTTGCCCCCAGTTTCAAGGCTTAAGGCTTAGTCCCATATAAAATGCATGTTTGAGCCATTTAACTGAAAGCAACTCACTGACAGATTATAGGTCTGTGCCATTGTTTTGTATCAAGATGCAAGCTAGTAATTTTCCTAAGGGATGTTTATAAAAGCTACTAAGTCCTAATTAACTAAGGTCTAATCCTGGCTTAATTTAAGCCCTGTCTGTGAAACCGGGCCATAATATTTAATTGGTGCAGTCGTAGCTCAACCCCAGAGGTTTCCTGTGTAGTGACTAAAAATGAACAAATTCTTTGTAAAGATAGATTGACCGATATATAGAATGTTGTTACAGAATAAGGTGCTGTTTTATTTTCAACATTTCAATGTAATTCCTGAATCAATTAATCAAATCAAAATTCTAAAATAGTTAAAACACTAATCAAAGTGGGATATTGTTGGTTATTTGTTGCTCTTTTTTAAAGAAGCTTGTTTCAAGCCATTGGAACTAAAATCTGTTAAGATCAACAATGTAAATCTTGATTTGATTTTTTGAAATTTTCATTAAAAAATTATCTAATAAGATAATAAGTCTGTAATGGAAATGGAACTAAAATAACAACTGACATCTTTTTAAAAATTGAAATTCACTTATTGACACAATTTAACTTCCATTTGATAGTGACAACCTCATCCGACTCACTTCTACAAAACACACCTCTGTTGCGAAAAGAAATGGCAGACGAGCAAATTATTTCAAATACATCATCACGCAATCCTGTAACTCTTGACGGGACTAGATGAGTTCTTGTAGAGCCGCTGCGAGTGTCTTTTTTATCCTTTCTTGCCGAGCCGACTCCCCCTACCTCCTCCTCCGCTTTGCAGAATCGTATAAAGAACAAAAATCGGACTGGGGAGGGGGTTGATACGCTGAAGCTGAAATCGAGAGGCGAACCCAGGAAAGAGGAGTATTTTGTACACGGGACTTTCCCCCTCTTCGTCCCTAAAAAGGAGGGGGAAATGTCATATTTTTAAAAGCGATATTTTTAAAATCGAGGATTACGAATAGGCTTACGCGCCTATCTCGGAGGATATATATTTTAATTCGTTAAAAAATATGGCCGAGAACGTTCTGGACTCTGGCCCGCCTTCAGCCAAGAGGCCTAAACTGTCCTCCCCGGCACTATCTGCCTCAGCCAGCGATGGAAACGGTAAATATTTATTTTGTTTAATTTTCACGATACCGAGATATTTTAATCAGTGATTGTTTGTTTTTTATGTACCATTGTACACTCAATGCGTTTAAGCAGGGAATGTTTTTTTCCCTCTTAGTTTTGTCACGGGCTAGCAAGGCTCAGGCTTAGTTTGGGAAGCTAACGACGTCGTATCCGCACGAGACTTCAGCTTTAGCTTGTCATTCCAGCTAGGTTAGCATTAGCGCTTTCTCCGATCGCTGTTGGGATTCACTCACAGCGGCAGACCAGCACACGCTGTCCCTCAGCCTGGGTCTGTGCTTAGTGTCAACTGGTGTAAATGTAAAACTGACGGGTGCAGTGGAAAAACACAATAGTTCTACGGTGGCAACAACAGTAGTGGGATTTGTTGTTTGTTTTCAGTGAATTATCAGTTTCGGTTTGGTTCTCACTCGCAAAGAGTTTCGATCAGTTCTTCAATTACTAACAATGTACTAAGTTTTATTCACAAAATTGTAAAAATAAACCAGACAAATGGCTTCTGAAAGATGTCTTGACATTTCATCAATGCTTCATAATTTACTAATAATCGACACGAATTAGCCTGCTAAACTGAGTCAATCAACTTGAAAACTTTCTGACTGCACTCAAACACTGTTGTTTTCATAACTGCCCTTGTATAACGAGCACAACTAATTGCGGTTTCATCAACATAATCTTCTGTTCTCTTTAACGTTAATATATGTGATTAATATTGGATAGCTAGCTGGTCAGCTAATAACAGTCTGATGCTGAAGGCCCGCACAACAACTCCCTGCCATTGTTAGCTAACGTTAGATGCATATGAACTCATTCCTCATTATTTTAAGGTCCTGAGGCATTTTCACTGGGTTTAGATGAATGAATGAACTCGTTTATGGAGCTTGAATTGACTTAACGATTGTGTGATTTGAAGGATACACATTAACGTTACTTGTGTTTTAGTTCAGTTCGCTTGCTGGCTCAAATAGCCCTTCGTGCGTCGGTCATTTTTTCGGATCTTGATTTCCATTGTTCAGCCATAACAAAACTGACGAACCTGTCTCTTAAACACAAAGCATAAAACATTTAACGTTAATGATAGACGATGCGAATTGTTATCATGCAGGGGTCTTGTTTCTTATGGTAAAGCTTCGAGTTATTATACTTGCACGTATCTTCAAAAGCGAACTACGTTCCCTTTGTTGATGTCTCATGTTTTCAACCTTTTGTTCAAAATCGAGTTTGATCCGGTTCTGACATTTAATGGAGTTTATTAAGTTGCACAAATGCAAATGCACCAGAGTCTTACGTTTTTCATACACGGTATTCTTAGCATCAAATTGTTTTGTCTGTGGAGTGAATGTGTCGTCTCTATCAAAGCTTCTGCACTTCATCTTCAGACCGGCACAATTTCATGGACAAATTGACCATTTTCACCTGTTTTACCAATGGCTGATTTGTTCGAAGAGACAATGCTATATTTTTCAATAAAGTGTAAATGCATGTATGTTAGGAAATTACATGCTGTTTCGTTTTTTTTTTTGTTTTTTTTTTTACTTTTGAATGGATACAAATGGTGATTGCAGTACTTCCTAAAAGAAGAATCTAAATAGTGAATACATGAATACTTCACATCATAATTCAACAACATCTCATCTTTGTTTGGCTCCCTGTCAAACCACAGCCTGTGCCATTGAATGTACCGTAAGTCATTTATTCGATGCACCGATATAGCTATCGGCCAATAAAAGCAGCCAATGATCAGGGCCGATTATATACTGTCAATGGGCTATATGCACGCATAAATTCTGCATTTGACACAAGGATGCTTGTTAGTTTCCGGTTGGGAAGATTAAAGGTGGAAAACCAGAAGAAAACGGGATTATGGCAGAGTCTTCAAAATGTACTGTCCTTCCGTCTTTGAAACGAAACTTTTCATACGTTTAGATGTAATTTTATATATACTTAATTTTATTTAATATAATTTTAAAAAGAAGCATAAACACAACGAGGGGTGTCTGTTTTGTGAATAACGTTTCTTTAGTATAACCATCGAGTATAAAATTCAATATAAATTCTCGGTATTGCATTGGACTCTAACGATTGGCGGAAGTTATCGAGCATCCTTACACCTTCACCGGAAATACCGCCCATGCATAGAGCCCATAGAACGGAGGTGGAATCTTGTTGAATTGTTCAATGTGACAATAACGCATTAACAGCATTAACATTAAAAAATAGCGATGTAAAAGCAGGCTCTATTTGACCCAATGAAACACCTGTAGTTCAAGACAGTTCAAGCTGATTTTTCCCTACACCAAACATTAATTTAGCACGTCTTCTATCTAATAATCGCTGTGTGAATTTTTTTAAATTTATTGATAAGAAACAAAGTCTCAGTTTTCAAATTCTGTCAAGTTTATTGGGGCTGTGCGATTAATCGTGATTTGTTTTTTGATTTTGGCTCCAGCGATTATGAAAAACAAAGATTGTACCGCTGCCACTGTCTATATTAGGGGTGGCACGATTCTCCAAATCCTCGATTCGATTACATTTTCGATTCTAAGGTCATGGTTCGATTCTCTATTTTTATCAATCGCCCAATCAGAATGCTCTCTGTCTTACATGCGCTTCATGAGGCACACGCAAGGTCTCGTCGCTCTCTCCTCTCTACCATGCATGCAATATGGTTTAGAGCACAGGTTTTTTTCTGTCTGGCATGCACGCTCACTCTTGCTCGCTCACTCTAGATTCCGGGAGATTTTTAACTTATTTGTGTGCATCAGGGAGCCGCTCTATCAATATGCGGGAGACTCCCGGAACTTCAGCGAGACTTGGGATGTCTGCAAACAGTGGCTTTATTGAAGCGTGAATGTTGTCAACATGACTCACTGGAAATCCAAATTTCCCTACAACTTCACCTGCGACTTCAATGAAAGAGGAGGGGGTTCAAGTTCTGTTGATGGGTCTCCTGCAGCGGCAGTTGCCATGCTATGTTTTGAATGGCTCTAGCTAAGTTAGAGGAGGTTGACCATGGACACTTCAACACGCGTGTTTTTTTTCGCTTCGCACGCCAAACGGACGTGACTGGGGCGTGGCAGCATCGACGATTCCATTTTTTTAATTTCGAAGTTTGAGATTGTTAATTAATTTCGATTTATTTCAATTTAAAATCGAAATCGTGACACCCTTAGTAGAAAAACTTAAAGCACTGTATTTAATTTGTCAGTCTTGATTGTAATTAGTTTATTTGTTCTTATTGCTGACTGATTACTTGTCTTCTGTAATTGTTTTGAGGATCTTTCACTTATTAGTTAACCTAGCATTAATTTTTGCTGAAGTATCGATCATTGTGTATTACTGATGAAATATTCGAAACACCAATATTCAGTGTTAAATAATTGTAATTTTTAAATGAACAAATAATCGTGAATATGATTTCTGTCATAATCAAGCAGCCCTATATTTTATCACAAAATTCAATCAATAAATGGCGTTTTGACTCTCTTAAATGTGATGTGATTGATATAGTGATGTGACAAGCGGCAGCGCGAGTCTATTCTTTCACTTTAATACAAGTTATACCATGAAAAAACTTCAGTATAACAAGATACAGCACAACTTACCGAAATGCATCATGTCTCATGTAATCGCTCAATCAATGTTTCAAGTGCGGAAAGTTCAGTAAAACAGCTTGTGAACAAGAAAGTGTTCACAATGTTCTCTTTGATCTCATATTAAATGACAAATTACCATGTAAAAAATCTTCTGATGGGAGAATTGTTGGAGTCCTTTTTTATCCATTTCAGCTGCCCATGGTCCATGTTCATGCACTCTAGAACCAAGAACAGTAACTCAGTAACACAGTAAAGATGACTATAACGATTATATAGTGTCCACACCAATGCATGATAACATTCTGCTTCTAATAAGTGTGCACTGCAGTTGTTGTCTGCCACTTTAAATGCTCAAGCTCTCTAAAAATCTGGTACTTTAAAAATTCTGGTTTGCTTTCAAGGTTTTTATTGTTCTCATCAGTCAGTCAGTCAGTCAGTAGTCAGTCTTAGGTATCAAGTTAGGCTAATCTACATTTTTTATGTAACTGGTTTTAACAAGTCTTAAAGAAAAAAAAATGTGACGTCTTGCTTAAAAAACTAGTATTAGAGGTTTATGCAACCAGCCCCAGAGATGTCAAAGAGTTTGACATATTGTTCTCAGACTGACTGTGAATCTATAGAGAGACCAATGGGCCAGATTCATGAAAATCTTCGAAGAAGGAAGTTCTTTTGATACATTTTTAGAAGGTTGTAAGAATGTTCAGAACTCCAATTCTTGAAAAATTAAAGAAGTTCTAAAATATTTATTTTAGAAATAGAACATCTTTTTCTTTAGAAGAAAATGACACGCTTTGGTGTTAGTTGATTAAAAGGCTTTTAGTGCTGAAAACTTGCGGAAAAAGCGCTGCCTGAAGATTACCACAGTTATCATAATAAGCATGCAGACCATTTTCGTCTCAACTGGCTTGACGGGTGTTAATCACTCAGTGTAGTGTTTTTTTATTTTTATAATGTGCTGTGTCAAGTTAAAACAGTTATTTTCCAGTCTTTCCCTATTTGTTTGCGCTTCGTCCTTCTTGGGTGAATGAGTCCTGGATCTCTATGTGCTGCCTCGATAGTTGTAGCTAGAATGAACCCATCACGTTTTGGAAATGCAAAATATTCTTATTTTCTAACTTAAGAAAAAAGCAGTTAAGCAGAAATGTATTCTTAAGAATGTTTCGTGAAACCAGCCCCAGGACCAAAAATCTAAAATACTATTCTCCCATCATTAATCTCACTTCTAATTTCTCATTTCCTGCTGTAGATTTTGGCTCGCTTTTTGACCTGGAGCATGACCTTCCAGACGAGCTGATCAGTTCCTCAGAGCTGAGTCTAGAAAATGGAGGGACCTTGGCCAGTTGCATGGCAGTTTGGGTAGTGGGGGCGGGGCCATTGGAGGAGTTGTGTCCAGTGGCCAGGATGCAGCGGCCAAGCACAGGCAGCTGTCAGAACTCCTTCGGCACGGACCCGCACCTGCAGGACCGCAGCAGGGTGCGATGGGTGGCCCAGCAGGAGCCTCAATGGGACTTTTTGGGAATTTGAAGGCTTCTCCGGGTACCCAGGGCATGGGCCCCCAAGGGCAGCAGCATCTTTCCCCACAACAGGCTGCCCTTATGCAACAGCAGCAGATGGCAGGGATGGTGGGGAACATGAACAGGAATATGCTCGCATCTCTGAAAGGCAATGGACAGCAGCAGCCTGGAGGGCCTGGACAGCAGCAGCAAAATATGATGGGAGCACAGATGATGAACGGATCGCCCAGATTAGGACATCACAACCCGGGCATGGGCAGCAACAGTAACCTGTTAGCAGAGGCTCTTCAGCAGCAGCAGACAGTAGGAGGCCAGGGTGGACTGAGGGCACAGCAACCTGGAGCAATGAACAAGGTAATGACATCATCATCAACATTGGCCCTCAGTGTCATTGGTCAAGTGTCATGCACACCTTTGGCCATCTTGTAACTATTCTGTTAATTTATTAGATATGTACAATATATCTTTATCATGTTATTAGTATTGGGCCAATAAATTTAATACTATAGATGCATTATATATCAGCCACCACCATATTGGTATTGGCTGATATATTAATTTGACTGTTTTTGGCCTATAAATCATTTTTACTGTAAAATAATTAGGGCTGTCAACTTTAGTCGTTTAGTCGACTAATCAGTTCAATGCCGTCTTGGTCGACTGACATTCTTATTGGTTGACCAGTCGCATTTCTTTTTATTTTTTTGCCAATAGAAATATATTTTCAATGATTTACTCCTTGATATTTATTCCTTTATAAAGCAGTTATTTATTACTGTATTCTAAATATAATTAGCCTATGTTTTATCCCCGACTTTAAATGCGCCACAGTTTAGCGCACACACATAACACACTCGGGAACCGTACCTATGGCTGGCTGCGCTGCTGCTCGCTGCTCAGTAATGGATGTACCGGTAGGTAGTTTTGCTGTATTCATTCAGTTCACGCAACTTTAGTCGACAGAATATCCAAGAAATCTAAATCTTTTGTCTGGCTACATTTTTGTGGAGGTAGGCGACGGTGGCGAACGCGTTGCTCCATTATGAGTGCGCACATCGCGTGCCTATTTGAAATTGAACTTGAGCGCGCAAAAGACATGAGCAGCTCTTTTAACGGCTTTATCATACTGACTCAAAGATTGTTTTCTTAATAGGTTTTTATTTGTACACTTGACTCATTTGAAAGTAGCCTAAATAATGTAACAAAACGAAAAGAAACTTATGTTATCTTACAACACAGCCTAGATTTCAGATTGTTTTTTAGGCTATTTTGTCTGTTGTTTTAAAACGCCTAACAGATCGGCTGGACAAAAGTTAACCCATAGCTTTGTAAGTAAAGAAGAATACAGCCTGTATAAACGAGAGCTTTTGTTAGGATTTTTCATTATGTGGCAGATAGCAGTTATATTATTTTGTAGAGTGTGGTGTGGTCAGGTGCGCGATTGTCACTGTCACCATAGACCTAGTGCTCCTCACTTTTTGCACAACCGAATCACTTAATTTTAAAAGAATTGTATTATTATTATAGTTTTATTTATTTTTGATGTTTTTCGTTGTTGTTTTATAAATGCTCTATGACAATTGTTTAAAAAATGTTCAATCAAAACATACGTGTTTTTTTTTTAAAATTTATTTATTTTTTAAGTCGACTAATCGTCTGCGCAGGACAAGACCTTGGTCGACTAGGATTTCTTTGGTTGACTACAGCCCTAAAAATAATGTATGTGAATTCTTGGTACGCCCGTGTTTTACCGCGTTGTTAAAGGAAAGAGCGCATGCACAACCAAGTTACACCTTCGTGACTAGCACAGTCAAGTTCGCTTGTCTATTCTGAGCCTTATGTTTTGTGCAGTTGTAAGTTGAAATACGACATAGCTATGATTAGGAATGTCATATTACGTAACATTATAAAGAGAACACTTATTGTAATAAAATGCTGTGAATTCTTTGGGTTTAGTTGCAGTGTTCAGCGCGTCTGTTACGGAAAGAGCGTTTCCACAACAGGAAATGCACATTCTGACTAGCACGTAACTTGCGTCAATTTCAATTGTGCATTTGCATCATTTTGTGCAGATATAATTTGTAATATATAATAATTAATAATATAATTATGCATTTCATTGAGTTGATTTACTTGCTACCAAATCGCTTAAGTTTCCCGGTGTTCATTCGACTCTTCAGCTTCAGTTCACGCAGCTCAAAGTCAACAATATGGTTTAATTAAAATAATTTCATTATTTATGCGTAAGTAATCATGTCCAATAACTTGTTTGCATTATTTTATTTATTTGCAAGGAAATATTTCTTTTATAAACAAAGTTGGCCATAGGGGTGTAAAATTAATTTTATAACCTGCACTGGTTCAAACTGTATTGTTTATGTTGAAGTACTTGGGACTTTGAATGATAATGATTTAATCAGGCTCTCCAAAATTATTTGAAAATTTTGATTTACATTTATTATAACTATTCCAAAAAAAAACTATTATCTGAACCTCCGCTGTGAAGGAATATATATATTTGTTTGGTTGCCAAAGAGAGGATCCAGCGAAAGCTTGATGGGGCAACAAGGAACGAACGGCGTCGATATGATGACCAGATACTATTTGTGGCGGTACTGGTAATGGAAAAGCACTAATAGTTACATTTTACTGTCAAGTCAGGTTAAACCAACCTTTGTTATGGTGGGTTGTTGTAGTTATGGCCTCTGAATTGCTTTGTGTAAATCTAGGCCTGTCACGATAACAAATTTTGCTGGCCGATAAATTGTCCAAGAAATTATTGCCATAAACTATAATATTGTCGTCTGAGATTTACATCTGATTTACATCTAAAATAATGATAATGGCATAATAATGCAGGTACACCTTTTCAAAGATCAATAAACTTTTATTTCTAAAGACTATTTAACACTGAAAATGGAAAACATTTTAAATATCCACAATAAATGAACAAATCAATAGAAGCAATGGCCTCTCAGTCTCTGTTAACAAAAAATGCCCTTGATTAAATACCAAAAACATTTAATAAAATGGATCTAAACAAAACCCCTCCCTACCCCTATGATAAATTATTTGTTATTAAAGCATTAACTCACAAATCACTGTTAATTTAACATAAAAGCAAGCCGGCTACTGCATGCATGGTTTGGCATGACTGAATGCGTGCAAAGTGCGCTCCATTAATAATTCCTAAAAAGCGGACATCAATTCATCGCAATCTTACACATCTCTGTTATTATCAAGGAAGCTGAATGCACAATATTGTGCTTCATTTTAAATGCTTCTGATTGGACATTGCGTTCAAGAAATCAACACCCATGTCTGTGATTGGCTACATCACTCACGCTGCAAACATGTTATGGATGGAAACCCTGGCTTATAAATCGTTATATTTTTTTCAGTTGTTCATTGGATTTCTACAACAGATTAATAAAATTCTATTCGTTTTTATGTTTTATTCATAGATATTTCTAGATTCAACTCTATTTGTGTTGGGAGTGCACGTTTATAGATCTTTTTTTTTTACAGTCTATGGTCTAGAATCTATATCAAGGGACCGGCCCAGCCAGAGAATAGTGTCTGAAATATCAGGCGAGTCGGGTCAAGTTCGGGCTAAGGCAGAGAATATAAGCTCTAGTTCACTCCTCCTACACTGAACCGTTGTCATCCAGAGAGAGCGAGAGAGAGAGAAACAAGCATGCATGGAAATGATTACGGCTGGAAAAATTATCAAGCTAATTTTTTTTATTGTACAATTAATTGATTTATTGACAGGCCTATGTATATCTGACAATATAGTTGTTTTCTTCTTCAAATTAAATGGTAAAATGCTAAAAAGTAACATTTCAGAGCAGCTCCAGTAGATGAAGTTCATATAAAGCATCCTCATATTGAAAGAAAGCACACGGTAAAATGCCACAAGTGTCGCGTGCACTTAAGTACCACACAAAGAGCAAAGACGTGCAGAACAACATGCATAGGCCTGCTTCGATATTTCAGTAGCGGTTTACTATTGACAAAGACTAGTTCATATCACAATTAGATTAAGTTTACAGCCCTACTCTTAAGTTATTCATTCAAATTTAGCTAAATTATGTGACCTTCTGCGTTACACAGTAACTTCCATTTGTATCATGACTGTATTCCGCAATTCTGTCAGTCAGTACGTTTACATGCAGCCAATAACCCGTTCAAAACCTGGATATTAGCAATAACCCGGCCGCGAACGGCCATGTAAACACCGGCAAAAACCCGAATATGGTCCTATCCCGGATTTTAGAAACCGGATATTATACCTGGGGTACCCCTTTCTAACCCGAATTTTTGGTCATGTAAACGCGTACTGGCATATCCCATAGTGATTTGTGTTCTGCGCATGTTCTATTCACAAGGAATCTGGGTCTTTTGAGTTGAGAAACTTCTCGGCGCATACAAAAATCCACGTGCAGTATACCGGAAGTAAACATGGCGAGGGACAGCATACTTCTGGAGTGAGCTCAGTAACGTTACCAGCATCAAAAGCGCGAAACAAATGTCGATCGCTATCTGCCCCGAACTATTCATTATCTGCGTGATACAGTTGTTGTTGTCTTTGAATACAGGAAGATGAATCGGAAATGGCGCATTTTCCTAATGTTTCAGAAACATTAGGAAACATTCCTAATGTTTCAGAAACCCAAATAATGAGCCTTAACCCGACCATAACCGCAAATTGGCTGCATGTAAATGTAGTCAGTGACTACGTTTACATGCAGCCAATTTTCGGGTTATGGTCGGGGTTAAGGTCACTTTTGGGGTTTCTGAAATATTAGGGATAACCCGTTTACATGCGTGAGCAGAGAGAGTTTCTCCTGTATACATGAAATTGCAATATCCCGATGTAAACGGCGACGCGCGATTCAGCGTCTGATACGTACAGACGCAAAATGCGTCATTTCCGATTCTTCTTCCTGTATCCAAAGCAACAACAGCAGCAGCATGTGGATAATGAATAGTTCGGGGCAGATAGCGATCGCCTTTGTTAGCGCTTAGATGCTGGTAACGTTACTGAGCTCGCTCCAAAAGTATGCTGCGTCTCGCCATGTTCACTTCCGGGATACTGCACGCGGATTTTTGTATGTGCTGAGAAGTTTCTCTACTCAAAAGACCCAGATTCCCTGCGAATAGAACATGCGCAGAACACAAATCACTATGGGGATATGCCGATACGCGTTTACATGACCAAAAATTCGAGTTAGAAAGGGGTACCCCAGGTATATATCCCGGTTTGTAAAATTCGGGATATGAGCATTTTTCGGGTTTTTGTCGGTGTTTACATGGGCGCTCTCGCGACCGGGTTATTGCTAATATTCCGGTTTTGACGTTATGTAACTGCATGTAAACGCAGTCAGTGTTTTCTCTACTACTTTCATCCACAGGTTTTTCTTTTTTTGGAAAAGTGTCTGTCATCTCCCTCTGTCTGTGTGTTGCAGATGGGGATGAATGTAGGTTCAGGCCCCTATGGAGGCCCATATGGTCAGCCTGCCAGTCAGGGTCTGGGTGTTGCAGGGCTGGCCCCTCAGCTCCAGAACAAAGTAGGTCTGTCCAACAGTCCAGCCCAGTTTAACCTTGACAAGAAATCTCAGCCTATGCAGGGCATACCTGGCATGGTTTGTATTCGTTCAGAGCCTTATATGCAGACATTTTTCCTTTTAAAGCAATCATGAGATATCTTAATGTCTGTTCATTTGGGATTTCTACAGCAGGCTACTCAGCTCTCCCCAGCGGGTGCTGCCGGAGGCGCGGGAGCAGGCGGCATGGTGCCTAACGCCCAAGGAACTCTCGGACCCGGATCAGGTGCATCAGCCGTGTCTGCGGCAGCGGTGGAGGTGTTCCTCCTGCGGCTGATCCTGAAAACGCAAACTCATACAGCAGCAGCTGGTGCTTTTGCTCCATGCCCACAAGTGCCAGCGGAGGGATCAGGCCAACGGGGAAGTACGGCAGTGTAACCTGCCCCACTGTCGCACCATGAAGAACGTCCTTAACCACATGACGCACTGCCAGGCTGGCAATCTTGCCAAGGTGAGTGCATAAACTGCATGGAACTGAAACAGCACGACACTTTTGTTTCTGTTGTTCTGCCTATTTAAACAACATGGCACTTACTAGGGTTGGGCAACGACTAATCGCTGATTAATCACCTCTGAAATAAAAGTTTGTGTTTACATAATATATGTGTGTGTAGTGTGTATAATTAATTTGTATATATAAATACCCACACATGCATGTATATATTTAAGAAAAATCTGTTATTAATATATCAAATATTTATGTTTATATATAATATTAATTATGTATAAATATATATATAAAGTATATACATGCAAATATTTCTTAAATATATACATGCATGTGTGTGTATTTATATATACAAATAAATTATACACACTACACACACATATATTATGTAAACACAAACTTTTATTTCAAATGTCGACATAATCGTGATTAATCGTTGTTTATCCCTAGCACTTACTAATATTGGGTTTGTGTTTTTATTGCTTTTTAGTGGCACACTGTGCCTCGTCCCAGACAGATACATCTCTCACTGGAAGAACTGCACGCGGCATGACTGCCCTGTATGTCTACCTTTGAAAAATGCAGGAGACAAGAGGAATCAACAGAGTGAGTGTTTGTATACAATCAAATCATGCTGTTTCATACATCTCAACCAATCACTTTTCAAACATAGAAATTTACTTTGTAACTTTGTAGTGTCATGGCTATTAAAATATTTTCATTGTTCTTAATGTAGCAGTATTGGACATTGCAACAGTTATATTACTATTTTCAAATTCTAGCTCTATGGTAACTGTCTCTTTTTTGGTTGTCTTTCTTCACATGGCTTCAGCTCTGCTAGGCACTGCAAGTGTGGGGTTAAGTTCTTCTTTGGGTAATGTAACTGGTGGTCTCCGCCTAGTGCCTCCAATCTCAATACCCAAGGGCAGATAGACCCCAGCTCCATCGAGAGAGCTCTACGCGCCTGGGCCTAACATACCAGGGAAACCAGGCTTCCCCTCAGCCTGTCCAACAAACACAACGGGCAATGAACAGCATGGGTAATGACAGAGGTTTCAGATTTTATTTGAACTATGAGTTTGGGGTCTTTTGGGGGACACATTTATCAAAAGTGAAAGTTAAGACATTTTATAATATTACAAAAATCTGTTTCAAATAAATGCCTTGCTTTCAGTGTTAATTTTGGCACCCATTTTTGATTTAGTCTTAGTCTTCATCTTCATACGAAAATGTTTATTGGTCTTATTTACATTTCAGTCATTTTGTCTTTCATAGTTTTAGTCTAGTTTTAGTTGACGAAAGTCATTTGCAATTTTAGTCATTACTTTTAGTCAAACTGCAGTTACCGACATTAATTTTGGTAGCGATTTATATGTAGTCTTTACTATTTAGAAAAAAATAAGTAATTTATTTTTTCTCTCTAGGCCAATTTAATTGAGCTTATGAGAAATTGAAACGGTTTCGAAATTGCACTCTTTAGCAGTAACACTTGTGCAATTCTACATATCCATTTTCCTTAGCCAAATTTTCTCCAGTCACACCTTTCCATTAAGGGAAAATATTTGTCCTTTAATTGATTTTTCCAGTTAATTTTTTTTACCTTTATAAATATCTTATAAATAAATAATGCTTTAAGTGAGTCACCGAGTCATTCATTCATTCAGTAACGAAGCAAGTTGCTGTATTAACGGATCATTCAATCTCACTGATTCGTTCAAAGCCACAGATTCGTTCACAAATGTAAACATCACTTATTCGTGCCCTTTTGTTTGTTGAACTGATGTATAAAATCAATATCACATTTGAAATCGTGTGGATATTCAGAAAACATTGCATTCTTGCTCGTATAATATGATCAACATTTAAAAACACAGCTGGATGTCAGCCTGCATTTTGATTGCAGATTTAGTCGCACAAACAGCTCGAGCAGCTCGTGACAGAACACATACCGACTGAATGACCCTCTAAGTTGAAAATCTCAAATGAAGATCGCTGAACTCCAGTTTAACTTGTCTGTGCTTTCTGATCATCCACACATACTTCTTCAGCAGTGTAGAGAGAGGGTGTGGTGCGCATAGCAATGCGTGTGGTTGCCAGATACTATTGAAAAGACCGGCTGAAATCGTGTTCTTTTAACAGAAAAAGCTCTTACTGGGGTTTAAGGTTTTGAAATCTGGCAACTGTAAGCATGAACGCTTGTAAAAACAGTCAATGTGCTGTCGTCTCCTACTATTTGACAAAAAATACAAGTGGTTTTGTCCAGTTTAAATTTGTTTTAAACACATTTCAGTCTCGTCTTTTTTCGTCAACGATATTGCATGTGTTGATATAGTCATATTGATCATTTATTGATGTGGGTGTCGTCTCTCATCGTCTTGTCTTAGTCAGAACATTTTTCGTGCATAGTTTTCGCTGTACGAAATTAACACCTAGCTTGCATTTGAACCTTCTATTCATGAAAATATTTAGCAGCACAACCATTTTCAACATTTGATAAAAAGAAATACTTCAATCAAATCATTAATATTAGATTTATTTCTGAAAAATCACATGACACTGAAGAGCTGAAATTCTAATATTATCTTATTTCACAATATTACAGTTTTATTGTATTTTTGATCAAATAATGCCTTGGTAAGCATTGAGAAACCTCTTTTTAAAATATAAACTATCACCCAACCCCAATTTTTCTATTAATGACTTGTAGTAGTGTCTCTTCTCATGACCTTTCTTGTTACAGGAGCGAATTCCATGGGAGTAAATGGGGCCGTGGGTTGGTCAGTCTCAGAATCAGCAATCTAACCTTCTCCAGGATACAATGTTGCATCTGAACATGAACTCACAGAGGTAAACAAACCCTCGGTACATCTCGTGTAACTAGTCAGCATTCAATCCTCTGCGTTCAGAGAGCCTTTAAATCTCACAGTAAGACTAATTCGCTGCAGCAGGCGTGTGTCAGTTTTAATAAGTTCATATTCAAACATAGCGTGATCGTTATTTGTTTCTATCACCTTTCACTAGTCTGATGAATGACAATGCTGTGGGTGGTGTGGGGTGTATGCCTATGGCCAACCCAGCGGCCAGTGCTGGCATGAGGAAGAATTGGCACGAGGACATAACCCAGGATCTACGCAACCACCTGGTCCACAAACTGTAAGTTGTAAACTGGTTTGTGAAAATTTTGAACGTTACAGT
This sequence comes from Hybognathus amarus, assembly GCA_030378365.1. Taxonomy (NCBI): domain Eukaryota; kingdom Metazoa; phylum Chordata; class Actinopteri; order Cypriniformes; family Leuciscidae; genus Hybognathus; species Hybognathus amarus. Next base: position 16,111 of record JAQIUQ010007654.1, read on the forward strand.
ATCATTTGTCTTTTTTATTAGTTACCTTTTATAGAGGAAGATCTTTAAAACAAGTACTTATTTATGTATTTATTCAATATAACCACCTGACCAAGGCTTTTGATTAATATTAATTTCGGTGTCCCTCTCTGTTGTCCTCTTTTTCAGAGTCCAAGCCATTTTTCCCACCCCAGACCCAGCTGCACTGAAGGACCGCCAATGGAGAATCTAGTGGCCTATGCGCGTAAAGTTGAGGGGGATATGTATGAGTCTGCTAACAGCAGGGTGAGTACATTGTCTTGTCTGTTAATGATTTGTCTTTTATCATAATCACTGGTTTATAAGTCACTATCACACTTCTCAGGCGGAGTATTATCACCTGCTGGCGGAGAAGATCTATAAGATCCAAAAGGAACTGGAAGAGAAGCGAAGGACACGTATTACAGAAGCAGGGCATGATGCCCACTGGGATTGGCTGAACCAGGGCCACCCACAGGACTGACCTACTGAGTGAGTACCGTCCATGAAAGTTGCCCCTCCTATAGTAGAGCTAAAACCATAGATTTGTATAAGTTATGGGTTGGACGCCATCGCAGCTCCTTCCCACAACTGTTTCAGTAGAGATTACATGAAAAATACCATCAATAACATTTTTAAAATCAAATTCACCTAACCAAATCTAGTAATTAAAACACTATTAGCATTCATTGTTTATTTCAAACAGAAAAGTAAATGGCGAGTGCGCTAGTGCGTGCCAGGGCCAGTTGCGCTTCCTCATTCACATCTGTATCTGTTTAACTCGTATAACTCCAAACTCCTGTTTTATTCTCTATTGATCTGATTGAAAGGATAACAGTTATAGGAGAGATGGCAGAGATCACTTAAACCTTTCTCAGATCACTTAATATTTTGGAAGATTAATAAGAAATGCTCGACTTTTCTAAAGAAATGTGATGTAAACATATGATATTATCTATTCTTTTTCTAAATGTGTGAAAAGGTCCCTTGACATAATTTTTTTTTACATTAATGCTGAGTTCCCCTGAGACTGTAAATGGTCCCCCAGTGGCTAGAAATTTCAATCTGTGTAAACTGAAGCTTTGGCTATCTCTCTGCTGCCATTTAGAAATGAAAGCTCAGATGGACTAATCTTGAATCTCCTCTTTTGACGTCATACGGAGGAAGCTCTTGTGCTTTAAACCTCTAAATTTTGTGAGTCCCTCATGAAATTGAGAAGATTAACAGAATATCAAGTTTCAAAATAGATCTGTGCATTAAACAAATTGGTGTTGGGGTGAATATGTTTAGTGTAGATTTAGTTTAGCCTTTAATCACTGTCAACATAGAACAAAAAAGTTTAGAGACATTTATGTGACGTGAGCATGTTGCATTCCTTATGTGAATGATAAATAATATCAGGGCTGTAGTACTCTTTAGTTCGTAGTCTTGGACTTTAATCCGGAACTTGAGACCGTTTTTCTATGGTCTTGGACTTGTCTCGGACTCGCTGGTATTTGGATTCGACTTGTCTCTGGCCACTGGTCTTGCCAAATATAGCGTTTGGTCTCGACCAGAGTCCAACATTTTTGTATGCGTGTTCATTTATTACTAGCCTATCAGGGTAACGTTTAACTTAGAAATGCCCAAATTAACCGACCAAGTGCTCACTACAACGGAGCGCGTCTTCTCATGCTGTTACTATAGTTACTGGGTGTTGCGCACAATTCTAATGATTCCCGCAGGTCTCCCATTTATAATGTGGGATATTCCCGCAATCGTAATCCACACAGATTATAAAATCAAATCATTCTTTTAATAACTATCTGCCAGACGCAATTTCACAAACCGCGTGAGTGTTCAGCGGTGCCGCGTCTTCTCTTCTCTCATGTGTTGTGGAAGGCGCATCAAGCGCTGCCGCAATAATACACACTCGCGTTCAGGAGTCGGGACATGACGGAATATTCACTTGCATTCGAGCCAGTAGTGCATCGTGAATAAAGCTTAACATTTGCACGTCTTTTTAAGTCTTACCAGTTTAACATTCAAGTAATTTTAAACTATCAGTCCTTGCGCGCTCTCTGGGATGACTATGCGCACATTCATTGAAAATCCGCCTCAAGAACAGCTGGCCAGTAACAAAAGTTATTTTTCACGGATTAGCTATATTGCTTTAACACTCAGAATAAGTGTCAATTTCGGTCTTCGTGAGTATAATGGTCTAAACATAGTCGGTTTTGTCTTTAATAAGCATAAAACGCATGCCAGTATGAACAGAGAATCTATGCTCTTAGCTCTTAAAGTGACAGCAACCATATGTGTCGTTCATTAATTTTGTCGTCAAAACAAGAAAAGAGAGCTTTAAGTTAAAGGAATCAGGATTAGCCTATGTGTTTAATTTATTCAGGACTAAAATACTATCCAGTGTTATTTTCCATTTGATTACTTTATTCAGTTTCTGTCTATGAACACTAGTGTAGACCTATTCAAAAACGTTTCTCTTTATTTGTCTTTATTTGTATCTTTATTGTATTTATTTGTGTAACTTTTTTCAATTTAATTGACTATTTAAATCAAGCCTTGTGTTGTGTAAATTCTTAACAACATTACCCCATTGTAAAAAATGCAATGAGCACAAACATTTAAGCAACATAAATTTTAAAAATTTTGTTTGGCAAAAATGAAATTCAGGCCCTGAAGACTTTTTTTTTCCTGTCCTGGACTCGGTCTTGACTCGGACTCGAACCTTTTTGGACTCGGTCTTGACTTGGACTCGAACCTCTTTGGACTCGGTCTTGACTTGGACTCGACTAGTCCTGGTCTTGGACTTGTCTTGGACTCGAACAAAGGTGGTCTTGACTACAGCCCTAAATAATATATCAGTTAAATCTGTATATTTGTTTTAATAACTTCAATAATTTAATAAGCTCAGGTAATAAGTAGCTGGAGTAGGCTACTTACAGTTTAATCATTTAAACTAAAACTAAAATAAAGATTTTAGTTAAACAAAAACTAAATAGTATTGCTTTAAAAACCATAAGTCAACATTTGAAGTGGATCAAAACCTTTCATCAAAGTTATACATGTATTTTGAACAATACCCGTTCTTGTTGTAGGACAACTCAAAGTGTTGCTGCATACAGTTAAAACAGTGCAAAATGAAAATAATACAAAGCATCATGACAAATTAAGAAGTTTTTTTTCTCCTTCACTGATCGAGCCTTTCAATTTTCCAGCCCTAATAGGACATAATGTCAACAGAGCAAGAAAAAACTGGAATTAAGTGATTTCATAGACTTTACTTGTTTATTTTTTGTTTTGCCCCTCTATCTGTAGATGGTCCTCTCTAGATCATTCGATGGTGCGGCCTGCTGGTCCAAACCAGATGATGAACAGGATGCAGAATGCTGCTGGTGTGTATATCTCACATAGGCGCACACACACTTTATTTATTTATTTATTTATATATATACACAAACATATATTTGTATGTTTACTGAGCTATTATACATTTTTATTTTGTGTCAGTAATTTCTCTTTTTAAAGAACTGAAATTAAACTGCAGTTATTAGTAGTGCTGAGTTCTCGCAAAACCTCTCATTAAACAAAGAGATGATATAAGAGAATCATGCAGTGTGTATAGACAACTTTATTGATTTTTAATGTAACGTTGTGAGATTGCAAACTGAGATGAGTGACAGCTTTTTAGTGATTCTAAAGTGAGCGCTCTTCACGCTTTCAAGGCTATATAGCTATAATTCGTTGAAGACAAGTATTGGTTTTTTATGCTGCTTTGCTGACCAATGGCCAATTACACGCTGAAAGTTTTAAAATTTAAATTCTACTTATAAATGCTGAATTCACTCTCAAGATTGCAAATGGCATAGTGATAACTATAGCATGGGACAAAAATATGGAATGTAGAAATAGATAAACGCAATGTAAATGCTGACTAATAGACTAATATATTGCTATTCTTGTTATGGTGGAGCCATTGCTTATTAGGCCTACGTTCGCATGTTACTTGAACACGCACTCATTTCAGATACTCAGTGATTGGATTCTTAATTGTTCATCTGATAGTAAAATTAAAATGTATGACTGCAAATCCATTCAAATAATTTACAAATGTATTAAGTCTCCTTTCTGCTCTGTGCTTTGCAGGCATGAATCCATTTGGGAATCATATGGGAATGCAGTTCCATGGGCCAGAGATCTACACCTCCTCTTCCACTCAACACGACTCTTAACCAGGTTATTACTGTGACTAGAAATGATAGCTTTTGCACTTTTGTTATTTATTACTCCATAGTAGTTCCATGGAAGATTGTTTTAAAACTGCAGTCCGTAGCTTTTTTGGGTTAAAAATTATCCGAAATACATATTTGAGAAAATACATACGAGCCAGTGTTCAAAACGATCTGCTTGCCTTAGCTCGATCACCATCTTACAAACACCAATGAAAACATTCACCCGCTGTAAAATGCTGAAGACTTTGTTTGGACATTGGAGTGGCTACAGAAAAAAAGAGACTGCAAACGGCCCATGCGAAAACAAGGCTACATATCGGAAGGACATTACGTAAGGGTTAATGCCCTCCGAGGTGTCCATTGTCAGGTTTTAATGGACGAATGGCGAGGTGTGAACCGGCCGGCTTGCCTCCGCCGAAGTCCATTAAAACCTGACAATGGACACCTCGGAGGCATTAACTCGCTTATACCATGGTCCCTTGCCAAATAAAACATTTTTAAAACATTAGTTTATATTTAAAGTAGGCTAATTCTATTTTTTTCAAATAATAACTTGCCTGACGATTTATTTTAGCAACTTGAGATGTAGTCGCACAGCTTGTAGAACCTTCAGGTTCAAAAATGCTTTTTTTTCATGAAACACAAAGGTAACGTTTTAGGCATAGTTATTTTTTTATTACACATAAAACACTATGTGTTACACTAGTCTACACCAGAGCCATAATACATGGCTCTGGTCTACACTAACCACAGCCTCCGAAGCACCACTGTAGGTCAACTCTCCGATGCTGGACTGGAGATCCATCAAATAATGTCGGTGACAGGCCATCGATGCGAGAGCAGTCTGCGGGCTTACTGGGCTCCGTCAGTCCAGTGAGAGACTGAAGATGAAATAACGAAGTTGCTCATTGTTGTATTAGTAGGCTATGTAATATCTAACTTGTCAAGCTTTTGTTCATATTACGATGGAGTACTCAAGGACTCTGGGTGCACGCTGAATTCGTTTTATCATGAGGATTTATTGACTTAAAATCACACAGGCAAAGTGCTCACTCTTATCTCACTTGGATGCATACTGAACTGTGAACATGTGACATGGCCAATAAGAACACAGGATATTATGTCTATGGCATATGATTGGTTCTTAGCAGAATGTAAGAATACTACATAACTAACGTTAGATGTTTGTTTTGATAGAGCAAATTGTTAACGGATACTTTGACTGCCTGTTGCTATGGTTACTCACAGCTGTTGTAGGCAGCGCATTTATTTATTAATTTCGAATGGTAAACAGGCAGTTTCACCAGAACTACTTTACTAGGTGTCCTCTATCACTTTTTAACGGACACCTGCAGCCAATCAGAATCGAGTATTCACCCAGACCATGGTATAAATGTAGTCACGCAATGCTTGCTTACGTTGTTAACGTTAACAGTTTAAGAACAAAGTATAATTTGCATGGTTTTGCGTTGATATGATAAGCGATTGTTAGATTTAATCAGCATGATTTACTGCAATGTCAGAACCAGAAAAAAGTTTCTTACTAGTTCAGATGAAAATTTTCTGGTGAAAAGTCTTATGTTGGTCATACATCCGAAAAAAATTATCTGTGATTCTGAATGCCAGTATCCACATCGGCGCAGCGACTGACAGCCTCACACTCTCCTCAAACATTGTGTTCATCCACGCTGTGCTGTGTTGAGGGTGTTGAAGTACAACTCATGTAAAGTTGATAATTCCGCAAATGACTGCAATTGCAGATTTCGAACAGAGATGGCGACAAAGAGGAAAAACGCTGGACTGCAGCTATAAGTGTGCAGAAAATATTTCTTCTAAATGCTGAATGTTTTGACTGTTTCAGGGAAGCATGGGCACTGGGAGGATGCCACAACCAAATGTTGCACAGATGCAAAATCAGTACATGCAACCTGGACAGTTTCAAGGCTCAAGTCCTGTTCTTGGTGGTGGATCTGTTGACATGGCACACCAAGGAAATGATGGCGCTATTACTCAAGTCAGCGAGTAGAGATTTTCTCTGAATTGTTTTAACTTAATAATCATGTTCTTAAAAATGTGCCATTAAGTTATGATATATATATATATACACACCTGTTGTTTTTTTGTCATTTAAACGTTCTAGAGCTGTAATGCATCATATATGATGTTACTTTAGAACTGCTTCATGAATGCATTCTCAATGTTTGCTCTTTTTAACTTGACAGCAGGGGCAAATGCCTACTTTATCATCTTTACCAGTCGGCAGTCCTTTAGCCCAGCCTGGGTCTGCTGGTGGGGCAGGCAGCGGGTCCTCGGGTCCCAACCAGCATAAGTGGGGTTCCTCCGGGCATCCACCCCAACACAGTCCATCAACCTCCCCCACTGCCCGCCCGTCCACAGAATTCTCCTTCCCCAGCACACAGCCGTACACCCACACCCACTCCCCGCTCCCAGACGCCCCAGCCCCATACACCCGGTCTACCCAGTTACCCCCGACCGGCAGTCAGCAGCAGTTACATCCGTCCAGCAGTTCTGACAATTCCATGCAACCACAGCAGCAGACATTCAGGAGGACCTTCTCCAGCTGTGTCTCAAAGTGGCCTCTCCACACCAAATGCCAGCCAGCATCCCCGCACTCCAGTGAGTACTATTTCTTATATAGGCTACAATAAAACTGTAAATGCACACGTAGAATGGTCCTAAATGACGATGCACAACATTTTCTGAAAATGTTCCTATGAGCGATTTATAAAACAACCAAACACACAAAAAACATTTCTAGAATGCATCCTGCTTTATAAATTGCTTTATAAATTCATCTTCAATTCAAAAGCGTGGTAAGCGTGCATCAACTCCACCTATATGTATGTTTACCAACATATATTGTTAATTTGCACATAGAATAATAATAAATGCATATTGTTGTCTAATCATCTTTACATATATATATATATATATATATATATATATATATATATATATATATATATATATATATATATATATATATATATGTATATGTGCATATGTATATGTTATAAATCCTAATTTGTTCCTCAATTTTGACGGGATGAGATCCCTGGAATTTAGGATTAAATCCAATTACATATACATTTGAAAATGTATTAAAAAGGTTTCAAAATGTTCTTTATTAATGCTGTACTTGTATTTATGTACTATTACTGTATTGCGTTTTTCACTTGTGGTCTTAGATTTTGGATCCTTCTATAGCCATAACACTTAATTTTTTACCTTTTTGTCTTTTCTTTTTCAGTTGTCTCATAAGGGGTCTCTGCCAGTGGAATGGCCAGGCTGCTACCCCTGCCTCCGTCAGCAGTGCAGATGGATCATTTCAGCACGGCCCCTCGACTCCTCAACCCCCTTTGAGCCCAAGGTGGAGGTCAAACAGAAAGAGAAGGAGGAGGATGAGGATGAAGAAGCCATGGTGGGAGGAAGAACTGGAAAGCAGGAAGACATTAAATCTGAGGAAAAGCCTGAGGTAAGATCCAGAGGTTGTATTTTCAGTAAAAGTCTGAATGGTGTTGATTATCTGACAGTCAATGTTGTTTTTATTAGTAACAGGGCTCAACAGTAACAGGAACAGAAAAAATACACACAACAAAGCTGTGCGTAACTGAACGTGAACAGTTGAGAAAGAAAACATGTGTAACAGTATATTGTGTCTATGCATTTTGGTCTTAAAGTTACAGCAGCCTAATATTTCTGCTGTCTATAGTAATGTTAAAGGAGAACTTCGATGCAAATGATCCTTTGGTCTAATAACTGTTTAGTGTATAATGCTAATACTGGGGGCATTTACTAAATAAAAAGAAATCGCTATTTATACCACTAACAATGTCAAAATAGCCCCACACTAACACAGTAACGTAATGAGGGTCCTCCATACAAAATCCGAAACATTAAGAACTTGTAAGTGTACAGCATTTAATAAGAAGATACTTTATAAAGTATGGTCTCAATCTCGTGTATACAGACAGGAGCCATCTTAGAAAATAATCTAAGTCGAATCCCGAATGTCGTTCATAGAGTTCAGAAATTCGCCTGAACTTCTGCATACAGTTCAGCTCACTCAGCACGTCGCTCATGGTTTGACTTGTGCGTGACGCTGTTTCCAAAGACTGGAGCCCGCCCGTATACACAGAAGCCCGTATAATAATCACTGTATTTGATTTGTATCTGTGCTCTATTGTGTTTATTTGTGCTATTGCTTTTGTAGTTTGATTATTTGTTCTTATTTCAATATAGACTGCTTTACTTGTCTTCTGTACTTTCTGTAGTTATATTTTATATAGAATCGTTTCATTTACATCTTGTTGTTGCATTCCTTGCGTGAAAAGTCTGGCGAGTAAAATAAAAAACGAACTAGCCAATGGTGACATCCGAGAGCTTCAGTGTGTCCGTTAAGAGGGCTTGTTCAATAAATATTTGAACTTACACATTAGCGGGTTTTTTTTTGTTTTTTTGGGGTATCCAATTGTGGAATAAATTCCAAATTGTGAAATGCCAGCAGTATGCATTTTTGGTGGCTTATTTATTAGAATACAGTGTCACACTGGGTCAAAACAAACAACATTTCTTTTGGTGGAGCAAGTACATAATTTGAGCCATTGTAGAAAAGATATCTCTCAGGACCCTGTAGGTGATCTGAGAATCACTCCATGAATTGACTGCTTTCTTTTATCAGATAAAGAAAAAAGGAGCAATTGAGTGGTGGGGCGCCGCCAATGGAGACATCTTCCCCACTGCAGCTGGGGAGGAACAAAAGCCAGAGATAAAGACTGAGCCTAAAGAAGAGGGAAGAGGTCCAGGGTTCCAGATTTACCCACAGCTCACCTTCAGAGTCTACCCAACAAAAGAAAAGTATTGATCAGAGTCTCCACTTTGGTATTCTAGCTGCTAGGGTTGCCATCGTCAGTACAAAACCAACTTCTGATTCTTGGTGACGATACTGTAGAATAAAAATATAATAGGCAACAATTTAACAACATATTTAATGCATCCCACACATCAATGGATGCGGTCTGCTGTCTGTTTGACTAGGTAAAGCCTTAAACAATATAAAAATTGCATCCATTGATGTGTGAGATTCATTAAATATGTTGTTAAATTGTTGCCTATTATATTTTTATTCTACAGTATCATCACCAAGAATCAGAAGTTGGTTTTGTACTGAAGGCAACCCTAGCAGCTAAAATACCAAAGTGGAAGCTCTGATCAATACTTTTCTTTTTGTTGGGTAGACTCCCGAAGGTGAACTGTGGGTAAATGTGGAACCCTGAACCTCTTTCCTCTTCTTTAGGCTCAGTCTTTATCTCTGGCTTTTTGTCCTCCCCAGCTGCAGTGGGGAAGATGTATCTCCATTGGCACACCACCACTCAATGGCTCCTTTTTTCTTTATCTGATAAAAGAAAGCAGTCAATTCACGTGAGATGATTCTCAGATCACCTACAGGGTCCTAGGATATTTTTTCTACAATGGCTCTAAATTTGTACTTGCTCCACCAAAAGAAATGTTGTTTGTTTTGACCCATGTAACACTGTATTCTAATAAATAAGCCACCAAAAAAATGTACATACTGGTGACATTTCACAATTTGGAATTTATTCCACAATTGGATACCCCAAAAAAAAAACAAAAAAAAAAAAAAAACCCACTAATATTAAGTTCAAATATTATTGAACAAGCCCTCTTAACGGACACACTGTAGCTCTCGGATGTCACCATTGGCTAGTTCATTTTTTATTTTACTCGCCAGACTTTTCACACAAGGAATGCAACAATGTGAAATGAAACAATTCTATATAAAATATAACACAGAAAGTACAGAAGACAAGTAAACAGTCTATATTGAAATAAGAACAAATAATCAAACTACAAAAGCAATAGCACAAATAAACACAATAGAGCACAGATACAAATCAAATACAGTGATTATTATACAGGCTTTCGTGTATACAGACGGCGCCATCTTTGGAAACAGCTACGACAAGTTAAACCATGAGCGACGTGCTGAGTGAGCTGAACTGTATGAAGTTCAGCGAATTTCTGAACTGTATGAACGACATTCGGGGATCGACTTGGAGACTATTTTCTAAGATGGCTCCTGTCTGTATACACGAAGTAAACCATCTTTATAAAGTATCTTCTTATTAAATGCTCTGTACACTTACAAAGTTCTTAATGTTTCGTTTTGCATGTATGGTACCCTCATTATGTTACTGTGTTAGTGTGGGGCTATTTTGAGCATTGTTAGTGGTATAACTGAGCGATTTCTTTTTATTTAGTAAATGCCCCCAGTATTAGCATTATACACTAAACAGTTATTAGACCAAAGGATCATTTGCACTGGAGTTCTCCTTTAACATTAATACAGACAGCAGCAGAAATATTAGGCTGCTGTAACTTTAAGACCAAAATGCATAGACACAATATACTGTTACACATGTTTTCTTTCTCAACTGTTAACGTTCAGTTACGCACAGCTTTGTTGTGTGTATTTTTTCTGTTCCTGTTACTGTTGAGCCCTGTTACTAATAAAAACAACATGTCTGACTGTCAGATAATCAACACCATTCAGACTTTTACTGAAAATACAACCTCTGGATCTTACCTCAGGCTTTTCCTCAGATTTAATGTCTTCCTGCTTTCCAGTTTTCCTCCCACCATGGCTCTCCATCCTCATCCTCCTCCTCTTCTTTCTGTTTGACCTCCACCTTGGGCTCAAAGGGGGTTGAGGAGTCATGAAGGGCCGTGCTGAATGTGATCCATCTGCACTGCTGACGGAGGCAGGGGTAGCAGCCTGGCCGTCCACTGGCAGAGACCCCTTATGAGACAACTGAAAAAGAAAAGACAAAAAGGTAAAAAATTAAGTGTTATGGCTATAGAAGGATCCAAAATCTAAGAATCACAAGTGAAAAACGCAATACAGTAAAGTAACATATAAATACGTCAGCATTAATAAGAACATCTTTAAACCTTTTTAATACATTTTCAAATGTATATGTAATTGGATTTTAATCCTAAATTCCAGGGATCTCATCCCGTCAAAATTGAGGAACAAATTAGGATTTATAACATATACATATGCACATATACATATATATATATATATATATATATATATATATATATAATGTAAAGATGATTAGACAACAATATGCATTTATTATTATTCTATGTGCAAATTAACAATATATGTTGGTAAACATACATATAGGTGGAGTTGATGCACGCTTACCACGCTTTTGAATTGAAGATGAATTTATAAAGCAATTTATAAAGCAGGATGCATTCTAGAAATGTTTTTTGTGTGTTTGGTTGTTTTATAAATCGCTCATAGGAACATTTCAGAAAATGTTGTGCATCGTCATTTAGGACCATTCTACGTGTGCATTTACAGTTTTATTGTAGCCTATATAAAGAAATAGTACTCACTGGAGTGCGGGGATGCTGGCTGGCATTTGGTGTGGAGAGGCCACTTTGAGACACAGCTGGAGAAGGTCCTCCTGAATGTCTGCTGCTGTGGTTGCATGGAATTGTCAGAACTGCTGGACGGATGTAACTGCTGCTGACTGCCGGTCGGGGGTAACTGGGTAGACCGGGTGTATGGGGCTGGGGCGTCTGGGAGCGGGGAGTGGGTGTGGGTGTACGGCTGTGTGCTGGGGAAGGAGAATTCTGGTGGACGGGCGGGCAGTGGGGGAGGTTGATGGACTGTGTTGGGGTGGATGCCCGGAGGAACCCCACTTATGCTGGTTGGGACCCGAGGACCCGCTGCCTGCCCCACCAGCAGACCCAGGCTGGGCTAAAGGACTGCCGACTGGTAAAGATGATAAAGTAGGCATTTGCCCCTGCTGTCAAGTTAAAAAGAGCAAACATTGAGAATGCATTCATGAAGCAGTTCTAAAGTAACATCATATATGATGCATTACAGCTCTAGAACGTTTAAATGACAAAAAAACAACAGGTGTGTATATATATATATATCATAACTTAATGGCACATTTTTAAGAACATGATTATTAAGTTAAAACAATTCAGAGAAAATCTCTACTCGCTGACTTGAGTAATAGCGCCATCATTTCCTTGGTGTGCCATGTCAACAGATCCACCACCAAGAACAGGACTTGAGCCTTGAAACTGTCCAGGTTGCATGTACTGATTTTGCATCTGTGCAACATTTGGTTGTGGCATCCTCCCAGTGCCCATGCTTCCCTGAAACAGTCAAAACATTCAGCATTTAGAAGAAATATTTTCTGCACACTTATAGCTGCAGTCCAGCGTTTTTCCTCTTTGTCGCCATCTCTGTTCGAAATCTGCAATTGCAGTCATTTGCGGAATTATCAACTTTACATGAGTTGTACTTCAACACCCTCAACACAGCACAGCGTGGATGAACACAATGTTTGAGGAGAGTGTGAGGCTGTCAGTCGCTGCGCCGATGTGGATACTGGCATTCAGAATCACAGATAATTTTTTTTGGTATGTATGACCAACATAAGACTTTTCACCAGAAAATTTTCATCTGAACTAGTAAGAAACTTTTTTCTGGTTCTGACATTGCAGTAAATCATGCTGATTAAATCTAACAATCGCTTATCATATACACGCAAAACCATGCAAATTATACTTTGTTCTTAAACTGTTAACGTTAACAACGTAAGCAAGCATTGCGTGACTACATTTATACCATGGTCTGGGTGAATACTCGATTCTGATTGGCTGCAGGTGTCCGTTAAAAAGTGATAGAGGACACCTAGTAAAGTAGTTCTGGTGAAACTGCCTGTTTACCATTCGAAATTAATAAATAAATGCGCTGCCTACAACAGCTGTGAGTAACCATAGCAACAGGCAGTCAAAGTATCCGTTAACAATTTGCTCTATCAAAACAAACATCTAACGTTAGTTATGTAGTATTCTTACATTCTGCTAAGAACCAATCATATGCCATAGACATAATATCCTGTGTTCTTATTGGCCATGTCACATGTTACACAATGCATTATCAGTATGCATCCAGTGAGATAAGAGTGAGCACTTTGCCTGTGTGATTTTGAGTCAATAAATCCTCATGATAAAACGAATTCAGCGTGCACCCAGAGTCCTTGAGTACTCCATCGTAATATGAACAAAAGCTTGACAAGTTAGATATTACATAGCCTACTAATACAACAATGAGCAACTTCGTTATTTCATCTTCAGTCTCTCACGGACTGACGGAGCCCAGTAAGCCCGCAGACTGCTCTCGCATCGATGGCCTGTCACCGACATTATTTGATGGATCTCCAGTCCAGCATCGGAGAGTCGACCTACAGTGGTGCTTCGGAGGCTGTGGTTAGTGTAGACCAGAGCCATGTATTATGGCTCTGGTGTAGACTAGTGTAACACATAGTGTTTTATGTGTAATAAAAAAATAACTATGCCTAACGTTACCTTTGTGTTTCATGAAAAAAAAGCATTTTTGAACCTGAAGGTTCTACAAGCTGTGCGGACTACATCTCAAGTTGCTAAATAAATCGTCAGGCAAGTTATTATTTGAAAAAAATAGAATTAGCCTACTTTAAATATAAACTAATGTTTTAAAAATGTTTTATTTGGCAAGGGACCATGGTATAAGCGAGTTAATGCCCTCCAAGGTGTCCATTGTCAGGTTTTAATGGACTTCGGCGGAGGCAACCGGCCGGTTCACACCTCGCCATCGTCCATTAAAACCTGACAATGGACACCTCGGAGGGCATTAACCCTTACGTAATGTCCTTCCGATATGTAGCCTTGTTTTCGCATGGGCCGTTTGCAGTCTCTTTTTTTCTGTAGCCACTCCAATGTCCAAACAAAGTCTTCAGCATTTTACAGCGGGTGAATGTTTTCATTGGTGTTTGTAAGATGGTGATCGAGCTAAGGCAAGCAGATCGTTTTGAACACTGGCTCGTATGTATTTTCTCAAATATGTATTTCGGATAATTTTTAACCCAAAAAAGCTACGGACTGCAGTTTTAAAACAATCTTCCATGGAACTACTATGGAGTAATAAATAACAAAAGTGCAAAAGCTATCATTTCTAGTCACAGTAATAACCTGGTTAAGAGTCGTGTTGAGTGGAAGAGGAGGTGTAGATCTCTGGCCCATGGAACTGCATTCCCATATGATTCCCAAATGGATTCATGCCTGCAAAGCACAGAGCAGAAAGGAGACTTAATACATTTGTAAATTATTTGAATGGATTTGCAGTCATACATTTTAATTTTACTATCAGATGAACAATTAAGAATCCAATCACTGAGTATCTGAAATGAGTGCGTGTTCAAGTAACATGCGAACGTAGGCCTAATAAGCAATGGCTCCACCATAACAAGAATAGCAATATATTAGTCTATTAGTCAGCATTTACATTGCGTTTTATCTATTTCTACATTCCATATTTTTGTCCCATGCTATAGTTATCACTATGCCATTTGCAATCTTGAGAGTGAATTCAGCATTTATAAGTAGAATTTAAATTTTAAAACTTTCAGCGTGTAATTGGCCATTGGTCAGCAAAGCAGCATAAAAAACCAATACTTGTCTTCAACGAATTATAGCTATATAGCCTTGAAAGCGTGAAGAGCGCTCACTTTAGAATCACTAAAAAGCTGTCACTCATCTCAGTTTGCAATCTCACAACGTTACATTAAAAATCAATAAAGTTGTCTATACACACTGCATGATTCTCTTATATCATCTCTTTGTTTAATGAGAGGTTTTGCGAGAACTCAGCACTACTAATAACTGCAGTTTAATTTCAGTTCTTTAAAAAGAGAAATTACTGACACAAAATAAAAATGTATAATAGCTCAGTAAACATACAAATATATGTTTGTGTATATATAAATAAATAAATAAATAAAAGTGTGTGTGCGCCTATGTGAGATATACACACCAGCAGCATTCTGCATCCTGTTCATCATCTGGTTTGGACCAGCAGGCCGCACCATCGAATGATCTAGAGAGGACCATCTACAGATAGAGGGGCAAAACAAAAAATAAACAAGTAAAGTCTATGAAATCACTTAATTCCAGTTTTTTCTTGCTCTGTTGACATTATGTCCTATTAGGGCTGGAAAATTGAAAGGCTCGATCAGTGAAGGAGAAAAAAAACTTCTTAATTTGTCATGATGCTTTGTATTATTTTCATTTTGCACTGTTTTAACTGTATGCAGCAACACTTTGAGTTGTCCTACAACAAGAACGGGTATTGTTCAAAATACATGTATAACTTTGATGAAAGGTTTTGATCCACTTCAAATGTTGACTTATGGTTTTTAAAGCAATACTATTTAGTTTTTGTTTAACTAAAATCTTTATTTCAGTTTTAGTTTAAATGATTAAACTGTAAGTAGCCTACTCCAGCTACTTATTACCTGAGCTTATTAAATTATTGAAGTTATTAAAACAAATATACAGATTTAACTGATATATTATTTAGGGCTGTAGTCAAGACCACCTTTGTTAAGTCCAAGACAAGTCCAAGACCAGGACTGAGTCGAATCCAAGTCAAGACCGAGTCCAAAGAGGTTCGAGTCCAAGTCAAGACCGAGTCCAAAAAGGTTCGAGTCCGAAGTCAAGACCGAGTCCAGGACAGGAAAAAAAAAAGTCTTCAGGGCCTGAATTTCATTTTTGCCAAACAAAATTTTTAAAATTTATGTTGCTTAAATGTTTGTGCTCATTGCATTTTTTACAATGGGGTAATGTTGTTAAGAATTTACACAACACAAGGCTTGATTTAAATAGTCAATTAAATTGAAAAAAGTTACACAAATAAATACAATAAAGATACAAATAAAGACAAATAAAGAGAAACGTTTTTGAATAGGTCTACACTAGTGTTCATAGACAGAAACTGAATAAAGTAATCAAATGGAAAATAACACTGGATAGTATTTTAGTCCTGAATAAATTAAACACATAGGCTAATCCTGATTCCTTAACTTAAAGCTCTCTTTTTTGTTTTGATGACAAAAATGAATGAACGACACATATGGTTGCTGTCACTTTAAGAGCGAAGAGCATAGATTCTCTGTTCATACTGGCATGCGTTTTATGCTTATTAAAGACAAAACCGACTATGTTTAGACCATTATACTCACGAAGACCGAAATTGACACGATTTCGAGTGTTAAAGCAATATAGCTAATCCGTGAAAAACAACTTTTGTTACTGGCCAGCTGTTCTTGAGGCGGATTTTCAATAAATGTGCGCATAGTCATCCCAGAGAGCGCGCAAGGACTGATAGTTTAAAATTACTTGAATGTTAAACTGGTAAGACTTAAAAAGACGTGCAAATGTTAAGCTTTATTCACGATGCCCGACTCCTGAACGCGAGTGTGTATTATTGCGGCAGCGCTTGATGCGCCTTCCACAACACATGAGAGAAGAGAAGACGCGACACCGCTGAACACTCACGCGGTTTGTGAAATTGCGTCTGGCAGATAGTTATTAAAAGAATGATTTGATTTTATAATCTGTGTGAGATTACGATTGCAGGGAATATCCTACATTATAAATGGGAGACCTGCGGGAATCATTAGAATTGTGCGCAACACCCAGTAACTATAGTAACAGCATGAGAAGACGCGCTCCGTTGTAGTGAGCACTTGGTCGGTTAATTTGGGCATTTTCTAAGTTAACGTTACCCTGATAGGCTAGTAATAAATGAACACGCATACAAAAATGTTGGACTCGGTCGAGACCAAACGCTATATTTGGCAAGACCAGTGGCCAGAGACAAGTCCAGAATTCCAAATACCAGCGAGTCCGAGACAAGTCCGAGACCATAGAAAAACGGTCTCAAGTTCCGGACTTAAAGTCCAAGACCACAACTCAAGAGTACTACAGCCCTGATATTATTTATCATTCACATAAGGAATGCAACATGCTCACGTCACATAAATGTCTCTAAACTTTTTTGTTCTATGTTGACAGTGATTAAAGGCTATACTAAATCTACACTAAACATATTCACCCCAACACCAATTTGTTTAATGCACAGATCTATTTTGAAACTTGATATTCTGTTAATCTTCTCAATTTCATGAGGGACTCACAAAATTTAGAGGTTTAAAGCACAGAGACTTCCTCCGTATGACGTCAAAAGAGGAGATTCAAGATTAGTCCATCTGAGCTTTCATTTTCTAAATGGCAGAGAAAGATAGCCAAAGCTTCAGTTTACACAGATTGAAATTTCTAGCCACTGGGGGACCATTTACAGTCTCAGGGGAACTCAGCATTAATGTAAAAAAAAATTATGTCAAGGGACCTTTTCACACATTTAGAAAAAAATATAGATAATATCATATGTTTACATCACATTTCTTTAGAAAAGTCGAGCATTTCTTATTAATCTTCCAAAATATTAAGTGATCTGAGAAAGGTTTGAATGATCTCTGCCATCTCTCCTATAACTGTTATCCTTTCAATCAGATCAATAGAGAATAAAACAGGAGTTTGGAGTTATACGAGTTAAACAGATACAGATGTGAATGAGGAAGCGCAACTGGCCCTGGCACGCACTAGCGCACTCGCCATTTACTTTTCTGTTTGAAATAAACAATGAATGCTAATAGTGTTTTAATTACTAGATTTGGTTAGGTGAATTTGATTTTAAAAATGTTATTGATGGTATTTTTCATGTAATCTCTACTGAAACAGTTGTGGGAAGGAGCTGCGATGGCGTCCAACCCATAACTTATACAAATCTATGGTTTTAGCTCTACTATAGGAGGGGCAACTTTCATGGACGGTACTCACTCAGTAGGTCAGTCCTGTGGGTGGCCCTGGTTCAGCCAATCCCAGTGGGCATCATGCCCTGCTTCTGTAATACGTGTCCTTCGCTTTCTCTTCCAGTTCCTTTGGATCTTATAGATCTTCTCCGCCAGCAGGTGATAATACTCCGCCTGAGAAGTGTGATAGTGACTTATAAACCAGTGATTATGATAAAAGACAAATCATTAACAGACAAGACAATGTACTCACCCTGCTGTTAGCAGACTCATACATATCCCCCTCAACTTTACGCGCATAGGCCACTAGATTCTCCATTGGCGGTCCTTCAGTGCAGCTGGGTCTGGGGTGGGAAAAATGGCTTGGACTCTGAAAAAGAGGACAACAGAGAGGGACACCGAAATTAATATTAATCAAAAGCCTTGGTCAGGTGGTTATATTGAATAAATACATAAATAAGTACTTGTTTTAAAGATCTTCCTCTATAAAAGGTAACTAATAAAAAAGACAAATGATACTGTAACGTTCAAAATTTTCACAAACCAGTTTACAACTTACAGTTTGTGGACCAGGTGGTTGCGTAGATCCTGGGTTATGTCCTCGTGCCAATTCTTCCTCATGCCAGCACTGGCCGCTGGGTTGGCCATAGGCATACACCCCACACCACCCACAGCATTGTCATTCATCAGACTAGTGAAAGGTGATAGAAACAAATAACGATCACGCTATGTTTGAATATGAACTTATTAAAACTGACACACGCCTGCTGCAGCGAATTAGTCTTACTGTGAGATTTAAAGGCTCTCTGAACGCAGAGGATTGAATGCTGACTAGTTACACGAGATGTACCAAGGGTTTTGTTTACCTCTGTGAGTTCATGTTCAGATGCAACATTGTATCCTGGAGAAGGTTAGATTGCTGATTCTGAGACTGACCAACCCACGGCCCCATTTACTCCCATGGAATTCGCTCCTGTAACAAGAAAGGTCATGAGAAGAGACACTACTACAAGTCTGTAATAGAAAAATTGGGGTTGGGTGATAGTTTATATTTTAAAAAGAGGTTTCTCAATGCTTACCAAGGCATTATTTGATCAAAAATACAATAAAACTGTAATATTGTGAAATGAAATAATATTAGAATTTCAGCTCTTCAGTGTCATGTGATTTTTCAGAAATAAATCTAATATTAATGATTTGATTGAAGTATTTCTTTTTATCAAATGTTGAAAATGGTTGTGCTGCTAAATATTTTCATGAATAGAAGGTTCAAATGCAAGCTAGGTGTTAATTTCGTACAGCGAAAACTATGCACGAAAAATGTTCTGACTAAGACAAGACGATGAGAGACGACACCCACATCAATAAATGATCAATATGACTATATCAACACATGCAATATCGTTGACGAAAAAAGACGAGACTGAAATGTGTTTAAAACAAATTTAAACTGGACAAAACCACTTGTATTTTTTGTCAAATATAAGGAGACGACAGCACATTGACTGTTTTTACGAGCGTTCATGCTTACAGTTGCCAGATTTCAAAACCTTAAACCCCAGTCAGAGCTTTTTCTGTTAAAAGAACACGATTTTAGCCGGTCTTTTCAATAGTATCTGGCAACCACACGCATTGCTGATGCGCACACACCCTCTCTCTACACTGCTGAAGAAGTTTGTGGATGATCAGAAAGCACAGACAAGTTAAACTGGAGTTCAGCGATCTTCATTTGAGATTTTCAACTTAGAGGGTCATTCAGTCGGTATGTGTTCTGTCACGAGCTGCTCGAGCTGTTTGTGCGACTAAATCTGCAATCAAAATGCAGGCTGACATCCAGCTGTGTTTTTAAATGTTGATCATATTATACGAGCAAGAATGCAATGTTTTCTGAATATCCACACGATTTCAAATGTGATATTGATTTTATACATCAGTTCAACAAACAAAAGGGCACGAATAAGTGATGTTTACATTTGTGAACGAATCTGTGGCTTTGAACGAATTCGTGAGATTGAATGATCCGTTAATACAGCAACTTGCTTCGTTACTGAATGAATGAATGACTCGGTGACTCACTTAAAGCATTATTTATTTTATAAAGATATTTATAAAGGTAAAAAAAATTAACTGGAAAAATCAATTAAAGGAGCAAATATTTTCCCTTAATGGAAAGGTGTGACTGGAGAAAATTTGAGACCACTGAAGGAAAATGGATATGTAGAATTGCACAAGTGTTACTGCTAAAGAGTGCAATGTTACAAACCGTTTCAATTTCTCATAAGCTCAATTGAAATTGGCCTAGAGAGAAAAATAAATTACTTATTTTTTCTAAATAGTAAAGACTACATATAAATCGCTACCAAAATTAATGTCGGTAACTGCAGTTTGACTAAAAGTAATGACTAAAATTGCAAATGACTTTTCGTCAACTAAAACTAGACTAAAACTATGAAAGACAAAATGACTGAAATGTAAATAAGACCAATAAACATTTTACGTATGAAGATGAAGACTAAGACTAAATCAAAAATGGGTGCCAAAATTAACACTGAAAGCAAGGCATTTATTTGAAACAGATTTTTGTAATATTATAAAATGTCTTAACTTTCACTTTTGATAAATGTGTCCCCCAAAAGACCCCAAACTCATAGTTCAAATAAAATCTGAAACCTCTGTCATTACCCATGCTGTTCATTGCCCGTTGTGTTTGTTGGACAGGCTGAGGGGAAGCCTGGTTTCCCTGGTATGTTAGGCCCAGGCGCGTAGAGCTCTCTCGATGGAGCTGGGGTCTATCTGCCCTTGGGTATTGAGATTGGAGGCACTAGGGCGAGACCACCAGTTACATTACCCAAAGAAGAACTTAACCCCACACTTGCAGTGCCTAGCAGAGCTGAAGCCATGTGAAGAAAGACAACCAAAAAAGAGACAGTTACCATAGAGCTAGAATTTGAAAATAGTAATATAACTGTTGCAATGTCCAATACTGCTACATTAAGAACAATGAAAATATTTTAATAGCCATGACACTACAAAGTTACAAAGTAAATTTCTATGTTTGAAAAGTGATTGGTTGAGATGTATGAAACAGCATGATTTGATTGTATACAAACACTCACTCTGTTGATTCCTCTTGTCTCCTGCATTTTTCAAAGGTAGACATACAGGGCAGTCATGCCGCGTGCAGTTCTTCCAGTGAGAGATGTATCTGTCTGGGACGAGGCACAGTGCCACTAAAAAGCAATAAAAACACAAACCCAATATTAGTAAGTGCTAGGGATAAACAACGATTAATCACGATTATGTCGACATTTGAAATAAAAGTTTGTGTTTACATAATATATGTGTGTGTAGTGTGTATAATTTATTTGTATATATAAATACACACACATGCATGTATATATTTAAGAAATATTTGCATGTATATACTTTATATATATATTTATACATAATTAATATTATATATAAACATAAATATTTGATATATTAATAACAGATTTTTCTTAAATATATACATGCATGTGTGGGTATTTATATATACAAATTAATTATACACACTACACACACATATATTATGTAAACACAAACTTTTATTTCAGAGGTGATTAATCAGCGATTAGTCGTTGCCCAACCCTAGTAAGTGCCATGTTGTTTAAATAGGCAGAACAACAGAAACAAAAGTGTCGTGCTGTTTCAGTTCCATGCAGTTTATGCACTCACCTTGGCAAGATTGCCAGCCTGGCAGTGCGTCATGTGGTTAAGGACGTTCTTCATGGTGCGACAGTGGGGCAGGTTACACTGCCGTACTTCCCCGTTGGCCTGATCCCTCCGCTGGCACTTGTGGGCATGGAGCAAAAGCACCAGCTGCTGCTGTATGAGTTTGCGTTTTCAGGATCAGCCGCAGGAGGAACACCTCCACCGCTGCCGCAGACACGGCTGATGCACCTGATCCGGGTCCGAGAGTTCCTTGGGCGTTAGGCACCATGCCGCCGTGCTCCCGCGCCTCCGGCAGCACCCGCTGGGGAGAGCTGAGTAGCCTGCTGTAGAAATCCCAAATGAACAGACATTAAGATATCTCATGATTGCTTTAAAAGGAAAAATGTCTGCATATAAGGCTCTGAACGAATACAAACCATGCCAGGTATGCCCTGCATAGGCTGAGATTTCTTGTCAAGGTTAAACTGGGCTGGACTGTTGGACAGACCTACTTTGTTCTGGAGCTGAGGGGCCAGCCCTGCAACACCCAGACCCTGACTGGCAGGCTGACCATATGGGCCTCCATAGGGGCCTGAACCTACATTCATCCCCATCTGCAACACACAGACAGAGGGAGATGACAACACATTTTCCAAAAAAAGAAAAACCTGTGGATGAAAGTAGTAGAGAAAACACTGACTGCGTTTACATGCAGTTACATAACGTCAAAACCGGAATATTAGCAATAACCCGGTCGCGAGAGCGCCCATGTAAACACCGACAAAAACCCGAAAAATGCTCATATCCCGAATTTTACAAACCGGGATATATACCTGGGGTACCCCTTTCTAACTCGAATTTTTGGTCATGTAAACGCGTATCGGCATATCCCCATAGTGATTTGTGTTCTGCGCATGTTCTATCTGCAGGGAATCTGGGTCTTTTGAGTAGAGAAACTTCTCAGCACATACAAAAATCCGCGTGCAGTATCCCGGAAGTGAACATGGCGAGACGCAGCATACTTTTGGAGCGAGCTCAGTAACGTTACCAGCATCTAAGCGCTAACAAAGGCGATCGCTATCTGCCCCGAACTATTCATTATCCACATGCTGCTGCTGTTGTTGTCTTTGGATACAGGAAGAAGAATCGGAAATGACGCATTTTGCGTCTGTACGTATCAGACGCTGAATCGCGCGTCGCCGTTTACATCGGGATATTGCAATTTCATGTATACAGGAGAAACTCTCTCTGCTCACGCATGTAAACGGGTTATCCCTAATATTTCAGAAACCCCAAAAGTGACCTTAACCCCGACCATAACCCGAAAATTGGCTGCATGTAAACGTAGTCACTGACTACATTTACATGCAGCCAATTTGCGGTTATGGTCGGGTTAAGGCTCATTATTTGGGTTTCTGAAACATTAGGAATGTTTCCTAATGTTTCTGAAACATTAGGAAAATGCGCCATTTCCGATTCATCTTCCTGTATTCAAAGACAACAACAACTGTATCACGCAGATAATGAATAGTTCGGGGCAGATAGCGATCGACATTTGTTTCGCGCTTTTGATGCTGGTAACGTTACTGAGCTCACTCCAGAAGTATGCTGTGCCTCGCCATGTTTACTTCCGGTATACTGCACGTGGATTTTTGTATGCGCCGAGAAGTTTCTCAACTCAAAAGACCCAGATTCCTTGTGAATAGAACATGCGCAGAACACAAATCACTATGGGATATGCCAGTACGCGTTTACATGACCAAAAATTCGGGTTAGAAAGGGGTACCCCAGGTATAATATCCGGTTTCTAAAATCCGGGATAGGACCATATTCGGGTTTTTGCCGGTGTTTACATGGCCGTTCGCGGCCGGGTTATTGCTAATATCCAGGTTTTGAACGGGTTATTGGCTGCATGTAAACGTACTGACTGACAGAATTGCGGAATACAGTCATGATACAAATGGAAGTTACTGTGTAACGCAGAAGGTCACATAATTTAGCTAAATTTGAATGAATAACTTAAGAGTAGGGCTGTAAACTTAATCTAATTGTGATATGAACTAGTCTTTGTCAATAGTAAACCGCTACTGAAATATCGAAGCAGGCCTATGCATGTTGTTCTGCACGTCTTTGCTCTTTGTGTGGTACTTAAGTGCACGCGACACTTGTGGCATTTTACCGTGTGCTTTCTTTCAATATGAGGATGCTTTATATGAACTTCATCTACTGGAGCTGCTCTGAAATGTTACTTTTTAGCATTTTACCATTTAATTTGAAGAAGAAAACAACTATATTGTCAGATATACATAGGCCTGTCAATAAATCAATTAATTGTACAATAAAAAAAATTAGCTTGATAATTTTTCCAGCCGTAATCATTTCCATGCATGCTTGTTTCTCTCTCTCTCGCTCTCTCTGGATGACAACGGTTCAGTGTAGGAGGAGTGAACTAGAGCTTATATTCTCTGCCTTAGCCCGAACTTGACCCGACTCGCCTGATATTTCAGACACTATTCTCTGGCTGGGCCGGTCCCTTGATATAGATTCTAGACCATAGACTGTAAAAAAAAAAGATCTATAAACGTGCACTCCCAACACAAATAGAGTTGAATCTAGAAATATCTATGAATAAAACATAAAAACGAATAGAATTTTATTAATCTGTTGCAGAACTCCAATGAACAACTGAAAAAAATATAACGATTTATAAGCCAGGGTTTCCATTCATAACATGTTTGCAGCGTGAGTGATGTAGCCAATCACAGACATGGGTGTTGATTTCTTGAACGCAATGTCCAATCAGAAGCATTTAAAATGAAGCACAATATTGTGCATTCAGCTTCCTTGATAATAACAGAGATGTGTAAGATTGCGATGAATTGATGTCCGCTTTTTAGGAATTATTAATGGAGCGCACTTTGCACGCATTCAGTCATGCCAAACCATGCATGCAGTAGCCGGCTTGCTTTTATGTTAAATTAACAGTGATTTGTGAGTTAATGCTTTAATAACAAATAATTTATCACAGGGTAGGGAGGGGTTTTGTTTAGATCCATTTTATTAAATGTTTTTGGTATTTAATCAAGGGCATTTTTTGTTAACAGAGACTGAGAGGCCATTGCTTCTATTGTTTTGTTCATTTATTGTGGATATTTAAAATGTTTTCCATTTTCAGTGTTAAATAGTCTTTAGAAATAAAAGTTTATTGATCTTTGAAAAGGTGTACCTGCATTATTATGCCATTATCATTATTTTAGATGTAAATCAGATGTAAATCTCAGACGACAATATTATAGTTTATGGCAATAATTTCTTGGACAATTTATCGGCCAGCAAAATTTGTTATCGTGACAGGCCTAGATTTACACAAAGCAATTCAGAGGCCATAACTACAACAACCCACCATAACAAAGGTTGGTTTAACTTGACTTGACAGTAAAATGTAACTATTAGTGCTTTTCCATTACCAGTACCGCCACAAATAGTATCTGGTCATCATATCGACGCCGTTCGTTCCTTGTTGCCCCATCAAGCTTTCGCTGGATCCTCTCTTTGGCAACCAAACAAATATATATATTCCTTCACAGCGGAGGTTCAGATAATAGTTTTTTTTGGAATAGTTATAATAAATGTAAATCAAAATTTTCAAATAATTTTGGAGAGCCTGATTAAATCATTATCATTCAAAGTCCCAAGTACTTCAACATAAACAATACAGTTTGAACCAGTGCAGGTTATAAAATTAATTTTACACCCCTATGGCCAACTTTGTTTATAAAAGAAATATTTCCTTGCAAATAAATAAAATAATGCAAACAAGTTATTGGACATGATTACTTACGCATAAATAATGAAATTATTTTAATTAAACCATATTGTTGACTTTGAGCTGCGTGAACTGAAGCTGAAGAGTCGAATGAACACCGGGAAACTTAAGCGATTTGGTAGCAAGTAAATCAACTTAATGAAATGCATAATTATATTATTAATTATTATATATTACAAATTATATCTGCACAAAATGATGCAAATGCACAATTGAAATTGACGCAAGTTACGTGCTAGTCAGAATGTGCATTTCCTGTTGTGGAAACGCTCTTTCCGTAACAGACGCGCTGAACACTGCAACTAAACCCAAAGAATTCACAGCATTTTATTACAATAAGTGTTCTCTTTATAATGTTACGTAATATGACATTCCTAATCATAGCTATGTCGTATTTCAACTTACAACTGCACAAAACATAAGGCTCAGAATAGACAAGCGAACTTGACTGTGCTAGTCACGAAGGTGTAACTTGGTTGTGCATGCGCTCTTCCTTTAACAACGCGGTAAAACACGGGCGTACCAAGAATTCACATTCACATTATTTTTAGGGCTGTAGTCAACCAAAGAAATCCTAGTCGACCAAGGTCTTGTCCTGCGCAGACGATTAGTCGACTAAAAAAATAAATACATTTAAAAAAAAAACACGTATGTTTTGATTGAACATTTTTTAAACAATTGTCATAGAGCATTTATAAAACAACAACGAAAAACATCAAAAATAAATAAAACTATAATAATAATACAATTCTTTTAAAATTAAGTGATTCGGTTCTGCAAAAAGTGAGGAGCACTAGGTCTATGGTGACAGTGACAATCGCGCACCTGACCACACCACACTCTACAAAATAATATAACTACTATCTGCCACATAATGAAAAATCCTAACAAAAGCTCTCGTTTATACAGGCTGTATTCTTCTTTACTTACAAAGCTATGGGTTAACTTTTGTCCAGCCGATCTGTTAGGCGTTTTAAAACAACAGACAAAATAGCCTAAAAAACAATCTGAAATCTAGGCTGTGTTGTAAGATAACATAAGTTTCTTTTCGTTTTGTTACATTATTTAGGCTACTTTCAAATGAGTCAAGTGTACAAATAAAAACCTATTAAGAAAACAATCTTTTGAGTCAGTATGATAAAGCCGTTAAAAGAGCTGCTCATGTCTTTTGCGCGCTCAAGTTCAATTTCAAATAGGCACGCGATGTGCGCACTCATAATGGAGCAACGCGTTCGCCACCGTCGCCTACCTCCACAAAAATGTAGCCAGACAAAAGATTTAGATTTCTTGGATATTCTGTCGACTAAAGTTGCGTGAACTGAATGAATACAGCAAAACTACCTACCGGTACATCCATTACTGAGCGCGAGCAGCAGCGCAGCCAGCCATAGGTACGGTTCCCGAGTGTGTTATGTGTGTGCGCTAAACTGTGGCGCATTTAAAGTCGGGGATAAAACATAGGCTAATTATATTTAGAATACAGTAATAAATAACTGCTTTATAAAGGAATAAATATCAAGGAGTAAATCATTGAAAATATATTTCTATTGGCAAAAAAATAAAAAGAAATGCGACTGGTCGACCAATAAGAATGTCAGTCGACCAAGACGGCATTGACTGATTAGTCGACTAAACGACTAAAGTTGACAGCCCTAATTATTTTACAGTAAAAATGATTTATAGGCCAAAAACAGTCAAATTAATATATCAGCCAATACCAATATGGTGGTGGCTGATATATAATGCATCTATAGTATTAAATTTATTGGCCCAATACTAATAACATGATAAAGATATATTGTACATATCTAATAAATTAACAGAATAGTTACAAGATGGCCAAAGGTGTGCATGACACTTGACCAATGACACTGAGGGCCAATGTTGATGATGATGTCATTACCTTGTTCATTGCTCCAGGTTGCTGTGCCCTCAGTCCACCCTGGCCTCCTACTGTCTGCTGCTGCTGAAGAGCCTCTGCTAACAGGTTACTGTTGCTGCCCATGCCCGGGTTGTGATGTCCTAATCTGGGCGATCCGTTCATCATCTGTGCTCCCATCATATTTTGCTGCTGCTGTCCAGGCCCTCCAGGCTGCTGCTGTCCATTGCCTTTCAGAGATGCGAGCATATTCCTGTTCATGTTCCCCACCATCCCTGCCATCTGCTGCTGTTGCATAAGGGCAGCCTGTTGTGGGGAAAGATGCTGCTGCCCTTGGGGGCCCATGCCCTGGGTACCCGGAGAAGCCTTCAAATTCCCAAAAAGTCCCATTGAGGCTCCTGCTGGGCCACCCATCGCACCCTGCTGCGGTCCTGCAGGTGCGGGTCCGTGCCGAAGGAGTTCTGACAGCTGCCTGTGCTTGGCCGCTGCATCCTGGCCACTGGACACAACTCCTCCAATGGCCCCGCCCCCACTACCCAAACTGCCATGCAACTGGCCAAGGTCCCCTCCATTTTCTAGACTCAGCTCTGAGGAACTGATCAGCTCGTCTGGAAGGTCATGCTCCAGGTCAAAAAGCGAGCCAAAATCTACAGCAGGAAATGAGAAATTAGAAGTGAGATTAATGATGGGAGAATAGTATTTTAGATTTTTGGTCCTGGGGCTGGTTTCACGAAACATTCTTAAGAATACATTTCTGCTTAACTGCTTTTTTCTTAAGTTAGAAAATAAGAATATTTTGCATTTCCAAAACGTGATGGGTTCATTCTAGCTACAACTATCGAGGCAGCACATAGAGATCCAGGACTCATTCACCCAAGAAGGACGAAGCGCAAACAAATAGGGAAAGACTGGAAAATAACTGTTTTAACTTGACACAGCACATTATAAAAATAAAAAAACACTACACTGAGTGATTAACACCCGTCAAGCCAGTTGAGACGAAAATGGTCTGCATGCTTATTATGATAACTGTGGTAATCTTCAGGCAGCGCTTTTTCCGCAAGTTTTCAGCACTAAAAGCCTTTTAATCAACTAACACCAAAGCGTGTCATTTTCTTCTAAAGAAAAAAGATGTTCTATTTCTAAAATAAATATTTTAGAACTTCTTTAATTTTTCAAGAATTGGAGTTTGAACATTCTTACAACCTTCTAAAAATGTATCAAAAGAACTTCCTTCTTCGAAGATTTTCATGAATCTGGCCCATTGGTCTCTCTATAGATTCACAGTCAGTCTGAGAACAATATGTCAAACTCTTTGACATCTCTGGGGCTGGTTGCATAAACCTCTAATACTAGTTTTTTAAGCAAGACGTCACATTTTTTTTCTTTAAGACTTGTTAAAACCAGTTACATAAAAAATGTAGATTAGCCTAACTTGATACCTAAGACTGACTGACTGAACTGACTTGAAGAACAATAAAAACCTTGAAAGCAAACCAGAATTTTTAAAGTACCAGATTTTTAGAGAGCTTGAGCATTTAAAGTGGCAGACAACAACTGCAGTGCACACTTATTAGAAGCAGAATGTTATCATGCATTGGTGTGGACACTATATAATCGTTATAGTCATCTTTACTGTGTTACTGAGTTACTGTTCTTGGTTCTAGAGTGCATGAACATGGACCATGGGCAGCTGAAATGGATAAAAAAGGACTCCAACAATTCTCCCATCAGAAGATTTTTTACATGGTAATTTGTCATTTAATATGAGATCAAAGAGAACATTGTGAACACTTTCTTGTTCACAAGCTGTTTTACTGAACTTTCCGCACTTGAAACATTGATTGAGCGATTACATGAGACATGATGCATTTCGGTAAGTTGTGCTGTATCTTGTTATACTGAAGTTTTTTCATGGTATAACTTGTATTAAAGTGAAAGAATAGACTCGCGCTGCCGCTTGTCACATCACTATATCAATCACATCACATTTAAGAGAGTCAAAACGCCATTTATTGATTGAATTTTGTGATAAAATATAGGGCTGCTTGATTATGACAGAAATCATATTCACGATTATTTGTTCATTTAAAAATTACAATTATTTAACACTGAATATTGGTGTTTCGAATATTTCATCAGTAATACACAATGATCGATACTTCAGCAAAAATTAATGCTAGGTTAACTAATAAGTGAAAGATCCTCAAAACAATTACAGAAGACAAGTAATCAGTCAGCAATAAGAACAAATAAACTAATTACAATCAAGACTGACAAATTAAATACAGTGCTTTAAGTTTTTCTACTAAGGGTGTCACGATTTCGAATTTAAATTGAAATCAATTCGAAATTAATTAACAATCTCAAACTTCGGAATTAAAAGAATGGAATCGTCGAATGCTGCCACGCCCCGTCACGTCCGTTTGGCGTGTCGAAGCGGAAAAAAAAACACGCGTGTTGAAGTGTCCATGGTCAACCTCCTCTAACTTAGCTAGAGCCATTCAAAACATAGCATGGCAACTGCTGGCAACTGTAATACACACATTATCGATACTTCAGCAAAAATTTATGCTAGGTTAACTAATAAGTAAAAGATCCTCAAAACAATTACAGAAGACAAGTAAACAGTCAGCAATAAGAACGAATAAACTAATTACGATCAAGACTGACAAATTAAATACAGTGCTTTAAGTTTTCTCTACTAAGGGTGTCACGATTTCGATTTTAAATTGAAATACAATCGAAATTAATTAACAATCTCAAACTTCGAATTAAAAAATGGAATCGTCGATGCTGCCACGCTCCCGTCACGTCCGTTTGGCGTGCGAAAGCGAAAAAAAAACACGCGTGTTGAAGTGTCCATGGTCAACCTCCTCTAACTTAGCTAGAGCCATTCAAAACATAGCATGGCAACTGCCGCTGCAGGAGACCCATCAACAGAACTTGAACCCCCTTCTCTTTCATTGAAGTCGCAGGTGAAGTTGTAGGGAAATTTGGATTTCCAGTGAGTCATGTTGACAACATTCACGCTTCAATAAAGCCACTGTTTGCAGACATCCCAAGTCTCGCTGAAGTTCCGGGAGTCTCCCGCATATTGATAGCGGCTCCCTGATGCACACAAATAAGTTAAAATCTCCCGGAATCTAGAGTGAGCGAGCAAGAGTGAGCGTGCATGCCGAGACAAAAAAAACCTGTGCTCTAAACCATATTGCACGCATGGTAGAGAGGAGAGAGCGAGAGACCTTGCGTGTGCCTCATGAAGCGCATGTAAGACAGAGAGCATTCTGATTGGGCGATTGATAAAAATAGAGAATCGAACCATGACCTTAGAATCGAAAATGTAATCGAATCGAGGATTTGGAGAATCGTGCCACCCCTAATATAGACAGTGGCAGCGGTACAATCTTTGTTTTTTTCATAATCGCTGGAGCCAAAATCAAAAAACAATCACGATTAATCGCACAGCCCCAATAAACTTGACAGAATTTGAAAACTGAGACTTTGTTTCTTATCAATAAATTTAAAAAAATTCACACAGCGATTATTAGATAGAAGACGTGCTAAATTAATGTTTGGTGTAGGGAAAAATCAGCTTGAACTGTCTTGAACTACAGGTGTTTCATTGGGTCAAATAGAGCCTGCTTTTACATCGCTATTTTTTAATGTTAATGCTGTTAATGCGTTATTGTCACATTGAACAATTCAACAAGATTCCACCTCCGTTCTATGGGCTCTATGCATGGCGGTATTTCCGGTGAAGGTGTAAGGATGCTCG
Source organism: Hybognathus amarus (assembly GCA_030378365.1). Classification (NCBI taxonomy): domain Eukaryota; kingdom Metazoa; phylum Chordata; class Actinopteri; order Cypriniformes; family Leuciscidae; genus Hybognathus; species Hybognathus amarus. Next base: position 47,282 of record JAQIUQ010007654.1, read on the forward strand.
ATAACTTCCGCCGATCGTAGAGTCCAATGCAATACCGAGAATTTATATTGAATTTTATACTCGATGGTTATACTAAAGAAACGTTATTCACAAAACAGACACCCCTCGTTGTGTTTATGCTTCTTTTTAAAATTATATTAAATAAAATTAAGTATATATAAAATTACATCTAAACGTATGAAAGTTTCGTTTCAAAGACGGAAGGACAGTACATTTTGAAGACTCTGCCATAATCCCGTTTTCTTCTGGTTTTCCACCTTTAATCTTTCCCAACCGGAAACTAACAAGCATCCTTGTGTCAAATGCAGAATTTATGCGTGCATATAGCCCATTGACAGCATATAATCGGCCCTGATCATTGGCTGCTTTTATTGGCCGATAGCTATATCGGTGCATCTGATAAATGACTTACGGTACATTCAATGGCACAGGCTGTGGTTTGACAGGGAGCCAAACAAAGATGAGATGTTGTTGAATTATGATGTGAAGTATTCATGTATTCACTATTTAGATTCTTCTTTTAGGAAGTACTGCAATCACCATTTGTATCCATTCAAAAGTAAAAAAAAAACAAAAAAAAAAACGAAACAGCATGTAATTTCCTAACATACATGCATTTACACTTTATTGAAAAATATAGCATTGTCTCTTCGAACAAATCAGCCATTGGTAAAACAGGTGAAAATGGTCAATTTGTCCATGAAATTGTGCCGGTCTGAAGATGAAGTGCAGAAGCTTTGATAGAGACGACACATTCACTCCACAGACAAAACAATTTGACGCCAAGAATACCGTGTATGAAAAACGTAAGACTCTGGTGCATTTGCATTTGTGCAACTTAATAAACTCCATTAAATGTCAGAACCGGATCAAACTCGATTTTGAACAAAAGGTTGAAAACATGAGACATCAACAAAGGGAACGTAGTTCGCTTTTGAAGATACGTGCAAGTATAATAACTCGAAGCTTTACCATAAGAAACAAGACCCCTGCATGATAACAATTCGCATCGTCTATCATTAACGTTAAATGTTTTATGCTTTGTGTTTAAGAGACAGGTTCGTCAGTTTTGTTATGGCTGAACAATGGAAATCAAGATCCGAAAAAAATGACCGACGCACGAAGGGCTATTTGAGCCAGCAAGCGAACTAACTAAAACACAAGTAACGTTAAATGTGTATCCTTCAAATCACACAATCGTTAAGTCAATTCAAGCTCCATAAACGAGTTCATTCATTCATCTAAACCCAGTGAAAATGCCTCAGGACCTTAAAATAATGAGGAATGAGTTCATATGCATCTAACGTTAGCTAACAATGGCAGGGAGTTGTTGTGCGGGCCTTCAGCATCAGACTGTTATTAGCTGACCAGCTAGCTATCCAATATTAATCACATATATTAACGTTAAAGAGAACAGAAGATTATGTTGATGAAACCGCAATGAGTTGTGCTCGTTATACAAGGGCAGTTATGAAAACAACAGTGTTTGAGTGCAGTCAGAAAGTTTTCAAGTTGATTGACTCAGTTTAGCAGGCTAATTCGTGTCGATTATTAGTAAATTATGAAGCATTGATGAAATGTCAAGACATCTTTCAGAAGCCATTTGTCTGGTTATTTTTACAATTTTGTGAATAAAACTTAGTACATTGTTAGTAATTGAAGAACTGATCGAAACTCTTTGCGAGTGAGAACCAAACCGAAACTGATAATTCACTGAAAACAAACAACAAATCCCACTACTGTTGTTGCCACCGTAGAACTATTGTGTTTTTCCACTGCACCCGTCAGTTTTACATTTACACCAGTTGACACTAAGCACAGACCCAGGCTGAGGGACAGCGTGTGCTGGTCTGCCGCTGTGAGTGAATCCCAACAGCGATCGGAGAAGCGCTAATGCTAACCTGAGCTGGAATGACAAGCTAAAGCTAAGTCTCGTGCGGATACGACGTCGTTAGCTTCCCAAACTAGCCTGAGCCTTGCTAGCCCGTGACAAAACTAAGAGGGAAAAAAACATTCCCTGCTTAAACGCATTGAGTGTACAATGGTACATAAAAAACAAACAATCACTGATTAAAATATCTCGGTATCGTGAAAATTAAACAAAATAAATATTTACCGTTTCCATCGCTGGCTGAGGCAGATAGTGCCGGGGAGGACAGTTTAGGCCTCTTGGCTGAAGGCGGGCCAGAGTCCAGAACGTTCTCGGCCATATTTTTTAACGAATTAAAATATATATCCTCCGAGATAGGCGCGTAAGCCTATTCGTAATCCTCGATTTTAAAAATATCGCTTTTAAAAATATGACATTTCCCCCTCCTTTTTAGGGACGAAGGGGGGAAAGTCCCGTGTACAAAATACTCCTCTTTCCTGGGTTCGCCTCTCGATTTCAGCTTCAGCGTATCAACCCCCTCCCCAGTCCGATTTTTGTTCTTTATACAATTCTGCAAGCGGAGGAGGAGGTAGGGGGAGTCGGCTCGGCAAGAAAGGATAAAAAAGACACTCGCAGCGGCTCTACAAGAACTCATCTAGTCCCGTCAAGAGTTACAGGATTGCGTGATGATGTATTTGAAATAATTTGCTCGTCTGCCATTTCTTTTCGCAACAGAGGTGTGTTTTGTAGAGTGAGTCGGATGAGGTTGTCACTATCAAATGGAAGTTAAATTGTGTCAATAAGTGAATTTCAATTTTTACAAAGATGTCAGTTGTTATTTTAGTTCCGTTTCCATTACAGACTTATTATCTTATTAGAATAATTTTTTAATGAAAATTTCAAAAAATCACAAAAAAAATCAAGATTTACATTGTTGATCTTAACAGATTTTAGTTCCAATGGCTTGAAACAAACTTCTTTAAAAAAGAGCAACAAATAACCAACAATATCCCACTTTGATTAGTGTATTTAACTTATTTTAAGAATTAGCTTGCATTTGATTATTTGATTCAGGAATTACTTTGAAATGTTGAAAATAAAACAGCACCTTATTCTGTAACAACATTCTCATATATCGGTCAATCTATCTTTACAAGAATTTGTTCATTTTTAGTCACTACACAAGAAACCTCTGGGGTCGAACGAATGCACCAATTAAATATTATGGCCCGGTTTCACAGACAGGGCTTAAATTAAGCCAGGATTAGACCTTAGTTAATTAGGACTTAGTAGCTTTTATAAACATCCCTTAGGAAAATTACTAGCTTGCATCTTGATACAAAACAATGGCACTGACATATGATATGTCAGTGAAAGTTGCTTTCAGTTAAAATGGCTCAAACATGCATTTTAGCATGGGACTAGTCTTAAGCCTCTGAAACTGGGGGCAAATATTTAAGGCCTACTCATCTTTTTAAATTGAGGTTGTTGTACCCAGTTAAATGACAGTTATGATACCTAAATTGTGTTACATAGTTTGAATAAATATGATCACTATTAATGATTATTATATAATTCTGTATTAGAGCTGTCAAATATTAATCGCAATTAATCACATCCAAAATAAAAAGCTTTTTGTTTACATAATATATGTGGGTGCATTGTGTATAATTTATTATATATATAAAGTACACACACATGCTCTGTATATATTTAAGACATATTTTCATTTTATATACTGTTTATAGAGTTTATATGTAATTTATATTATATATAAATATATATATTTTATATATAAATGAATATTTTTTTCTTAAATATACATGCATGTGTGTGTATTTATATATATACATAAATAGTTATATACAGTGCACCCACATATATTATGTAAACACAAACTTTTATTTTGGATGTCGATTAATTGCGATTACCTCTTTTGACAGCCCTAATTCTTATATAAAGATTGCCATTTTAAATTATTGTCAAATTCATTAAAATGACTTTCCATCAGTCTTTGTTGGAAGAACTGAATGTCTTATTGCTTTTTATTTATCATTGGCTAGCTATTATACAGCAGGCATATTTTATCCTCATAATATTTGTCTATACTTTAACTTTACCAAAGAATTGAAAGTGATTTAGAAAGGTTTGGAGTGAAAAGGCTCCCCAATGCTCTATTTTATAAAAGTGATTAGTCATTACAAAATGGTAAAGACAAAATTAAGCAAATTCAGTCAATCCAGTGCAATTACAATTTGTATCAATATATTAGAAAAGAATAAGTGGTATGGGCCTAACAATGTGCATGCATAACAATAGGCAAATCACCTTTTGGGAATTTTTTTTGACAATTATTCCAGGACAGTTATGCATAGTCCCAAATGACACTACATTGCCACTGAGTTTGGCAATCTATGATTCAAATCATATTTTTATTTTATTTCAAACCCCCACTTTATGCATTTTGGCAGTCTTTACTCTTGCTCTTTTAAGGTACAAAGGTTACTTTTCAAGGTTATGGTTACCTTAAACAGCACACCCATGGTGACCCAATGTCCATTCACTGACTGATGCATACTGCACACAAAAATGGCAAGCATTTGATGACCAAAAGACGTTTGATCAAAAAAACTTAACATAAAACGTACTGTTTCAATTTAAAACAGCCATGAAATCAAAGTAGACTATTCTTGTTTTTTATGGGATATTGCAGAATTTATGATAGGCCAAATATGATTTATCTGTGGACATTATTATTATTTTAATCCATGAGCCCTAGTAATCTTCAATCAAAATTACTTCTCCTTCCCTCCCAGTTTTGCACTTTTATCATGGTGGGACAACCTGTCACTCACATGAGTTCATAGAAAAATCACAAAGACTCAAATGGTCAATATCAAGCCCTGCACAAAATTTGTTCTTGTTCGAGAAGCCGTTTCACAGTAAATATGTCATGATAGAAAAGAAAAGACTACTGCAACTTAATTTTCATGCTGACTTTAACATCGTGAAGTCAAGTCACCTTTATAAGTGCTTTATACAATAAAGATTGTTTCAAAGCAGCTGTACTGTGATAACAGGAAAATTATGAAACCATGCAAACCATCCATTTCGGCTCTACAGCAGCGGTAAAAGAAAAGTGTCATTGTTCAGCTGAAGTCAGTTCAGTGCTTCAGTTCCGTTGTAAAGATTATACATTTTTTAATTAGTTCATTTCATCTATACAGCAGTTCTGCAGAAAACAATGGTCATTGTCACGCTCAGTTCAGTTCTCCTCCTATAGTGTCAGTGCAGTCAAATCAATAAAATGGTTGAATATTAAGCATCCCTAAGCAAGCCAGCGGCGACACTGGCAAGCAACCCAAACTCTGTCAGAAAAAAGAAAAAAAACCTTGGGAGAAACCAGGCTCAGTCAGGGGGGCCATTCTCCAACGAATAAACACGGTGTGATTATGATTCAGGGTGCATCACAACAAGTCAGAAATAAAATTTTGGTTTGGTAGCATTCAAATATTTCATCGATGGCCAATGGCTGTCACGTTGATCGAGGCCTTCACAGGTTGATGGGATCTCTGCTTACAAAGGAAACATTCAAGTTAGTTAATTTCCTGCCATTTTGAAAACTTATGTGAGCATGCAGCTGGGAATGAACTGTAACTGAATACTTATAGAAATACTTCACTTATAGAAGTGTTAGTAATGTTACTGATACAGATTCTATAGCCTGTCATACTAAATTTGTATAAGTATAATTCTAAGTATAGGCTATACGTGTTTTAAATAATGAATTCATATTATATCACTAATAAGAGGGGAAATGAGGAAGAAAACAAGAATTTACCTTTTACAGTCAGTTTGCTGGTGGTGTGGAGAAACTCGTTCATTTCATGTTTCATGAGTTCCAGAAGTCAAAATATAATTTTTTTGCCCTATAATTTCTGCGATCACGGAATAAAATGCACACTCTTTTTACAACTAAAATAACAGTAAAGGGTAAAAAAAATGAATTCCCAAAAATTAAAACGGAAAAAACAGAATTTGCAAATATTAAAACGGAAAAAATGGAATTTGGGAAAAAATAAAACAGATTTTATAGGGCCCTATTTATTGAACAAAGCAACAAATCCGTATCTGTTATGTCGCAATAACCAAGTGACTTAATTTACTGGTAAGATTCACCCCTCCCGCTTTACTTATTTTGCCTTTCTCTCTAATTGTGGAATACCAATTGATAGTCAACCCTTTCTCAGAGGCAAGATAACATTATGAATTTTTTTCCAAGGACAATCAACTCTTTCCCAGAGGCAATAAGCCTCCAAGTGACATTTATTCCACACCTCTGGAGTCTTGATATCCTATTTGGTCTTTCACAGCCATCTGTTGTTTAATGGAAATTCGCTGACTTTGCAAAAACTGCTGAGTGGGTCATAGACTTTCTCAGATACATTTGACTTGTAATAAATATTTCTTACAGTCATAGGCCATATGAGGCCCTCAAAACACATCTAGCCCATAGTTATTCAAAACTATTTCTTCAATTGTTTTCAATAGAATATAGGATAAATGAAATATTTAAAGGGATAGTTCACTCTGAAATTAATTTTTGATATGTTTTAGCTTACCTCAAGGGCATCCAAGATGTAGATGTCTTTGTTTCCACAGTATTTTCTATTTTGATATTTTTCAGTCAAACCGTTCTTGTCTGTCAGTCATGTAATGCAGGGATATGGGGTCCACCTCAAAGAGAATGCACAGAGAAGTCCAAATTAAACATAATTTAATGACTCGTAAATGTACACATTGATGGCCTAAGACACGAAAACGAGTGGTTTGTTAATGTCTAAAGCGAACTATCCCTTTAATCACTGGTGAACTTTCAGCAAGATTTGCTAGGCTATTTGACGGCTGCCTTAAAACAGTAAACAAGAAAAAAAGGATATATTAGTACAAAATTTGTAACTAAGCATTGTGAAACGAACAATACAATAAAACTTACTTGGTTTGTTTTTATCTCACAAAAACGGAAAAGACAGGTTCCACCGAGATTTGAACTCGGATCGCTGGATTCAGAGTCCAGAGTGCTAACCATTACACCATGGAACCATACGCTTTCGACAGAATAATTGATTAGATAAATAATGCAATATTATAAACCTAAAAACGCATTCAATTAAAACATATAAATCGTTCACTGTGTGGTTAAAATTTTTACTAATCACACCGTATGACAAACAACCAGCTTATGAAATCAGACACAGACATAAAGCCATTTCGGAAGATAATATCTAGTTCTCCAGTCCGGAAGAAGGCGCTAATGCACTGTTCACATTTTTCTAAGGATTTTCTAAGAGGCGAAGTAGGTAAGAAATGCTTTCTTTTACATTTTTACACTCAACAATGTTCATATAATTGCTCTGAATCTTCATCTGTATTAGTCATATTTTACGATTTATACAGAACTCACCAATGTTCTTCAAAGCTTTGTTTACATGCTTGCAACATTGAATGAGAGCAAGAAACAGTAAACCAATGTGGTAGGCTACAATGTTATTATCTGGTGGAAGTAGTTTATTGTTTCTTAAACGTTATTCGCAGTCAATCTTTGGAGCCAGCTGCACACTGCATTCCTGAAGACACTGAGGACCTCTATAACAATTACAAATGCCCAACAAATGCGTTGCTTATGGCTGTGGGAAGGTCAGCGGGCAGAATGTCTCAATGTTCAGATTTCCCAAAGACCCCGTGGAGTTCCGCAAATGGGAGAAACAGGTCCAGAAGACCCGCAAAACTTGGTTCGCCAAGACGTACTCCCATTTATGCTCTGAGCACTTCAGCAGGGACTGCTTTGACCCGAAGTCTTATGCCGTTGCAAAAACAATGGGATTCAAAGGGCTGAAATTAAAGGAGGGAGCTGTCCCGACTGTTTTTATCCGACCACCGTGCAGTACAAGGAAACCCAGAGTGACCACTAAACCTCAACAGTTTGCTTCAGTGAGTGTCTGATTCCTCTTTGTTTATTTGTAAAATCTGTGAAAAATGCTTGAGGGTGGGAGACATGAATGATACAGGTCAAATGTTTGTAATAATAAAGATTTTCACCAAGGCTACATTTATTTAAGGCAATTTTCAGAGGCTAGCAATATCGGGCTAGCTTTGAAAGCATCAAAATACATGAACACATGCATCAGGGAGCACACAAAAGCCTCATGAGAGATGGCTTTAAACCACCTCATCTCTCAAAGCACATCGCATTAAACATTGCAATAATAATGAACAAAAAACAACTTAAAAAGCACTGACCTGTACCACGTGACTGCTGCAGATTCATTTCAGTGTTGATGATGTTGCCATTGCCGTGTATATAATCTGATACAAATGTAACACATTTTGATTAATGAATAATTAACTTTACTCTTTCAAAATGATGAACAGGACGAGACATTTATGGATGACAATCAGAACGATGAAGGAGAGCAAATATTTGACGGAGCAGACCACAATCAGCCGATTTCCAGCGACTGATGGAGAAAATAATCCTGTGACGCTTTCCTCTCAGGCCGAAAATAATGGAATAGGTGATTCAGAAACTCATATTAATGAACTCACACAAGTACCATGTAAAAGTATATGTAAACCCCAATCAAATTTCATGTTTCTGCAGTTAAATGTGAAATGTGTGGAACCAGTGGCACTCCAAACACCTTCTTCTCCAGGTCCAAGCGCTTCTGCAGTTTGTCCTGCTCACGTTCATACTCATCCAACTCCAGAAAAGCGGCAATTCTTGCACGGCTCCAGGTGGGATTTTCTGTCATAGAATTATATACATACTGTGAAGAAAATAAGTCTTGAACACCCTGCTATTTTGCAAGTTCTCCCACTTAGAAATCATGGAGGGGTCTGAAATTGTCATCGTAGGTGCATGTCCACTGTGTCTGTGAGAGACATCTTAATCTCATAATCTAACAGTTCTTTGAGGGTAAGAATTCTAGCTGATAGACAGGCGTTCAAATACTGATTTGCAGCTGTATCATACAAATAAATCGTTAAAAATCATACATTGTGATTTCTAGATTTGTATATATATATATATATATATATATATATATATATATATATATATATATATATATATATATATATATAGATAGATAGATAGATAGATAGATAGATAGATAGATAGATAGATTATGTCTCTCACAGTGGACACAGTGGACATGCACCTATAATGACAATTTCAGACCCCTCCATGATTTCTAAGTGGGAGAACTTGCAAAATAGCAGGGTGTTCAAATACTTATTTTCCTCACTGTATTTATTCAAACAGTAATTATAATTTTTTTTGTGTGTGTCTTTGTATTTAGGGAAGGCCGCCCAGAAAGAAGTCTCAAAAACTGTGTCTGAACTCACAGACCGAGACTCTACAGTCAAAGGCCAATGAGCAGCATCAGGAGAGCAGAGCATTTGGACAAGATGGTAAGAAAACACACAAATCCCTCTCGCTTTTTACTACAGTAAGCTTTACAAATGTAATTTTGACTGTTTTAAAGGGATAGTTCTCCCAAAAATTAAAATTAAGTAATTAAATACTCACCCCCATGCTGTACCAACCCCGTAAGACCTTCGTTCATCTTCAGAACAGAAATGAAGATATTTTTGATTAAATTGGAGAGCTGTATCACTACCACATAGGCACCCTAAGGGATTGAAACTTGACCCCCCAGAAAGTCGCAAGAGATTTCCACGACGCATGCGCGAGAACTAACAATTATGTTCTACAACTACTTGTTCAGTTCTCGTGCATGCGTCGTGGAAATCTCTTGAACTCTCGTCTGAGGCCCAGAAAGAAGAAAAGGAATAGTCAAATAAAGTTGTTAAATTTGTTGTTTTTCGCACAAAGAGTATTTGCGTCGCTTCATAAACTTATAGTTGAGCCACTGTTGTCACATTGACTATTTAAACATTTTCTTCAATGACTTTCTGGGGGGTCAAGTTTCAATCCCTTAGGGTGCCTATGGGGTAGTGATACAGCTCTCAAATTTAATCAAAAATATCTTCATTTCTGTTCCGAAGATAAACGAAGTTCTTACAGGGTTGGTACAGCATGGGGGTGAGTATTTAATTACTTAATTTTCATTTTTGGGTGAACTAACCCTTTAATGTTCATATTGCCTTCTTCCAAGCTACTTTGGCTGGATTTGACTGGGGTAGTTACCTTGAGAAAAGTGGCTTCCTCGCTGCTCCTGTATCCTGCTTCAGACATGTGAGTTATTTCTATTCAACGAACTTCTCCTTCCGGAAATGTACCTGTGATGGATAAATGTGATAGATGTAGGAAACAATAATACATTACCTATGTGTACATTTCCTTCACACTATATTTATTGCATTACAATGGTCAATACATTATTGCCCATTTCACAGGCACCACTCTGCGCTCAATGGGACGACATCTATGTGGGGTTAAAAGTGGAGGTTTTGAACACCCGTACAGCCTTGCCTAGTAAGGTGTACTGGATCGCCACTGTTGTACAGCTGACAGGTATATAAACTCTTGTGTTTCCTCCACCACAACGGAATACTAAGACAAATAAACATTTATTTTTGTTTATATTAAAATATCAATGTATTATATATTTAAAATTAAACTACCTTTCAAATGTCTCTTATGCTCACCAAGGCTTTTATTTATCAAATATACAAAAAAAGTAATATTGTGAAAACTTTTGAAATTGAAGATCAGGATAAAGTGTAGTGTACTTATTTTGCCTTCTGGGAAACATGGAAGTAGCTTCTGAAGGGCAGTGCTAAAGGGGAGAGGAGGGACGAGAGGACAACAAGAACAAAATAAGAAAAATCAAATCTTCATCCTGTTCAAAAGTTTTCACCCCTGGCTCTTAATGCATCGTGTTTTTCTTTTGGAGCATCGGTAATTATTATTTAATTTTTTCACCTTTTGTAATAGTTGCATATGAGTCCCTCAGTGTGAAAAGATTAATAGTATATTTATACTTTATAGTTATTTTATTTGACCCAAGTCTTTAGTTGCAGTCTGAATAGAATGTAACGAGTTTAACAGACTAGTAACCACAAATGAATAAACAAAAACCATAACGAAACGATACTCATTAAACAATACAATATTCTTTCTAACAATAATTCATAATGACTCCGGACAGGTTTTTGGAAGTTATTTGTAAATTGAAACCAAGAGGATTTAATAGTTAGACATTTACAGAGTAGTTTGAAATTTAAAGGAGTAGGTTTTTGATGAAAACATTCCAGGATTTTTCTCCATATAATGCACTTCACTGGGAACCAAACGGTTCAAGGTCCAAAAGACAGTTTCAGTGCAAACTGCAAAGGGCTTTAAATTATTTAAGACGACGAATAAGGGTCTTATCAGCGAAACGATCGCTCATTTAAAAAAAATTAACAAAGTTTAAGTTTTATAAGCTCAAATGGTTGCCTTGCTCTGTTCTGTGATGAGCGTTCGTGATTCTCCTGTTCGAACTCGTTCATCAAAATGAACTAATCTTTTTCATGTCATTTGGTTCATTCAACATACGAAATGAACGAGTTGACTCGCAAAAGATTTGTTCATTTTGATGAACTAGTTTGAATAGGTGAGTCATGAACGTGCATCCCACCCTAACCCTAACAGAGCAAGATAGCTTATAAAACTTAAACTTTGTTTTGTTTTTTTTTGATTTTTTTAAATGAGTGATCGTATCGCTTGATAAGATCCTTAATCATTGTCTGAAATCGTTTAAAGCCCTTTGAACAGTTTGCACTGAAATTCTTTTGGACCTTGAAGCGTTTGTTTCCATTGAAGTCCATTATATGAGAAAAATCCTGGAATGTTTTCATCAAAAACCTTCATTTCTTTTTGACTGAAGAAAGAATGACATGGATATCTTAGATGACATGGTGGTGAGTAAATTATCAGCAAAAGTTTTTTTTAAGTGAACTACTCCTTTAATAAATGTTATTTAAATGAAACATTAGATTATGGGGACTAATATGATGATGTGTGTTAAATTGATTTATTCTTTGTCATGTATATATGGTATGATGTGATGTGTTTCTCTCAGGCTATAAGGCTCTTCTGCGCTATGAGGGTTTTGAGGATGATGACAGGTATGACCTGTGGTGTAACATAGGCACGGCTGATGTTCATCCTATAGGCTGGTGTGCAGTGAATAGCAAGCTCCTGGTCCCTCCTCAAGGTGAATGTTTACACTGTAGGTCATTAGGTAAAAATGCCATAAAAATGCTAAATCTTGACCCTTTTGGTCCTACAGAGATCCACCAGCATATTAAAGACTGGAAATCCTACCTGATGGAGAGACTAGTTGGAGCACACACACTTCCTGTTGACTTGCATGTCAAGGTGAAGGCAATTGGAAATTAGTAAACCATTGATGCCATCTGATTTTCTTTAGTTGCTGCATAACTGTCTTCCTCTGTTACCCGTCTATATGTTTTTCAGATGGCAGACAGTTTGAGGTGTACGTTCAGACAGGGGGTTCGTGTGGAGGTGGTTGATCGCTCGCAGGTGTGCCGTACCCGTTTGGCAGTGGTGGATACTGTCATAGGAGGGCGTCTCAGACTGCTGTATGAGGATGGGGGACTGGGACCCTCGGGCGAGGTGCTCTCAGATTTCTGGTGTCACACGCAGAGTCCTACTAGTACACCCTGTAGGCTGGTCTGAAAGAGTGGGGCACTCAATCAAGGAAACAGGTGAGAAGAAACTGGCATTGATGGATTGAGTCAAGCCTAGATACACACAGATCAAAATACCAAATAAAATACCAAATACCTTAATTTTAAGTGTATCAAAATAAACTACAAAATACAACAGCCACACCATGTATGAAAATAAACAAAAAAATACTTTTACAAGGGAGCATGAAATTTCGTCACAAACCTTCTATCAATTGGCCTATTTGATCCATTCCTTCACCATTACACTGATTCAGTTAATTAACAAAGTTTGATACAAACAGCTTTTCTCTGCCCGAGTCATGCAACAAATCTGAGATGTGCAACCAATTAGCAACCAGCAGTTTAATGTTTAACAATGAGACATAATTGTATCCTTATTTAGTTACTTGGTGTTTGGTAATCAACTCAATGGGCCAGACGTGACCCAAGTGTTTTTAGCTAGTTTCAGCCTGAAGCAGTTATCATTTTCCTATGTCCTGCGCCACATTGTTTAAAGGAGTAGTTCACTTTAAAAAAAACTTTTGCTGATAATTTACTCACCCCATGTCATTTAAGATATCCATGTCATTCTTTCTTCAGTTGAAAAGATATTAAGTTTTTTGATGAAAACATACCAGGATTTTTCTCCATATAAATGGACTTCAATGGGAACCAAACGGTTCAAGGTCCAAAAGACAGTTTCAGTGCCAACTGCAAACTGTTCGAAGGGCTTTAAGACGATTTCAGACGACGAATAAGGGTCTTATCAAGCGAAACGATCGCTTATTTAAAAAAAAAAAAAAGTTAAGTTTCATGAGCTCAAATGGTCGCCTTGCTCTGTTCTGTGATGCACGTTCGTGACTCTCCTGTTCGAATCTCATTTATCAAAATGAACTAATCTTTTTTTATGTAATTTGGTTCATTCAACGAACAAATTGACTTGGAAAAAGATTTGTTCATTTTGATAAATGAGTTCGAACAGGAGAGTCATGAACGCGCATCACAGAACAGAGCAAGGCGAGCATTTGAGCTTATACTTTATTTATTTTTTTAAATGAGCGATCGTTTTCTGGATCAATTTTCTGTTCTGATTTCAACAGGTTTGAGCAATCTACTGAGTAGCCACCAATCAGAGGCTGCATTTTTATGATGTCATCATCTAAACTTTTTGTATGGAACCCAAAAATGAAAAAAAAAAAAAATGTGGAACAAAACTAAACAATTGTGTGAGATAATGAGAGTAAATAGTGAATAAATACCTTTGTTTTTCCATATTCTTCACTCTGTTGCCAGTAGGTGATTTGTAACGATGTCATGCATGGTTTTTCTGACACAGATGTAAATGTCAACATGGGTAGCCATTCCAGCATTTCGTAAAGTCCTTCAAAACAGTGTGCCAGATCAGTTTAAGAAGGTTAGTACGTATATCATGAACTAAAATATTGTTAAAAAATGTTTTTTCATTTTGTGTAAATGTTAGTTTAAAAATCTTGTCATGTAATCATCTACCATGGTATGTAATATTCCTTGCTTTATGCAAACAGTTGAGGACCGTTTATTTGGGAAATACGTTTTTTGAGGAAGGCATGAAACTTGAAGCAGTTGATCCTCTTAACCTTGGAAACATCTGCGTTGCATCAGTCCGTAAGGTACAACATGGCCACATTTATTTATGACTTTAAATAAATATTGAACATCACCTTATTGAAAGTAATTGCACTGACCTGGCTAATCTTACCGCTCAGTTGTTGCTGGATGGATACATCATGGTAGGCATTGATGGTGTCGAGATCGGTGACGGTTCTGACTGGTTTTGCTACCATGCCAGCTCACATGCCATTTTACCTGTTGGATATTGCGAGAACAACGACATCCCGCTTACTCTACCTCCTGGTAATGTGCTCAACCGATTGTTTCTTTGCAACAAAAATCAATATTGAAACCTATATTTGCAATTTTTTTTGTTGATATGGTCTCCTTTCTCATCAGGTTATGATCATGCTACTTTCACATGGGCAAAATATTTAAAAGAAACAGGAACTCTAGCTGCTCCACGACGACTTTTCAACACGGTAAACCCTTTCATTTTGACAATTGAGCCACAAAAAATGCGTTCCTGCATCTGTTGATGTTTTTTAAGGTGGTCTTGTGGTCCCTTCCTCATACGTCTTTCCTAGGATTATGTAGGCCACGGCTTTACCCCAGGCATGAAGCTAGAGGCTGTGGACCTCATGGAGCCCCGGCTGGTGTGTGTGGCCACTGTCAGGCGCTGCGTAGGCCGGCTTCTCCTTCTCCACTTTGATGGCTGGGAGCCCGAGTTTGATCAGTGGGTAGACTGTCAGTCGCCTGAAATTTACCCTGTGGGCTGGTGTGAAATCACTGGCTACCAACTGCAGCCACCCATCAGACCAGGTAGATTATTGTAATTCTCACCGTATTCGTAGATGTACTCCAAAATGTTGAAAAGGTTTTCATGTTATATTGTGCTCTCTGTGTAGAACCACCTCAGGGTCAGGAACGCTCGAACACAAGCAAAAAGCCAAAACCTTTTATGGGGAAAAGGAGTATGTTTCATTTCATTCTATTCTTAGTTTCTTCTTTAAAAAATAAATATTAAATACTGAATGATAGACAATTAAAGCACATGTAGGTTACCTTTTACGTAAAATTCCCCTTGAGTAGATATCCATTGTGTTGTCATTATCTTTCCTTCAGTCTCTTACTATTCTGTATTTGTCACTGTAGGACGAAGATTTGTAAAGAAAAACACAAATAAATGCATATCTAAAACCCAGCCTACTCAGCGTAATGAGAATCCAGAGACAGAATCGAACCACAAGAGGCACCAAACATCACAGATCAACAACAAGAGGCAGGCAAACCCTTCGTTGCAGCCCCCATCTTACAAATAAAGGCTGAACCTGAGGACGAAAGTATGTAGCATTTCATCTTAAAATATAAAACGTATTTATTTTGTAAACATAGTTCTGACATGGATTCCCTGTCTCCCTCTCGAACACAGTTATTGCAGTAAAAGTGAAGGTGGAGGAAATGGAAACCCCCATATTATCCAGTGAACAAAGCAAAGAAAGCACCAACCCAGCGGCCTTAACAATCTTCAAACAGGAAGACGTCTCGGTTTAACCCACCACCTGTAGTTCCCAGTGATCACTACTTTATCACTGGTAGTTATATAATTAACCAATCTGTTAGTGTAAAACAACAGGTGTAGTTGAGTGATATTGTTATTTTTATACAGTGCACATTTTCTGAATCATGTATTAAAATGACGTAAGTTTTGTTTAGGCATTTTCTGACTTTAATTCATTTTCGCAACAGAATTGAAGTTTACAGAGTAATAATGTAGATGTTTGCAATATGGAATCATTCCATAATATGGAAGACACTGAATTAAAATGACACATTATTTAAAGCTAAACTGTGTGAAGCCTTTAAAGCTACACTGTGTGATTTTTACCCCTTTCTAGCAGTGAAAAGGTAAATGACCATCCAGTGAATATTAGTTTCTGTTCCTCTCAATTCTGATTTTTAACTCCTACAGTGGCTAATATAGTCCAAGATTTACATGGCTTCCAGTTCAACCTCGTCCATGAGTGTTAAACATAGACGCGAAAGGCGAAGCTTGAATTAACGGGTATGTCCCTCTTTGGCTAATGTACTTTCAAGATGGAGGGGCGACATGGCGACCGGCATTAGAACCCTTATGGCATATTATTCACTCGCAAGAATACTTTATTACTTGAACGAAGTAAATATGCATTAATGAGCACATATATTTTTGAAAGACCTAAGTGTTTTTAGCTAAGAATAAACTAACAGAGTTTACACTTTAGCTTTAAAGACTCATCATAAATGTTGAAAACAGAACATTTTTATAATAACACACAAGGTGATCAGTTTTTTAAGGGTTTTAAAGAGTATTAATATTATCATTTTTATTGACCAGCATAGTAGATCGCTTGTAAAATAAAACTGCAGTAAGCAGGTTAATTCTACACTTTAAACAGTCATAAATAAACTAGCACCCTCACTGATGTAAACTTAGTTAAAAATACGCTTAGGGATTTGTTTATTAAATCAATAATGGCAGTGTAAATACAGCAGGATCACACTGACTTCCTTTTCTTCATGGTCCTTTTCTGCACTGTTTTAGGTTTTACACTTTTGCCTTTGGTTTTAACTACCTTAATGACTTTTGGAGGACTGATTAGAGCAGATTCAGTCTTTGTGGCCTTGGTTGGTTTGGGATGCGGAGAAGGAGGCTTTTCCCTGGGCAGCTCTTAAAAATATGGACGTCTTTGA
This sequence comes from Hybognathus amarus, assembly GCA_030378365.1. Lineage (NCBI taxonomy): Eukaryota > Metazoa > Chordata > Actinopteri > Cypriniformes > Leuciscidae > Hybognathus > Hybognathus amarus. The sequence goes on from JAQIUQ010007654.1 coordinate 64,179, forward strand.
CCCTTTGGCCTCTGAGTTCTGGAGGGTGGCCACAGGTGGCTCTGACTTTCAGATTCACCTGCTCAATCCACCTAGAAGCAGAAGGAACAATAGAAGGGTCATATGTAACATATTGAACGAAAGGCCCGATATACACTACCAGTCAAATGTTTTGGATTGGAATTATGTTTAAATGTTTTTAAAAGAAGCCTCTTCTACTCACCAAGGCTGCCTTTATTTGATTAAAATGCAACTACAAAAACAGTAATATTGTAAATGATATTAAACCATTTAAACCAGCTGTTTTCTATGTGAACAAAATAGTGTAATTTATTCCTGTGATCAAGGCTGACTTTTCAGCATCATTACACTTGTCTTGAGTGTCACATGACCTACAGAAATCATTCTTATGTCAAGAAACATTTCTCATTATTATCAATGTTGAAAAGTCATTTGAATTTTTATTTCAGGATTCTTTGATGAATAGAGCTAATAAAAACAGCATTTATCTGAAATGGAAAGCTTTTGTAACATTAAACACTACCATTCAAAAGTTTGGTCAGTAAGAATTTTTATTAATTTCTTTGGGGAAAGAAATAAAATAAATCTAATACTTTTATTCATCAAGGATTAATTAAATTGATCAAAAGTAACAACATTTGACATTTGAAGGGACTGGACTGGAATCCACTGCTGTTTCAATGTACAGTATAATAATGATGAGTAATTATAATCAAGGTATTAATCTATATTTTTCTTTCTAAATATCAAATGAGTTGAAATGACTTCTATAGGCTTGTGATATTTTACTTTGTTTTATGGTTTTAGAAGTTACCAGTGTGATTACTGAAATGTTATTTGCATGTATTCTTTAATGTCTGTATTTGATACCTGAATGCAGTAACAATGAATATAGGGAAATAGGGATTTGTTTTGTGTTTGAGAAAGGTCTCCAAACTGTTAAAACATAAAAGGGGTCATTGAAGCCAATAGTTTAAGCTAGGCACCATTTCTTTGTTAAAGTCTTGCTCCAGTTAGACTAAAGTTTAGTGTTAGTCTTCTTGGTTGCAGGTTGCAAGGCACCACTGGCATTATTGGATATTGACTGAGTTGTTGTTCTGGACATACTGGCGCCCAGCAACCCAAACCTGTGACCTGGAAGGTCATGCAATGTGCCTCTGAGTGTGCAGATGCTTCCGTCTATCTGTATATGTGTGGAAAATTACTGTGTTTATTTATTTCTTAGCCAATGAGAATCATTCAACGCTGTAAGCAATGATGTAATGGTATAACTGCTGTGATCTTAAGGTGGCGGCCTATGAACTCCTGTGAGAGTCTTGAAGCTGACTTCTGCTGATGGAACTGCAAACTATATTCAGTAAAACTTGTCTTTAATTTTGTATAATTCTGACTCAGGGTCTGCATTCTTCATATCTGGTTCTGGGTCTTTGACTGTATACCCCTTACACATTTATGTTACAGAAGATTCTATTTCTAAGCTGTTTTTTTTTTTTAAACTCTCTGTTCATCAAAGAATCCTGAATATTGATCATTTTTGAGCATCAAATCCACATATTAGAATTACAGCTATGGAAAAATTAAGAGACCACTGCCGAATCAGCAGTTGCTCTGGATTTATTATTTATAAATAATGAATCCAGAGACAACTGCTGATTTGGCAGTGGTCTCTTAATTTTTTCCATAGCTGTATTTCTGAAGGACCATGTGACACTGAACACTGGAGTAATGTTGCTGAAAATTCAACTTTGATCACAGAAATAAATTATATTTTATATATTAAAATAGAAAACATTTTTACTGTTTTTTTTTGTTTACTGTTTTTTTAAATCAAATAAATGCAGCACTGGTGAGCTGAAGAGACTTCTGTAAAAACATAAAAAATACTTACCGATCCAAAACATTTGACTGGTAGTGTACTTCAAGCTTAATTCGAAGAACTGCTGTGATCACATTTCCAACTGAATCAGGCTAAAACAAAGTTTGTTTGGAGTTTGTTTTGGGAGTTGGAAACAGCTTGCCAAAGCAAACTTTGCTCTGGCTGGTGAAAACCTTCAAACTACCATTGATTCATGGCGAATACATAACAGGTATGTGCGCTGGGGCTCCAACTTTAGTCCGTTGAGGTCATAAGCAAGTAAAAACATGAACTAGTCGAGAGCTGCTTTATTGCAGAAAATGAAGGTTTAGTTTAATATCGTAAAGCAATTATATTATGGACAGTGGTATATAAATGAACACAATGTGACTATAATGCCGAATTACAGAGCTTGTGCAAACATCCACATAGCTCCTATCAGATCCTTTCTAAACCGTTGTTTTCTCACGTCTGTCTTTTGTGTTTTTGAGAGAAAAGCTTTCAGCGCAAATCATTTACATATTCATCCAGATGCCATTCTCAAGTGTGTGTCGTGTCGAGATGTTCGCCAACAGTATATTGCTGAAAAGGTATTGCAAACTTTATACCTCTAAGCAAAGAATGAAAAAGGACTTTGCTCCTTTACAGTAAAAAACTTAGTTTTTACTGTATTTATATATATATATATATATATATATATATATATATATATATATATATATATATATATATATATATTTATATAAATTACGCTTTAAAATATATATATTTTTATACTGTAATAATATTTTACAATATTATAAATTATGTATATATATATATATATATATATATATAAGTAAATATATATATATATATATATAAGTATAATTATATATATATATATATATATATATATATATATATATATATATATATATATATATATATATATATATATAAAGTAAAAACTAATTGTAAAATATTATTACAATTTAAAAGATATATTTTAAAGCGTAATTTATGCCTTTGGCAAAGTTGAATTTTCAGCAACCTACAAAAATCACACTAATATGCTGATTTGGTAAGAAACATTTCTTATCATCAATGTTTAAATCAGTTGTGCTGCTTTAATATTCTTGTGGAACCATGATCAATTTTTTTCAGGATAAATAGAAAGTAAAAAAAAAAGTATGAATGTATTTTGCATTTGCATCACTTTTGATCACTAAAATCCATCTTTGTTAATTAGAGGTCCTCTGTGACTTCTTAATTTTGAAAGGTAGTGTACATTTTCCAAGCAAAACTCACTTGCGAAGAGGCAGCAGTGGACAATCACAGAGCAGTGGATTCTCTGCCAAGTTTATGACCTCCAGTCCTGTGAGTGGACTCAAGTTCGGCAGCTCCTCAAGCTGGTTCCCTTCAAGAAACAGACTCCGCAGACCAGACCCCAGTCCTGCCAGAGAATCTTTAGATACCTTCAAAAGGAAAGAGAGATTTAAATCGAGTTTGGCGTTCTTGTTTTAGCATTAGAAACGGTTTTGTCCTTACCTTTTCTAAACCCATATGATTAAGGTAAAGATGTTTAAGTGTGGCAGCGATTGACTGAAAACCTCCTGCTCCGAATCCAGCGAATAGGGTTACGAGAGAGATTAAGCTCTGCAAGGCTGCCGGCTTCAGAAAAGGCCTCACTTGGAACCTCCTTCAGTTTGTTGCTGCCTAGATGAAGAGTATCCAAGTCAGGTGCAGGATCAAAGGCCCTAGGAGAAATCGTTGTGATGGCATTAGAAGTGAGATAGAGGCCCCTCAGTTTCTCAGCGCCGATCAGGAGTCCTGCTTCCAGTTTAGCAATATCATTGTCCTCCATGTGCAGAGCCAGCAGACCAGGCAACAGCTTGAATGCTCCTTTGGGGAACTGGGTGAAACGATTCTTTCCAGATGGAGGTAAGTGAGGCGGGGCAACCCCTTAAATGCCTCGGGAGTCAATGAATTAAGCTCATTTTCTGAGAGGTAGAGGTAGACTAGACTCTTCATCCCATTGAAAGCCCCATCTTCTACCTCATGGATCTTGCAGCGTTGCAAATGAAGGGAAACCACTTCTGCAACACCTGGGAAACTGTTTGCTGGGATGTAGTGGAAATGGTTCCCCCGCAAGTCCAGCAGGCGTGTGTCTGGTGAAAAACCACGAGGGATCTTGATGTGGCCTTTGTTTTCGCAAGAAGAGTGGTGGTTGTCAGCCTACAAAATGTATGTGGGTCAATGACAATGTGGTCAGTGTTATATCAGAATCATTGTTATACTATTATAGTTGTTGTTAATATTTTGAATTACAAAACAGTACAAAATAAAAGCACTAAATATTCACTCATCAAAAGGATTATTAGGGACACCATACTAATACTGTGTTTGACCCCCTTTCGCCTTCAGAACTGCCTTAACTCTATGTGGCATTGATTCAACAAGGTGCTGAAAGCATTCCTTAGAAATGTTGGCCCATATTGATAGGATAGCATCTTGCAGTTGATGGAGATTTGTGGGATACACATCCAGGGCACAAAGCCACATCCCAAAGATGCTCTATTGGGTTGAGATCTGGTGACTGTGGGGGCCATTTTAGTACAGTGAACTCATTGTTGTGTTCAAGAAACCAATTTGAAATGATTCAAGCTTTGTGATTATGTGATGGTGCATTATCCTGCTGGAAGTAGCCATCAGAGGATGGGTACATGGTGGCCTTAAAGAGATGGTCAGAAACAATGCACAAAGGTTGAAGACCAAGAAACAAAGGTTGGCCGTGGCATTTAAACGATGCTCAATTGGCACTAAGGGGCCTAAAGTATGCCAAGAAAACATCCCCCACACCATTACACCACCACCACCAGCCTACACAGTGGTAACAAGGCACGATGGATCCAGGTTCTCATTCTGTTTACGCCCAATTCCTGACTCTCCCATCTGAATGTCTCAGACAGAAATTGAGACTCATCAGACCAGGCAACATTTTTCCAGTCTTCAACTGTCCAATTTTGGTGAGCTCTTGCAAATTGTAGCCTCTTTTTCTTATTTATAGTGGAGATGAGTGGTACCCGGTGGGGTCTTCTGCTGTTGTAGCCCATTCGCCTCAAGGTTGTGCGTGTTGAGGCTTCACAAATGCTTTGCTGCATACCTCGGTTGTAACAAGTGGTTATTTCAGTCAAAGTTGCTCATCTATCAGCTTGAATCAGTCAGCCCATTCTCCTCTGACCTCTAGCAAGGCATTTTGCATGAAATGGTGCTTGAAAATCCCAGTAACTAAGCAGATTGTGAAATACTGCTCAGTTACTAAATGGCACCAACAACCATGCCACGCTCAAAATTGCTTTCTTTCCCATTCTGACATTCAGTTTGGAGTCCAGGAGATAATCTATACCAGAACCACTCCCCTTAATGCATCGAAGCAACTGCCATGTGATTGGCTGATTAGATAAATGCTTTAAAGAGAAATTGAACAGGTGTTCCCATTAATCCTTTAGGTGAGTGTAGAATGCTTCCTTCCTACTATAATATTTTTCTTTAAATTTTTATTCTTTTAATGAGTTTTTCTTTTTCATTGTGATATCAGGACAGTTGTATTATTTTATGCCCTCCAAAAATATCAAAATGAATTTTAAAAATAAAATTCTAATAAAACAAATTAAAAACATACATCATAAAAGAGGTGCAGTCAAGTCATTGATTATGTGAATTGCATTTTTTTAAGTATTTTGAATAAGACCTTTTAGTCACTCTGTAATATTTTTGCATTAACCCCAGTAAGTTTTCGCTTACCTCACATTCACAGTTGGCTGGGCATTTGACTTTATCTGGGGGTGGGGTTGGGGCCAGTGTAGGCAGTCTTCTCTGCTCCTCCAACTCAGCCCTCAACATGGCCTCCTGGCTCTGACAGCGCAAATTAACTGGCTGTACCGCTTCCAGATTCTCATCGGAGAGATGTGCAGGACCTCCACATGTACCACCCAGGCGAACGGCGCTCCCGTATCGCCCACTCGCGCAGAGGCCGCATGTAGCAGCTGCAGTAGATGGGGTTGCCTGCCAGATTGATGCGAGTCAGTTTGGGAGAGCCAGGGGCCATTGGCTGCAGGACGCGCAGCTGGTTATGGCTTAGGTCCAGATGAGCGAGATGAGGAGAGAGCAGGATAGCTGCATTTGAAAAATCTTGCAGGGAGTTGTGATCCAGGAGGAGGTGAGTGAGCTTGGGCATGGATACAGACTCCTCTCCAAGGTAGGTCATGGGGTTGTAGCTTAGCTCTAAGCGAGTTACTTCTGGAAGTCTGGAGAGAAAGAAAATAATGAGAAAAATGATGGCAAGAAATACTGCTCTGCTTTTTTAAAATATATATGTGTGTGTTTGTCTGCGTGTGAATAATTTTAGGAGTTCTGAAGGCAAAAGGAGCTCAAACCAGGTTCTACATGGCATAGATTCAACAAGGTAGATTCAACATTTTCAGTCATATTGAAAATGATTACTTTTAAGTTATTGCTGCTAAAAAAAGGTGGTTCTACGCTTCCCATATGACTTCTCCATTTTGGCTTTATTTTGGGTAAATAAAAAATTATATAATGTAATATATTCATGTGATGTTGTTCATCTGAGGCTGTCTTTACCTGATTTTAAGACCCACTTCATTGTTAGTTCATGATACCTAATGCAATAACTATTAATCCCAGAATGTTCTCTGAAGCTCACCGTGTCATTGTCTCAGTGGGAAAGAACTGCAGTGCATTGTTATCCAGGCTCAAACGAGTAAGAGTGAAGAGCCCAGCAAACGCCTCTGTGGCCAGATAATTGAGGGAATTGTGACTGAGACGTAGCCATTTGATGTTCTGCAAACCCTGGAATGCCATATTAGGAATGTACACCAATTGGTTGTGTGTGAGGGAGAGGAGGTTGAGAAGGCCAAGCTGTGAAAAAGCCCCAGGCTGGATCTCCTCCACTCTATTTCGGTCAATAATCAGCTGCTTCAGTGAGGAAAGCCCATCAAATGACTCCTGGATTGTAAGGAGAGAAAATGATGAGATACATGGAAAGGTTGTCCAGGTTAATGCAACAAAGGCCAATCCATTTTACCTGGTACAGGATCTCAATCTTGTTGTTGGCCAGGTTGAGAAAGACCAGCCGGCCAAGTCTGCGGAAGGCTCCTTCCGAACTCTTTGGATGTTGCTGTTCTGCAGAGACAGGTGGGTGAGGTAAGGTATGTGTGTGAACGCCCCGTAGGAAGCTCCTGCAGGTCATTTCCTCTCAGGTCCAGTTTCACTGTTATCTTGGAGATATAACAGAACAATGCAAGTCATTTAAAAGAAATGCAGCAAAAACAAGGCACTAGTGATCACGGTGTTACACAGATTACCTCATCAATGGTAGGTGGGACCTCAGTGAGATTCTTGTTGACACAAGCAACTGTAAGCTGGATGTTGTCACAGATACAGAACTTGGGGCATTTGCCTGCATGCACTGTATGGATCTTCAGGGCAAACAATATTATAACCAGCAACATGGGAAGGCCACACATCTTCCTGTGTAAAACAAGAGGAGATTTGAAACATCTAAAATAATTAATTCATTTTTGAGTTTCAGATTACTTTGTAAGAAAAACCTAAGCCAGATTAATTTAAACTATGCCGGATAAGTTTGCTAATGCTGCAAAATAGCTGGTTGGATTGGAGGCATTAATATAATTTATGGTTGAATGCAGCTCCTTCAGTGCCTCACAACTGAATGTCAAAATAAGCACTTCAGGAGCAAACTCCCAATGTCAAATCTGACAAGCAGATTCTGTCATAGCCATGTCAAAGATTTTGAGTCAAAAGTATATGTAGCCTACACAAATTTGTGTTTTCTAGCAACAACATACATATGAAAACTTTCTAAAATGTGTCATTTTGTATGTATATATATATATATATGTAACAATAAGTGTAAACAAGTGAATACAATATAAACCCAATGGGATACAGTAAAACAAGATTCATCTATACAGAACTAACTAAAAGGTAGAACTATACAATTTGGCAAGGTTGTTAAAAAAGCTATTAATTTGATTTAAATGAATTTATAAATCAAAATTGTTATTCAAATCAATAATCTGATATTTATGCATCTTTTTCTTTGCTTCTCCGTTAATGGTTCAGTTTCAGTTTAGTGTTAGAACTTGAAATGTGTCGAAAACATTTGAACAAACTGTTTAAAGCCAGGTTTCTGCTGTTAGTCTCAGCTTATTTAAATCAATTCTAAGTTTAAATGTACAATAATATATGTATCAATAATAAAACATTTAACAACTTACTCTGAAAAAGCAATAAAAAGTCTTCAAAATTTCGCCACCGCTTGTCGGCAAGAATGAATCCTCATTCATTGGCTAATATCCATCAAGTGAAAAGTTCTGATAGGCCTTAGTAATCGCTCAGTCACAAAAAAAATAGTCTCTTTATAAAATAAATTATTGAATAAATGCAGAGAAAAGCATTTTTAAAACGTTGTTTCTTAAGAGAGAAAAGTGGCAGCGCGAACGAAGCAGCCGAGAAACTGATTTCCAAAAGCGAAATATGCTCGATGAGCCTCAAGAGACTTCAGGCACACAAAGACGCGCACTGTTCGCAGTCTCACATAAATAAACCGCTGGAGAAGAGAAGGTTCCCTGCAAAGGCTTCAAGTTCAACGCCCATACTTCTTTCAGAACCAAGATACTTGTAAAAAAAAAGTTTGCCCTAGTCCTCAAGGCTCAGTGAACTCGGGGCATTCGTGTTACTCAGGCGTTGCGTAAAAGGGCAACGGAGTGAGAGCTGCTGACCTACAGGACTTTATAATCACAAGACATCTGTAACTGCGTGAATAACGGGTAACGATTTTTCTCTCAAGAAAAAAAATGTTTAATAACAACAAATTGGAATGTTGCAAATATAATATTCAGTGCATACCAGTTGTAGTATTAAATACACTCATGTCCAACCACCTTTACTTCACTTCAACCCAAAGACTCTTCAGTGTTTATACTTGAATTTGGTTTTAAACAAATTCCGCCACCAATATTTCACAATATGGCACATATAATCAAAGGCATAAGAGAGTGAAGATGCTTTAAAATCATTGTTCAGAAATTCACAGTTATAACATTATAATCATTTAAGGTTTAAGCAATAATTAAGCCCTAATTATCATCCAGTGCCTTTTTTCTCCTATTTTCCCTTTTATGTATAAAAATAGACATAGTATTCCTAAAAGAGACAAAAGAACACAACACTCTTCAAAGCTACTCCTAACTGTCTACAGTTCTTCTGTAAGGAAATTCAGTTTGGGTTAGTCATCATGAGGCACTAGTACTTTGCAGTTGTCTCGAGATCTCCATGCCAAAATTGATCAAGGATAAACTAGATCATTAGTTTAGAGAGTTTCATGTATCCTATTCAGCTTCTTTTTATTATTATTATTATTTGACCCGTATTGAGTAATTTCAGTGGCTCTGCAATGGGGCTTAAGATTTAAGCAGTGGTCCTTTTCACCAATGTGGTCTTGAGAGCATCTCTGGCACTGGAGCAGGATTCTAAGACTTTGCCATTTCTGGAAAAACAAAACAAATACAATAGCTTAAAGGGTTCGTTCATATTACTCACCCCATGCTGTACCAACCCCGTAAGGCCTTCGTTCGTCTTTGGAACACAAATTAAGATCATTTTTATTAAATTTGAGAGGTGGATCACTGCTACATAGGCTCCCTAAGTGATTGAAACTTGACGGCCTAGAAAGCCAATGAGAGAATATTCCACGTGACAACAGTGGCTCAACTTATAAGTTTATCAAGCGATGAGAATATTTTCTTCATTGACTTTCTGGGCTGTCAAGTTTCAATCCTTTAGGGTGCCTATGGAGTAGTGATCCACCTCTCAAATTTAATAAAAAACATCTTCATTTGTGTACTGACGAACAAAGCTCTTACGGGGTTGGTACAGCATGGGGGTGAGTAATTAATGACTTAATTTTCATTTTTGGGTGAACTAACCCTTTAAAGTATTAAAGGTTATTATTACATTACAGGTGGTCAGAAAAATGCAACAAGACTAGACATACATCATACGTTGAACACAAAACTAACCGTGACACAAACGTTTCCAGAATGCCAGCCTGATCCACTGGGAAAAACTCCTGTGCAGCTGCATGCTCCAAAGCGAGCAAGTGTCCAGGCAGTACAGATACCTTCTTTATCTTTTTATCTTCACTCTGGAAAAGAAATCAGCTGCAATTCACACCACCGACAAAATGGGGAGAAATGCATGAAAAACTGACGTGAACATCACGTCAGAGCGTGTAGTACCTTTAAAAGTCCCAGGTTCACCATCAATGAAAAGATCAAACTAGAAGACTGAGAGTGGGAGTTGGAAAAGGCTTTCCTTAACAGGGCATCTACGCAACAAGATGAACAGCTGGTTTTTAAAACAATGGCATTCAACATTTTCAGTAACAAGAGCTCAACCTCATGTTTTTCCAAAACTATATGAAATATGCCCTAAAATGAATACATGATTAACTAACTTTATTTTTTTCTATGTACATTATACAATCACAGTTCATAAAAAGAAATTAAACAGTAAAAAATAGATAAACATCAGAATAAAATTAATTAAAAAAAATAAAAAATAAATAGCTTAAATAGACACTTACAAACTTCGTTATCTTTAAAAAAAGAAAATAATTTCCTAGTTTTCACTTGAACATTTTAGAGTATAATTCAGTAGCTAACCTAGCTTTCTTATTTTTTACCCATTTAAGAGACTCAAAATATATATCAGTTTCAATTTGAAAGAAATTAAAACCTGGCTTTGCTTTAGAGAATTTAGCTTTGTGAATATGGAATTTACCTGGTAAAATAAAAAGGTTTACAATATTACACAAACTTCTATCTCTACAATCAAAATATTTCTATAAAGATGCTTTGAAACAATATGAATTGTGAAAAGCGCTATACAAATACATTTGAATTGAATAAGAGATATTTTGAGATTTTTTTGTCCATGCAATTGAAGTCGATGGTCACTAAAACGGTTTGATTAACAACATTCTTCAAAATAACTTGTTTTAAGCACCACAAAAGAAAAGTATCCGGAATGACATGAGGACGAGTAGATGGCAGTATCTTATTAAATGTTTTATCAATGGTAGTAAGTACTTTGCTCATACCAGTGGTCTCAAAAACAGCTTGCTTTACTTCCGGTTTATCTTCATATACGGAGGAGGTCTTGAGAAAAACTTCTGACACCTTACTAGCATCTGAAACATCAACCTAAGAAAAGAGAAAATTATTTCAGGTGGCTGGAGAACAAGTTAAACTGTCTGATGTACAGTTAGGCCTTACAATTCAACACCGTACCTGTTCAATGAGCTTCATTCTTTTGGCTCCAAAGGATATCAGTTTCTCAGCCGACGGGGAGATGAGGAAGGATGTAAACTCAGAACTGCAGTGAGGCTCTTCCTGTGGACAAGTAAAAATTGGTGGTTTGCCAAAGTAAAATATATAAGCAGCTATTGACACGCATCAGGTTTAGCGGTTCATTCCGGGGATGTAGATGTCTGTGCTAGGATCACCTTTTCCTTTTCTTCAATGATATGTTTTGTTCCATTGACACCATTTTCCTTCTCCTCTCCCTCATCATCATCATCATCCTCCTCCTCATCATCATCATCTTCATCAGACTCCCCATCATCTTCATCAGGCTCTCCTTCATCATCACTGCATTAATCACATCTTTTATTACTCTCAGTGTGAAAATATTTCAAATATATTAAACATGCATTTGGCTTCAAATTATTTGCACATGACAAATAAGCTACATTTTTCACAAAGACCCAGATGTATACCTGAGTGAGCCCAGCAGCTCTTCCATGTTCATGCTCTCCATCGCTTCCCTGATAGCCTCACAGCCGTCCTCTCCAAAGCAGTTTCCTAAACAAGCACCCAGACAAGATCAAATTACCACAGAATAACTGACTTAGACACCAAATGGAATTCATTGGGTTATTATTAAAGGAGAAATCCAGTGCAAAATGACCCTTTGGTCTAATAAAACATTGGTACCTTGTTGACCATTCTCTGAGATTTGTTTTCATGATAATTGAATGTAAAGAGTTTTATCTCTAAAACTGTTTAGTGTATAACACTAGTATATGGGGGCATATAATAAGTAAACAGAAATCGCTAGTTATACCACTAACAAGGCTCAAAATAGCCTCACACTAACACAGTACCATAATGAGGGTCCCTGCATGCAAAATGAAACATTGAGAACTTTGTAAGTGTACAGACCGTTTAATAAGAAGATACTTTATAAAGAGTCCACTTCGTGTATACAGGCAGGAGAAAACAGTCTCTAAGTCGAACCACGAACACTGTTCATACAGTTCAGCTCACTTGGCACGTCATTCGTGGTTTCGACTTATCAAGACTATTTTCTAAGATGGCTTCTGTCTGTATACAACGAAAGTGAACTATTTATAAAGTATTCTTATTAAACGGTCTGTACACTTACAAAGTTCTCAATGCTTTGTTTTGCATGTATGGACACTCATTATGTTACTGTGTTAGTGTGAGGCTATTTTGAGCCTTGTTAGTGGTATAAACTAGCGATTTCTTTTTACTTAATAAATGCCCCCATATACTAGCATTATACACTAAACAGTTTTTAGAGATTAAACTCTTTACATTTGATTATCATGAAAACAAATCTCAGAGAATGGTTAACTAGGTACCAAAGTTTTATTAGATCAAATGTTCATTTTCGCCAGAGTTCTCCTTTAAGGGAGATTCACACTGGCAGTTTAGGTCAAAACAGAGCATGTTCGCTTAGTATGTTTGTTTAGTTGTGGTACTAAACCAGACTACCTGTAGGAGGTGGTCCAAGTTTATTTGAATAGGTACAGATACAACATACAAAGAAAACAGCCATCTAATGCAAGTATTTGTAGCGAGAGCAAATTTGTATAGCTTGTTCTCGTCTGGTTGCAAGAAAACTGTGATGTGATTTGATTGAATGTGAAAGCAACATAAACTACGGTCCAGACTTGTTCCGAAAAACAACAAAACAAGTGACTTGATAGCACAACTTAAAAGTTTTTTTAAATAAAAGCATTTAAATGGTCCAGATACTTTTTGCAGTCCGTTTCAGTATAGTTTATTTTTTTAACCTGTCCGTATGAACTGTAGGCTTTAAACTGTATGAACTGTAGGCTTTGAGGCTTTTGGACTGCAAAACACTCTCAATTAAATTGTGAACAATTTAATTGTAAGGGGTTAAAGTGAGGGAAAAAAAAAACGAGTTTGCCTCAAATGATTTCAAAAATTTAAAATCAAATCATTAAGTAATGTAAATATGATGTATAATATATGTTTGTGGTAATATATGTTGATGTATAATATATGTTTGTAGTAATAAAATACTGTGACAGCAAAAAATACTTTACCATTAAGGTCCAGTTTCTCCAGATCAGCTTTACCCCGAACAGCCTTTGCAACTACCAAGGCCGCAGCTTCGCAAATCTCTCCAAATGACAAATTTAGCTCCTACACAAGAGATTTTGTTAGAATGCCTATTACAAAAAACACTAAGATGCCGAGCCATTGAAAGGAAGTGTTTGTGTGCGTTTTATCAAGATTTTAAATTGGTATTATGCATTAACTAACCCTGAGCAATGGCAGTCCCTCTCCAAGGGCCCCTGCTATAGCAATAGCACCTTCTGAGCGTACCAGACAGTCCCCAAAATTGATGACTTTAAGACAACGGAGGTACCTAATGCTCTGAAAATTGGAAGAAATCACAAACAGCCAATATTTAACACCCGTTCTAGACATATATACATTTTTTGCATGATGCAGAGACATACTGCACAACATACCTCTGCCATGGCTATCGATCCTCTCTTAGTAAAAGTGTTGTCATTGAGGTTGAGGACCTGGAGGTCTGGGTTGTGCTTCAGGGCAGCGGCTAAAGCCGTGATACCAGGATGGTTGATTCCGTTCTGTGGCATATGGACCTCCTCAAGACTGCCTAACACCTGTGAAAAATAGAACAATGGTAGAACAAAAGAAAAATCATAAAACACTTATTTTATAACACATGGTAATGTTTTTGAAAGACGTCTCTTAAAAACAGTAATCTTGTGCAATATTCTAACAATTATTTTTATTTTATTATGATACATTTTAAAATGCACTTTGTTCCTTTGATAGCAAAGCTATATATACACTACCGTTCAAAAGTTTAGGGTCGGTAAGATTTTTTATGTTTTTAAAAGAAGTCTCTTCTGCTCACCAAGGCTGCAATTTTTAGATAAAAAATACACAAAAAACATAGTAATATTGCGAAATATTATGACAATTTAAAATGACTTTTTTATGGTAATATATATTAAAATGTAATTTATTCCTCTGAAAATAAGCTGAATTTTCAGCATCATTACTCCAGTCTTCAGTGTCATTTTTAATAAAATAAACAAATAAGCATAAACAAAATGAGGGGTGTCTGTTTTTGTGACTAACGTTTCTTTAGTATAGCCAGGCTGTCAAACGATTAATCGCATCCAAAATAAAAGTTTGTGTTTACATAATATATGTGGGTGCACTGTGTATAATTATTGTATATATATATATATATATATATGTATATATATATATATATATATATATATATATATATATTCTTAAATATTTGTATATAATAAAAATTATATATAAACCTATATACAGTATATATACATGAAAATATTTCTTAAATTTATACAAGCATGTGTGTGTATTTAGATATATAAAATAATTATACACAGTGTACCCACATATATTATGTAAACACAACCTTTCATTTTGGTTGCGATTAATCACGATTAATCGTTTGACAGCCCTAGTATAACAATAGAGTATAAAAAGCCAATATAAATTTTCGGTATAGCATTGGACTCTACGATCGACGGAGATAATCCAGCATCCTTAGACCTTCACCGGAAATACCGCCGTGCATAGAGCCCACTGGGCCTTTAATGTTACAGATGCTTCTGCTTAATGGGCTCCCACAATTTATCCTCTTTTGGAAGTCTGACATGTCACCAATTTCTTGTACTATTCACAGCTAAACACAACTTCTACTACAAAAGCATGCAACCTGGACAACGTATACTAACAAAATGTAAACAAAAGATAATTGCAACATTAACCCCTGTGACAATAGGTGTTCACATTACATTACTTCCAAACCCTGTATGTGTGTATTGCTCATTACCTTAAATGCTTTGGCAAGTGCAGTGGCACCATTATTCTCCAGACGATTACGTCCAGCAATGAAGACTTTTAACTTCAGTGGGGAGCCAGCTGCACTAGATTGCTTGTGGCATTCAGTCAATGCAGAAGCCAGGACCTTTAAGAAAATACATCAATAATTAAAATCACATACTCCCTCTTTTCCATGAGTTTTAAAAAGACTTGACATGTTAAAGATATCTCACTATCACAATATCGCAAAGGAAGATGAGTTTGTCTTTAAAAAGTATATCTTCGCATTTCTGAGTTAATCTCAGCCTAAACTTACCATCCCCCTCCAATGCCCATGCCACAATTATTAAGCCTGAGCTCACGTAAAGTGTAGCACACAGGGCTCTTCAGGAGGCTTTCAATGGCCTTTACACCATCAGGGCCGAAGGCATTGTCGCTCAAGTCCAGCTGAGTCAGTCTGGCCCCAGATGTTATCAAAGCATTGCCCAATGATTTCTAGAGGATTTTAATAAAATGTTGTAAATAAGATATTTACTCATAGCAATGACTGTTGAATGTTGCAATGTTGATGAATATCTTCTTACCAGAGCAGGTGGAATTTCAGAGCGAAGGCGACCCGTGAACATGTCACTCCAATGACATTGCTTTAAGAAAATAATCAAGATTAAATACAGCAAATAGCACATCAGAGTGAAATTGTCTAATGGTCATTTAAAAGTACCTCCAATTCACTTTTAGCTTCAAGAGCCTTGGAAATGGCCTGTGCTGCTTCAACCCCCAGTGTGTTTCCCTCTAATCTGAGGGACTGCAAACCCTGACATTGTTCAATCTCTTTCACCATCTCTTTCACTGCAACATCACAGAAAAGGAGGGAAAATTATGAGTGTTGATGTGCTGAGACAACATGGTAAATGTAAATATTTGCTAAAAGAGAGGTTTACTCACCCGACTCAGCATTGTCCAACTTCAGCCCTCGTCCCTTATAACTTAATTCCACTTCTCCAACATGAGTCTTGGCCAGAGCCTCCGTAATCTGAGCAATATCTCCAGAGGCCATTGCGTTCCCTTTGTTTTATGTACTATTAAAGTTATTCAAACACGAACAGGTATCACAATAAAATAGCACCAACATACACTAACGTTACACTTCATACAACTGCTAGAACTCGCAAGCATGTGTATTTATGCATACATATAATTACATCCACACTTTTTAACTCATAACAGGAATGTTAACGTTACATTAGCTCAATATGCTAGACAGTCACTTTACATTTATATATAAAGATAATTAGAATACCGACGATGAAAACAGTCATTTTACAATGGGTTGTTGCACTTTACATCTCGATAAACCCCAGACAGATGATGCTGAGCTCACTTTGTCCCACACGTGCTAATATTATGTACACTGGCTGGTACACACCGCTCATGCTAGCTCGACGAATTAGCCACTTAGCTTTAATCCCATACATTACCTCAAACTTGCCATAAAAGCGCAGCAACCTAAGTTAAATCTAAAAATAAATTCATAAAGAATTTTTATACTTAAGAATGTTTACCGTATACCTGGGCTCAGTTATTAACGGGGGAGAGCAGATAACTAGCCTGATAAGGGAAATACAGAACCATCACAACAGGAGGCACATGGAGGCGGCAGTTCTTTGAAAGTGCCGGTGGCGTCACGTTCTTAACGTACATAATAAAAGCTCCAACTGTCGTGTTATAACTTTGTGTCTGTACTAAATACACCATTATTTATATGATATGTATCTATATATAAATACATATTTATATATATATATATATATATATTTTTTTTACAAATTTCTAAACTAGGGAATTTAACACAAACACCGATTAATACGTAAATGTGTATGTTTTCTGAATAGCGAGTAATAATTATTAATTATATGCATCAGAGGCTTTTTATATATCAAACTAAATATATAATTAATATTTAGGATAATTTAAATACGTTACATAAATTTATCTTGCATAATCTTTCTAAACTGCCATTTACCTCTTCATGACGAAAGCCCCAGTGGCCTAATGGATAAGGCACTGGCCTCCTAAGCCAGGGATTGTGGGTTCGAGTCCCATCTGGGGTGGACATTTTTTCCTTTGCGAAACAACAGGTGATAAACAGCTAAATGTAGGTCTATACGTATAAGAAAACCATGCGAACCAGTATTCATCGGATGGAAATTCGCAAGTTCTTCGATCGTGTCGTGATGGTCGTGATGCGGAAAACTTGATTGATTCAGCGTGAAACATGAGTCGATTTACACAGGGATTTATTTTGTGCGTCCTAACGGTGACCTTTGTAAAAGATCAGCGTAAGTGTCTTAAATTAATTGTACTCTTTTAGTATCACATTTTGGTCATACTGATGGCTATTTTATTATTAATTTTTGCATGTTTGCATAACACCATAAGTCTAGCATAAAAAAAAAACTAAGTTAAATAAGGCGGATTCGGAGCTACAACAAACCCTCGTCCGTTAGTCTATTGGGCATTTAGTAATTCAGCGAGGCGCAATTATATGATACCAAAAAAATCACCCTCAACGCTTATTGATGTGTGATCTCTCTGTTTAACAGATGTTCACAGAGCGACCGTATATTGGGATGCTGTTCAGAGGTCTGTGGTGCTGAAAGAGGATATAATGGAAGAGGACGGAGATGCATTTGGCTATTTCAATGATAGTTTATCTGTTTCTGGATGGGGAGTGCTGGAAGTGCAGGCTGGTTATGGAGAATCCCAGGAGAATGATGAAATGACATACTTCTTGGCCGGATACCTTGAAGGATTCCTTACAGCTTCTGTAAGTTTCTCTCTTTAAAGCAAATTATACTAAGCCGTGTGGAAAAAGAAGTACACTTTAGCATACTTAAAAATAAATACTTTATAAGAATAGGCTACACTTAAAGGGATCGAATCGCTTTGAAATTATTTTTTTATATGTTTTATCTTACCTCAAGGGCATCCAAGATGTTTTGTTTCCACAGTAGTTTAAATTTTAATATTTTTTGGTCAAACCATTCATGTCTGTCAGTCATATAATGCAGGTCTATGGTCACCACCTCAAAGAGCATGCACAGAGAAGTCCAAATTAAACATTATTTAATGACTCGTAAATGTAAATAGACATTGATGGCCTAAGACACGAAACGAGTGGTTTGTGTGAGAAAACAAACAGTATTTATATCTGGTTTTACCGCTTGTAACCACAGCCACGTCCAAGAGATCTGAGAGCGCGGGCGCTTCGGTCTGTGCAAGCATACGTAATTGTTTTCTTTTACAACGGTTTAAACATCCGGATAAGCGAAAATTAGTACCATTTTAATTAGCTGTCTTACAATCTTTTTTCTGTGTAATCAATGAGTGACATACACACGCAAGAGATCACTTTCTGGCGCTTGCGCAGACTGAAGCGCCCATGCCTTCAGATCAGTTGGACGTGACTGTGATTACAAGTGGTAAAAACTATATAAATACTGTTTGTTTTCTCACACAAACCACTCGTTTCATGTCTTAGGCCATCATGTGTACTTGCATTTACGAGTCATTGAATCATGTTTAATTTGGACTTTGCTGTGCATGCTCTTTGAGGTGGTGACCATAGACCTGCATTATATGACTGACAGACAAGAACGGTTTGACCTAAAGATATCAAAATTGAAACTACTGAGGAAACAAAGACACCTACATCTTGGATGCCCTTGAGGTAAGCTAAAACATATCAAAAATTAAGTAGGGTTTAAGAACATCTTTACATTTAATTTCCTAATTTCTTCTATTGTCTTATATGGTTAGCTAAAGTACTGACAAGCATTTATGGAATACTAAAATATACTTAATGACATTTATGTTGTTAGTTTAAAATATATTAACTTTAAATGATTTATCAAATAACAGTCTACAGTTAAAACTATAATCAATGACTCTTTCATTCACAGACAGATGATAAACCATTACTTTAATATGTATCCTCAGATGATTAAGGATCATAGTGTTATGAAACCTCTGAAATCATTTATGAGGTAAGTTGACGTGTATTATCTAAAGTGATTGCACTATTCCAAAATTTGAATAATAAAGTCGGATATGATGAAATACACCTGCTTGCATTATATTAAACATACAAATTGTATATCACTGTTGTTGCAACATACAAAATAGGTTTTGGACTCTTTGTTCATGGTTTTGAAGACTTGGAGTTGTTTGTGTTTTCCAAGATTATTTTATACAATTATTTACTGCATAAACATATATTCTACTGAATTATTTATTAAACTTCCATTCTTTGAAATAGTGAGCAGGACTCATGGACAAGAACACAATTGAAGTTAAATGAGAAAAGTGATCCCTTGTGGCATCATGTGGGTCTTCTAGTGGCTCAGACAGATGGATTGCATGCCGGGGCAGCATATTGGGCCAAAAGTAGACAGGAAAAGGTCAGAAAACATGAAGTATGCATGCATCTGTTTATTTGTACTGTACATCTCATTCTTCAAGTTTCATAACCCTTTAAGGACATTTGAAGAGGGCCAAGTTTCTCCAACTTTTTCCTTTTTATTCATTCATTGACAATCAGTGCTTTAGCCTATTTTTGTGTGTGTGTTAATGAGTGAAACTACATGCTTGCATTTCAACTCCCAGCCTCTGCCCATGTTTGCGGTTCAATTCCTTAATGGTATTGGGGATTTGTTAGATTTAATCCCTGCACTCAAAAGGCATTCCAACTCTTCTTCGGACTCCTTCAGAATGCCAGGGATGAGTCACTGCTCTGCTCTCATCAAGGTGATAAGTATAATAATGCCTTCACCTCATGACAGTAACCGAATATTATGGATTGTGTAGAACCAAATGTGTAGAAGCCAATGAAAGCCCCATGTTCTGACCCCATATCTGAATATTCAAGGCTGTGCCTATGATGGTTAAGGCCTTGACAATGTGCACATTTAATTGTGCTGTTCCTATTCTATCTGCAGTTGTTACCTGGCTATGAGAATCTGTTGTTTGGTCACTCCAGCTGGTACACCTATGCAGCCAGCATGAGAATCTACAAGCACTGGGACTTTCACCTGAAAAATAAACATAATGGCAAAATCAGATTGTCCTTTAGCAGCTACCCTGGTATTTAAAGGCATATAATTGCCTTTTATCATTCAAAATGAGTAATTAATCATTTAATTTAGTACTATAAAACTGTTTCTTCGCATCCTTTCCAGGGACCTTGTCATCTCTGGATGACTTTTATTTGCTGGGAACGGGGTTGTTTGTAACTCAGACAACAAACAACGTGTTCAACTCCTCGCTGTTCTCCTTGGCTGACCCCAAAGGCTTTGCTTGCCTGGCAGAGGGTGCGTGTTGCAAATGCGCTGGCCTGCACAGGGAAGCAATGGGCCCAAATATTTTCCAAGCACAACTCGGGTGAGAAAGAGATACACAAGATAAAGGTGGACTATTTTATGCAAATATTGTGGTCCGTATTCACAGTGCTCTGGTGGCGTTGTCTATCAACATTTGTAAACACACAATTCTCTAGAATCCGATTGTATGGTGCAGCATTAATGGGATAGTTTGCCCCAAAATGAAATAGTTTGCCCACCCTCATGTCATTCAAAACAAAAGTATGCATTTCTTTCTACTGTTGAACACAAAACAAGTTATTTTAAGTAATCATGTGGATGGGAAAAAAATTGGTGGCCGAGTTGAAGATGTTTCAGCTTTGCGCTCATCAATGTCACATTTATCCAGCCGCCCAATCACAGTGGAGGAAGAGCAGTACAAAAAACACACCTAGCCACACCCAGTGTTGTGGGCTAGTGCATTACAAGTAACTCAAGTTATGTAACTAACTAGTAAAGCAACACATTAGTTTTAGTTTTTAAACTTTGTTACACAAGTAACAATGACTTGGAAGTAAGTGCAGAGGCATTGTGTTTTAACATGGTTATTGTAGTTTTAGACTAAATGTGAGCATGCATTTATTCATCTCAGTTGCACAAAAAAGATTCAGGCTGCGTCCAAAACCGCATACTTCCATACTATATAGTATGCGAAAAACAGTACGCGAGCCGAGTAGTATGTCCGAAATCATAGAATTCGAAAAACAGTAGGCGAGAAGTACCCGGATGGCCTACTACTTCCGGCGAGATTCTGAAGTGCGCATACGATGGACACTTTACTATCCCATGATGCCACGGGAGAGGAGTTGTCGTTATATTTGAAAATGGCGGAAGGCGGAGACGCGGGAGTTTTCAAGTGTAAGTACTATATAAAACACTTTTTATTTATTTGTGGTTAAATTGTGTTTGTTTAACATCATATAAGTAAACGAATGACTTGTTAAACGTTTAAATAATATAAATCGCGGGTACAATTTTCTGATTTGGCTGCAAAATGACACTTTTATCATTATTACCGAACTGAATGAGCTAATGCCTGTCAGCTAACGTTAGATAACTCATGTTTCTTTGAACAAAGACGTTTGTTGTTTCGCAGTTGAATGAGATGGCTCGCGCTGTTATGACAGGGTATGTCACGTGACAATAACAACATGGCGCATGTAGTACGTCCGAACTCATTCATACTACACGTATTCATACTATATAGAACGTACTTTTTTAATGGTCGAGAAGTACGTTCTTTTTTAAATGTAGTATCTACTCACATAGTACGCGATTTCGGACGCAGCCTCAGTATTCCTCGAAAGAGAAAAAAAATCAGCGAAACGCTAAATCAGAATACGCAAAACCTCCCAAAAAACTAATAATGTTAAGCATTTAATCTCACTTGACCAATATTCTTGCACTGCTGACCTTCAATGATTCAGTTATGCCATAAGCAAAACTTTTAGATTTTTTTTTTTGGTAAAGTAAGTGTTAAACTTTCTTCTCCTGCATTCTATTCATCTGTGATCCAGAATGGCAGCTAGCCTGGGTTTCCCCATTCTGCCTTGCCGCAGCGTGATTTTATTCATGCTACTAGGCAGTCTGGATACTATAACCATATTTTCCCCTGAAATAGGGAACCAATCACAGAACGGGGAGGGAGCACAGGCGCATTTGAGAGACATTCGTAGCACCCAATAATACTGCTCTGGGCATTCGTAAACCATGCCTCAAAAACGAAAAAATTTACATGTGGTTTCCAGACCATGTTTCATTCTCAGTGATACGTGGTCTGGCGTTAGCCAGGCTAAATGGCAGCATGGCTGAAAGGTTTATTTGAGTTGCGCACAGGACATGCGTGAATTTGCATTTCCTTCAGCCTTATTGTTTATATTTTGCTGTGAAAGGATCTTTACATTTGCCCCAAAATAAAACTTTTTTTGAAAAACAGAAAGAGCAAGCCCATGTAACTTAACACATTACTTGACTTAAAAAGTAAAAAAAGTAACAATTACCTGTAGTTATAAATTTAAAGCAAGTAATTCAATATTGTAATGCATTACTTTTTAAAGTAACTTTCCCCAACACTGCACCCAACCGACTGTCACATCCTGCTTTTAATAATCAACAACAACAGAAAAATAAAGTCATCCAAAACAAGGACCAGAGCAAGTAGTTCACATTGTGTCTAAATTTTAGGTCCCACTTTATATTAAGTGTCTTTAAGTACTATGTACTTACATCGAAAAATAAGTACAATGTATTATTGTGGTCCTGTTGTATTGTAAAATACTTTTGCTGCTATCGAGGTGTGATACGGGTAAGGTTAGGGACAGGTGTGGTGGTATGGGTCGGTTTAAGGGTAGGTTAAGGTGTGAGGGAAGGGTCAACTGTGTAATAACAAATGTAATTACATAAATTAATTACAGCTGTAATTACATGCTGGTATTTTTAAAATATAAGTACAATGTAAAAACATGTATGTACACAATAAGTCCATTGTATCAAATTATTATTTCAATTTAAGTACATAGTACTTAAAGTCACTTAATATAAAGTGGGACCAAATTTTATTTTCAGAAACAAAGTATCTGTAATATCAGATCATTGCAACCAAATCGACTCAACTGAACAGAATCTGAACTCAACTAAAACAAAAAAAAAAATGCCACCGAAGCGCTCTCAATTGCCTTCAGAAGAGCGCCTGGCATTGTCAGCTGGCTAAAAATATGCTTTGACACACGGCCTAGGAACATATTTTTAATGACTGTTTATGATTGATGGAATTAACTGTCCCCTTAATAACTGACTTCCCAACAATTGATATACTGGAACAGCCAAACCTTTTGATCTTGAAATTTTTCTTATTTTAATTTTTTTTTTATTTTTATGAATTTTATCAGGCACCTACAATAACCAGTATATGGTGGTGGACCTGAAAAGAGTTTCACTTGGAAAGCAGATTGAAGAATGGAGCCTGACTGTTGTGGAGCAGATTCCTGGTTTGGTGGCGTATTCAGATCAGTCACAAGCGCTGCGTCATGGTGAGGAGTATTTTTATAATAAGGAAATCCTAATATCAGTCCAATGCAAATTAATTTGAGAGGTTGGAAACACTGAAGGTTAAAAAAGGTAAGATCATATGCTTTACAAATCGTCTCAATAGGTTACTGGGCATCCTACAACATACCTTTCCACTCAGACATTTACAGAATGAGTGGTTATGGTGCGATGTGGAAAACGCATGGTGAAGACTTCTCATACGACCTCTGTCCACGTGCTAAGATTTTCCGCAGGGATCAGGGAAAAGTCACTAATCTGGACACCTTGAAATACATTATGAGGTACAATGGTGAGTTCAGGATTTCTCTTTGGAAAGTATTCAAAAATGTTTCTTCAAACTAATCTGCTTTCTTCATAATCTCATTTCTTTGATGAACATTACCACTTTGTCATGTTAGATTACAGAAAAGACCCATATTCAAAGAAGCACCCTTGCAAATCCATCTGCTGCCGTAATGATCTGAGGCTCCAACGACCTCTTCCAGGGGGATGTTATGATACTAAGGTACAGAAATAAGTCACGTTGGTATATTATGTTACTATTAGTAAAGGGGACCTATGCATGGTGTTTGAACATACATGTGT
Source organism: Hybognathus amarus (assembly GCA_030378365.1). Classification (NCBI taxonomy): domain Eukaryota; kingdom Metazoa; phylum Chordata; class Actinopteri; order Cypriniformes; family Leuciscidae; genus Hybognathus; species Hybognathus amarus. The sequence goes on from JAQIUQ010007654.1 coordinate 88,346, forward strand.
GTCGGCAGTGTACGTACACAACCACACTATAATGGTATAAATCCACCCAATCCCATCCCAATAAATGATCTTTTTAGTTTCTATGCAATGTGACATCACATTGCTTAGGCCCCGCCCACGACTGCTGATGGACCCTATTACCTGTACCGGATACGCACCGCAATACGCACTGCAAACTTCACAGACACATTTTGTGGACAACTGAGACTAATATTACGTCTTATAAAAAAAGGCAAAATATATTCTCCTTTAAATTAATGCCAGCATAAATCCAATTCTAATGGAGGCTGCATCCAATCCATTTAGGTTACAGATTACCACATGGCCCAGATGTTTATGGCCGAAGCTGTGAACGGACCCACTACTCAGAATGGTCTTCCACCTTTCTCTTGGAGCCGTTTCAATCGGACAGCTCATCAGGGGCTCCCTCAGACCTACAACTTCTCATTCATCACTATTCAGCCCCTTCTTTTTGGTTCCAGAGATCAAGACAGTCTGCTACAGTGTTTAAACAGCTGTATAGAGGATACAGATGCAAGACTTGAAAATTATTTAATCAACTTTGCATCAGATATTTACTGGCAGCTTTACAAAGTCATTAAGTATGTTTTTACCCCATAATACTTTTGTGAGATTGAATGCATAATACTTGTTTATACAATAAAAGTTGCTTGACTAAGTGTTGCTTGACTAGCCTACTGTCATAAGTGATACATATTAACAAATTGCACAAATTAGAATGTCCGTCAACCAATCATAATCAAACATTCAACAGCTGGTAGTAAAAAAAAATAATAAAAAGATAAACTGAGTTGACTTGAACAAAGTCAGAAGTGAATTAAATATAAATATATATATTTTTTAGATAATTGTATTCAAATTTTAAATTGTGAGAGTCCTTTAAGTTTAAAATTATTTATATTTCTGTTTTCTCCAAGTTCAAGCAGAATACTTTGTAACAGGCTGAATAGATGTCGAATTTACAGTTTGAATCTACATCATAAATAGATGTTACATCTTATAAGTAAAATGTTGTTAGTTATAGCTACCATATGATCAAAAATTATGGGAAACCATTATAAAAGACATACATTTTATCAGAGGCGGCTGGTCTATTATGTATGGAAGCTTGTTTCCGCCACTGAATAAAAAAAATAAATAAATAATTGTGACTTTTTATCTCACAATTCTGACTTTTTTCTCACAATTGCGAGTTTATATCTCGCAATTCTGACTTTATTTCTCAGAATTGCGAGATAAAAAGTCAGAATTGCGTGATAAAAAGTCGCAATTGCGAGTTATAAAGTCAGAATTGCGAGATATAAAGTCAGAATTGTGTGTGTGTGTGTGTGTATATATATATATATATATATATATATATATATATACTATATACACACACAAGTATAAAGTGATATAGGCCTCTATATATATGTGTGTGTGTGTGTGTGTGTGTGTGTGTGTGTGTGTGTGTGTGTGTGTGTGTGTGTGTGTGTGTGTGTGTGTGTGTGTGTGTGTGTGTGTGTGTGTGTGTGTGTGTATATACTATATATACACACACACACGTATAAAGTGATATAGGCCTCTATATATGTGTGTGTGTGTGTGTGTGTGTGTGTGTGTGTGTGTGTGTGTGTGTGTGTGTGTGTGTGTGTGTGTGTGTGTGTGCGTGCGTGCGTGCGTGCGTAACAATGTAAAGGCCTTTACGATCACGTTTAATCGATGTATTGCATTATTTCTGAATAAAATAAATTCGTTTAAAATCGAAAAAAATACTGGTTTTATGTGAGGATCTATCCTTTAGAATAGATACAATATCAGTATCGATATTTCAGGATTCGACAGCAGTTTTCTCTTATTAATTAATTAGCCAATTAATAACAATTTCCATTGACGTTATTGACCACTAACGTTATCAGCACCATCGATTAAAAAGTTCCACAGTCTTCATACACACAAATATAACGTTAGACTACAGCAAAGTAGATTTCTTAAATGACAGCACCGTAATAAAAATATGGCTTTGACCTACCTGACCGCGGGAATTTTGGAGAATGCACTTAATCGCTTCTATTTGGTCCGTGGAGAGTAGTTGGCATTGAGGAAATGATTGCCCTCTGCTGGTGTTCAAGCGGCAGAGACTATTGCTACGTCCGAAATCTCCCATTACTCACTATATAGTGGACTATATAGTGAACTCGCCATTTTGTAGTGCTGTCCGAATGTATAGTGATGATTATTATACCCTATATAGTCCACTCAATGTATCCCAGAATGCATTTTGTAAAGTAGTGTACAACCATAAAGAAAAAAGGTGTACAACCAATGGTCACTAACCTAAGCCCTACATACCATCATGCATTGCGCTGAATCGTAAAAATAAGTTATAATCATGTGGAGTAGTGCAATATAATAAAAACGGCCAGAAATCACTTTTAGTTTTTAAATTTTGGAGAAATAAGCTCAATATAATGTAATGTATTTATTTAAAAAAAATCTATTTAGCCCAGAGCCGGCTCAGCACCAGCTGACAGGTGATGTAATCGACGGCGCAGAGACGATTGAGTAGTGTCCGAACTTGAAAGTGCGAAAGTGTCGTGATCTCTCAACAACACTATGCTAATAGGATTATGATATCCACAGAGGCGGCAACCAATAAGCGTGACGACTTCTCCATCGTTTAGTGACACAGCGGGTCACATAATAGAGCATCACAGTCTGTTGAAAATTTCCCATTCATTTCTCCCATTGACATTTTGTAAAATCCATATCTAAAGAGTATTAGAGCATGTATGAGGATATCCAGCTACGGCTGAACTCATAGCATACAACGTATCATTTCGAGTGAAAAAACGAAAAGAAAATCCAAAGAAAGTCGAAGGTACAAGCCTGTGTACAAATTTTCATTTCCGAGCAAAGGAACTACTCCTCCCATAAGCCACCGCGCCTCACTGAAGTTGTCTGAAAGCCACCGTGAAACAGCCTTTTGAGTGACTTCCAAATCTGACGACGGTCGCGTGAACTTTTTCCTCCAGTGAATTTTATATACTGAATGCGCAGGGAAACTCCCTTTTCCTCGATTTACTGAAGCTTATGCACATGCTAAAACATTGAGCATCAGGCTCGCTCATTGGCTCTGCTGTGGCTACTGTACATCCAATGGCGCGGGGTCGTCTCTGAGGTGCGGCCAATGAACTTAGCCCTGGTCATTACGCGATCTTCAGTCTTCAAACGCCTTCGCGGGGTTTCAGACACGTGACACGACTTCCACCAATCAGATGTATCACTGTGGGATTGTTCAGGATTGTGGGTAATGAAGTACTTATCCAATATATCGCTGAATAAAAGGGATTTATCTTAAAACAAGGTTAGTGCCCCATGATCTTTTGGCGTTTATATGAGCATATACAATCACTTAGTACAGCCGTAGCTAGTTTTAAGTCTACCATGTATGGTTACGTTTTTATGGCTTATATCCCAAATGTCAATGGAGAAATTGCATTGAATTTTTACTTCCGGCACCGGCTGTGGGCGGGACTGTGATGCTCTATAGACATGGCCAAATACATTAAGGGGTGGAGTACCTGCACAGTGCACTATACATCTTTAAAACACTTTTTATAGAAAACTGTAGTGTGTATTCTTGATATCATGTGTGTACACCATTTTATTTCTAAATTTGTAGAAATGAATGTACCTTATAAATCATTTTATACTCAAATCAGTGTTTCATGTCCATTTATTTATTTGGTGAGTAGCCATGTCATAAGCAGGATAATGTACAGTCAGCTGGTCATCATTATAGCAAAATAAACCCCCAGTGTGATAAAAGGATCATTAATTTAGTGTTTACGACTGTACAATATCGTAAATCTGACCAACATTTTTACCACAGTATAATTCAAATAAAATCTCCACTATGAAAACGCTCTTTTGTGCGGTTTGTGCCAATGAGTGATCCGTTTTAAGTTGACTTATTTACCATACCGGACAGTAACGGAGTACATACTGAGTACAGTACTTAAGTACAATTTTGAGGGATCTGTACTTTATTCAAGAGTCGAGTATAATTTTTGTGGGAGTACTCATGACTTTACTCAAGTACATTTGAGAGGCAAATATTGTTCTCTTTACTCCGCTACATTTCTATCCATAACTGCGAGTAACCGTTACTACTTACTTCAAAAAAAAAAAAAATCAGAAAAGAAAATCTCGGAAACCCTCAATTTGTTGTTTCCCTCTCAAACGTGATTGGATTGTGCAGGCGCCACTGATTGGGACAGCCTATCAGCAATCACCTTCAGCTTTCCGCCAAAGTCAACTCCATGGTCAGATTTAGATAAGAAACGAAACAACAGATGAAGATGCAGCGGGTGGCCCCACCTCACCAGACTATTTCAATTTTCAGAAATTTTCTTAAATGTTAAATAAAGCAACATGGTAAAAATTAGGGCTGTGCAAAAGTTAATTGCGATTAATCGCATCCAAAATAAAAGTCTGTGCTTACATAATATATTTGTGTGTGCTGTATATAATTATTTTGTATATATAAATACCTATGCATGCATGTATATATTTAAGAATTATTTGCGCTTAAATTCTGTATATATATATAAATACATAATATATATTATATAAATATAAATATTTTATATATGAATAACACATTTTCTTAAATATATACATGCATGTGTGTGTATTTATATATACAAAATAATTATATACAGCACACACAAATATATTATGTAAACACAGACTTTTATTTTGGATGCAATTAATCGCAATTAATTTTTGCACAGCCCTAGTAAAAATATGAAATTGACTTGATTTTACTTTCAATTCCTTTTACATTCTCCAAGGTATTAACATTTTTCATAACTCCATGTAGGACGTTTCTGTACATAAATGTAAGCACTGTGGCAGTAGTAATGCAATATTTAGAAAATGTACTCTTGATACTCAAGTACTTTTAAAAACAAGTACTTCAGTACTTTTACTTAAGTAGACATCTGACTGTAGTAATTTTCCTTGTACTTGAGTTAAACTTAGCAAGGGGTATCTGTACTTTTACTCAAGTAATGAAGCTGTGTACTCTGCCCGCCTCTGGCTATCCTCTGGCTATTTGTATGTCAGTAAGTTGAACCACACAGGCATTGAAAAAGTCAAGTAGTTCAAATATTTAGCATAAAAAAAATCTTAAAACCAGAGGGATTGTCAGCCAGGGCAGACAGACTTTACCAGCAAAAAGAAGTCCAACTATTGTGAAAATATACAGATAAAACAAAAAGTACATATGAGGACCCAACAACAGTATTATTGGGTAATTTGTAAGGTTGTCCTCCGAACTTGATTGATGTAAAATCCAACTGGAAATATGAGGGCAGCCATGCAGAAGAGGATCACTATGAAAAGCAAAATAATAATAATATTAATAACATAAGGTTATCAAAACCAAACAACAAACTTGTATTATTTGTGCACATCAATTTTCCCATTAGGTAACTTACTTGCCATGAAAGCAATCCAGCGGGCATACTTTGTTGCCTCTCGCGCCAGTGTGAGATCACAAGCAGGCCACATGTGATAGAGAGCTACGATCGATGCCCAAGATAATGAAGAACAGGGTAATGACCCATTCTGGAGGAAGGCTTGGGAGATACATATCCTGCTTCCACCATGGATGGTCTTGCATTGTCTTGACTAGACCCACAGTAAGAGCTCCTACATGCAAAACACATGAAAATGTGCATGACTTTAAAGAGTAAAAGAAGTCTTTGTTTAACAGCACATAACACAAGAAGATAGGAACAGCATGCAGGAATGACATAAGGCGGGTGAGTAATAATGTCATGTTCCTTTAAGAACTTTACAAAAGGACATAATGATGATATCAATATGATATGCGGATGTCTATTATAATATTCAGAATTCCACACTAAATTATGTCATTTAAATTGAGCTGAGGAAAGAGAGTGAATTAGTATCTATTTCTACAAATACACTAACAACTGATTAAATTAAATATTAAATCAAATTGTTTTTGAAAGCTTTGTGGCTCAGGACATCAGAAAATCTTTCGAAAATTTAGCCTGTAACTAGCAGTTGCTGATATTAATATGACCAAAAGTAAGATGAAATTCTGATAGCTTAATGTAAATTAATGAAATCTTTATAACAGTATAGCAGATTACTTACATAATATACAGAAATATAAGATATCACTCTATATCTTCCAATAATGTCTTAGTGAGATGCTATTTAAATGCTTAGTTTATGATTGCAGGGGTCGAAAACAAATAATGCGCTGCAATTCTGATTGAGAGATCTACAAATGAACACTCCTCAAAAATCCTCACGTTTCATATTTGATACTCACATTTATATTATTATAATTATATATTTTTTAGTTTTGATAACTTTGAAAACTGTGTGTATCAAATATGATGCAGTAGGCTAGGGTTAAGCTGTATGAGCAAGATAAAAGATTAATGTAAATTCAAATGTGGAGGTCTGCTGGACACCAACTCTAACAAACACCAACAAAACATGAGCAATTGGTCGCAAAAACTGCCAAATCCAGCTTTACCATGGGAAAGTTGTATTTAAAGTCATTGCACAGGATATTCTGTTTCCCTACACATCTTTTAGAGTGATGCCATACGTACAGTTGTCCCCCCTTGTCTTAAAAACTACCATCAGCTTTGTTAAAGGTGCTATATGTAACTTTTCTTCAAAAATGAATCCGTTTTTATTGCATGTGTGTGAAGGGTTCTATTCATACATTACAATGATCCACACTTCGGCCAGCTTTTTGATGTGCAGCATTTTTCCGCTTTATTCCTATGGGTGACGTCACGTGACTTTAACGCGCCCGCAAAGCATCCTAGGAAAGCGGCGCTTCATTTGGAAAAAAGCTGGCCGATGCCCATCTTTATGCAAAATTAATTCCCTTGAACGTGCCGCTACTATCCGAATAGAGCATCACAGTCCCGCCCACAGCCCGAGAGAGCGCTGGTGCCGGAAGTAAATTTCCCATTCATTTCTCCCACTGACATTTTGTAAAATCCGATATCTAAAGAGTTATTAGAGCATGTCTGAGGATAATCAAGACACGTGACACGTACTTCCACCAATCAGATGCATCACTGTTGGATTGTGGGATTGTTCAGTATTGTGGGTAATGAAGTACTTATCCAATACGTCACCAATAAAAGGCATTTATCTTTAAAGACAAAGGTTAGTGCCCCATGATCTTTTGGTGTTTATATGAGGCATATACAATCGCTTAGTACAGCCGTAGCTGGTTTTAAGATCTACCATGTATGGTTACGTTTTATGGCTTATATCTCGAATTTCAATGGAGAAATTGTATTGAAATTTCACTTCCGGCACCGGCTGTGGCGGAACTGTGATGCTCTATAGAAGTAGAGCATATGGAGACAGGGGGTCTCTGAGCAGGTTCTCTGTTCTTAGACTGGCCGCTGGCTCAAAACCACGGCCATCGCGGTAAACTTGAGGAACGCCCATTAAAGTACAAATGTGGGGAGCGTCACGACAACACGCGACTGTCGTGTCGCAAAAGTGGATTTCTACCGTGAGACCTGTCAGTCTCGCAGCTCACTGCCAGCTTCGTGCAGCTCTCACTCGGAATCTCCCGGTAGTCCCGGTGGACAGTACATGCCTGAAGGTCAGTATTCATATTTCTATGTGAAGTCTATGGGTCGGATTTATCTGTGAAATCCATTGGATGTGACGTCTACATTCATCTATGTTCAACATGACATCATGACTTTTGCGTAAACATTATCTATAGGCATTTTGAGCTATCCGCATGTATCCGCGTGTATGTCTACGCCATTAATGTCCAAGTGATTTTGCGTGCATCGTACACGCCATTAAATGTCCAAAGCGAAACAAAGCAAAATGTAGATCTACATCTGGGAAGCAATATTTTTCCTAGGACGGTAGGGGAATATATATATACAGTAGTAACGTTAGTCAACGGCGTTCCTAACACGCTGAAAAGATTATGCGTGTCTGACAGCACGCCAAAAATGGAAATACGAATTCGGCGTCTCATACACAAGCAATTTCATGAGATCAGTCTGCTATGTTGACATTGCTGATTGTGAAAGGCACATGAATAGTGTGAAATGCCTAATGCTAGATAACACCACAAATGTAACGTTATCATGGTACGAGTATGGAGCAATAGTTCAACGTCAAGCTGATAAAAGTAGCCTATTATTATAACGTTGCAGTGGGAGTTTGCAGCATGTTGTGTGATGCTTTGGCCGTGTACCATTAGTCCTCGCTCTTGTGTTCAGTACGCGCAAGAACACGAGCGCTCTTGTAAAAATTGGTTGCAATCTGAAACATTACCGATAGAGGCCGCTAAAAAACACATAACACCTTTAATGTAGTCTAGTCTAGTGCACAAGTCTTTAAAATACATTTATATTATATTTATATATATTTGAGTAAATTTTGTGTCTCATTTACTATATCAGTTAAAATGTAAATATATACACATGTATATATACAAAGTTCAACACAAACTACTTACCAGTAACAATTTTTTGGACATGAATTACTGATTTGGATTGTTTTATTAAGGGAGAAAAAAGAGTGGGAGTGATACGACAGAGATGAACGTAGCACAACTACATATGACATAGGGTGCGTGGGAGAATGGTAAATTATCCATCTTTTTTTAATCTGAGAGCAAGAGCGGCCTTTTGTAAATTGAATGTGTCCCGCTTCCGGTGTCATCCGCTGCCAGTTATTTTTAGCTGTACACAACTGCTTGTTATGCTGCTCGATTTTGCAAATTGGTATTTCTTACCATATTATTTTAGTGTATTGATGTCATTATAAACACACTTGTAGCAATTTTTGTTTCTTCCCATTTACTGCACTTTGCTAGTGTTAGTTATTTACCTATAGCAGCTAATGAAGTCTAGCACAGAAAATAGCTTATGTTCGCACTGCAACATAAAGTGTGTACAGTTCTGCATCCCCTTATGCAAAAATATTATAGATGGAGGATGATGGATGGATGGATGGATGGATGGATGGATGGATAGATGGACAGATGGACAGATGGACAGATGGACAGATGGACAGATGGACAGATGGACAGATAGGCACAGATAGACAGATAGATAGATAGATGATTAGAATTTCACCCGTAATATAGTGCAGTGAATGCTTTAAGCCTTCAGTGAGCATTGTACTTTTTGTTCTCTGCTACATCTCTTTGGGACAAAAAAAGAAGAAAAGAAAAAAGGAAACGGCTGGTGAACATCTGTTTTGTGACATTCGTTTGGGAGAGTATCAGAAATAATTTTTGAAATATATAAAAAAATAGTCTTCTTCAACAAACTTAAACTCTGTCAGAACCATAATATCTTAAAAGTCAGTAAGTTGAATTCATATTTTTGTCTTCTTTGAGAGTTAAAGTGGAGTGGAAAATGTTAGGCTCCATTGTGAGATCATTTGCAGCAACAACATTCTCTTAATATTATTACCACGTTTGCATAACAACAAGTTAAATAATTGCTGTGTAGATCTCATCTCTGTGGAAGACAATTCCCAGCAGATTTCATTAATACAGCAACAAACACACTGAGTAATCAACAACACATTTCCCTTAAAAGCGTTCTTCTGCACATCTACGCTAATGCAAAACATTTAATCACTGGCTTTTAACAGCTAATACCAGATGCTTTATATATTTATATGTTCTACCCATAAATGGTTGTGTAGAGAAAGGGAAAATTATAGAAGCCATTTTTGTGACCTGCAATGTGTCCCAACAACTACAGCAGGGAAAATGTGCTCGTTTAATGCATAAATAAATGCATTAGAGCCAGATTAATTGTTTTATTTGGATTAAATGGATGTGTGTTGCAGACAAACACAATGCTCAAGTATAAAAACATTGCACATGCAGATACACGTGTGCTCTACCTAAACTAAAGAGTTAGTGAGTTACCTACACCTATATGACTGAACATTAAGTTTCTTACCTCTCTTGGCCGCCTGTATTGATCCAATCTGGATTTGCAATACTTGCAATAGCAAAGATATCTGCTGCGAGAAAGAGACATCCTGAAATAATGGTGAGTTTATCCATTTTCATACTTCAGATTGTGAACTTCATGAGTTGAGGTCTGTTAAATGTTTGGGATTGTATGAGACAACTTTCACTCCCTCTTTCCAGTTGGAACCTCATGGAGATGATCTGAGTTCATCACAGTAAAATAGCATCTGATTGTCAGTTGAGGGATTATGATGCAAACAGCAGTATCAACACACAGCACATCATCCCATTATGAAGTATTACTCCTCAAGAAACGTTACTCCAGAGCTAAACATTGACAACATCAAATACTTGAGCATCGCTGTGAGGAAAATCTGAAGTATTCCGATGTTACGTCCGTGCTGGATCTTCCTTTTTGATTTATGGATATTCATTGGATAAGAGTCCACAGCGCACGAGTCTGTTCACGCATCACTATCAGATACGCTGGCAAATATGTCGTGCTTTACCGATAACTGCAGTTGTCCTTCTTGTTCTTATATTCTACTCCACGTTTCGGCTTAAACTAATATAAAACAGCGTCCGCGAAGCTTTCAAAACAAAACCCTACTCGCGAGATGTTTTCCCTTTGTAAGGAATAACGAAGGGGGCAGGAGACATGACGCAACACATGACGTCACCAGTCTGATTTTGACAGTTTTGTGCTCTCGTTAGAAATGCTAAGAAACAAAATAGAAGTTTTATCTTATATTTGCGTGAATGTATATCACTGCATAATTACATGGAACTGACCTGACCTAAACTAAACACTAACCCTTGAGGATACACGTTATTAATAGGACTCAGTAGGCCTACTTATTATGTAGAATTACAGTACTGTATGTGGGTCACTCATTCCATGTTAATCACAACAAATTGTGATTTTAGGTAAACATCTACATTGAAAGACTTTTTTTTTACAAAAAAAAGAGACCTACATACACGTCTATTATCCTACATTATTATCAAACAGTAATGAGGGACACATCGTAGCAGTAGATACATGTTGTTTTGTGTAAAATTCTTTTTAAACCAATTATATTTTGTTTGTTACAGGGTTGAGAAGGTGTTTAAATCTGGAAGAATAAAAAAAATTCAAATAATAAAAGGTCTTTAATGCCTAGGGTGGGAAAATATTTGTTGTATGTTTAATATGTGACTTTTGATATTGACTCTTGTTCTGTTCAGGGAGTCATTATTCCATTTTTGTTCGTCTAAATGTCTGCGAAATTTGTCTTGGTTAAAAAAGTAGTCGAAAGTGAGAGGATGCATCTTATACACATTTAAAATAGAAATATTTTTGTAGCGATATAGCAAGCAAGGAATACATTCAGCAAGAGGTGTGTTAAAAATTGATATTAAAGATTTATAATATTGTTCGAATAGATTTCTTTTAACTTTTTATTCATCGAAGAATCCTGATAAAAGTATTACAGGTTATAAAAAATATTAAGCAGCGCAACTGTGTCCAACATTGATAATAAATCAGCATATTAGAATGATTTCTGAATGATCATGTGTCACTGAAGACTGGAGTAATGGCTGACGTAAATTCAGCTTTACATCACAGAAATAAATTTTACTTTAAACCATATTAAAGTAAAATTTTAAAAAATCACAATTTAAAATTGTAATAATATATCACAATTTTTTTTCCTGTATCTTTGATCAAATAAATGAGCTTGATGAGCATTAGGCATTGTCAAAAACATGCATGTTTCCAATTTTTTTTTAAAGGTACTGTGTGTGTGTGTATGTATGTATATATATATAGGCCTATATATATATATATATACATATATACATACATATATATACATATATACATACATTTATATATACATATCATACATACATATATATATATATATATATATATATATATATACATACATATGCATACATAGCATCGCTTTGGACTGACCTAAAATTTTATAAGGAGAAAATCTTAATCAGTTTTAATGGCTGATGAAATTAAGTTTTGAGTTTTATCCATTTTAATGTGTGTAAACTAATGTTTGTATAGTTGTTAAATATGCAACAAGGCTATTAAACAACATTTTATTATTTTATCTTTTATTTGAAGGATAAACATTTACATTTTTTAGAAAATGTTATTAAATATATTGTTAAATAGGGGCTTTTGTTTACCTTTGCTTAATTTAACCACATTAAGTTTGACTGTGTATTATGAATGAATCATTTCTCTTCACTGAAAGCAACTTTTCCTAAGTGTGTTCCTCTCGGCTTTCGACCAGTGAATCACAATATTTCTGTCACATTCACTATTCGTCAAATGCGATAAGCATACAATTAGCATACAGTTCGCGATTGGCGGTATGGTTCTACATCAGATAAGAGAAGGGAGAACAGCAATAACCCCTTTAGGGTCACAGGACCAGAACTAACATGAATGTATTGCAGATGTCACTAATGTCAATATTTTAATGTACAACATAATTTGAGAATTTATTCTGATTCAAGGGGAATCAGATTGCCATATGCTGACTGGGCGAGAGGAGCTGGGGATGAAGAAGGGTTATACGCTCCTGAGAAACAATACGCATTAGATTTTGATAATAATGAAGGTGATTATATATGAGCTATGGGTAAGACGTAGATTAGCTGAGTTTCAGCTAATGTGAGCTTGACCTGCCAGAAATAAAGCTACCTTTGATATTCAGTTATTCATGAGTATTGCATAATGTATGATTTTTATAACATTTTTACAGAGACTGCACTTAAAGTTTATCAAAATCTAGAAACAAACACTGACATTTCCAAGGTTTCATATGGGTTTGAAGCCAGTTTATTGCCAAAGCAACCCAATAATACTCCACTTGTCTATTACCATTATTCTTTTATATGCAGATCTCAAGGTTTAAGTGGAGAAGAGAGGATCAAAATCACAACTTGTTTCATATAAATATCTGTTGGTGTCGGCATATACTTTATTAATTTATGTCTATACATTTTAAATTGACAAGTGTGAGTTCTTCATCAAGTATCAAGACCAACTGTTGATAACTTTCTTTTACAGGAACAATAAAAGATATCAAGGACATTTTCTGTTTCAGTGAAATGATGATTTAGACACTGTTAAAAGATAAAATGTAGGAGAATACTGATTGTCCATCAGATTTCATCAACAAAAGGGTGTGTTGACCAAGTTTCCACTGGAGGCCATAGTCTTTTTGCCAGACATGAATTTCTCTTGCCACCTGAAAAACAAATGAGACCAATTTTTGTCATGCAAAATTACAATCCAAATGATAAAAGCCTTATGGAAAAAAAACCAAAGAAAGCCTTTACCATTAGCAATATAATAACTATTTTTGATGTTCACTGTTGTTTTTGACTGATGTTCATGTTCAATAAAAAGCAAAAAAAAAAAAAAAAAAGAATACATTTTTAAAAATGGCCTTGAGTCCAAAGTATACTTGGCCCATCCGTGTTCTGCGACCGCCCTGGCACTGTCCGTTTAATGTATTTTTGTCATCAGGACACAGTTTTGAAGAGTCCACTAGGTGGCAATATGCACAGTTGTGATGTTACTTTCTGTGCATTAGTCAAGGAAGAGTGTGAAAAGACATATCCAAAGATGCCTATCCCACCTCCTTCGTTTTTGTTCTGGCTCTTGCAAACTTTGTATGCAGTGATATATCTGCTACTTTTCATAAGCCCTGTAAATGACACAAAGCTGCATCCATCGATGCAAATATCTGCGCTCTAAGTATACTAAGTTGAAAACCAAGTTTACCAGGGCCTTTATAGAAAAGTTAATTTTAAATAAAACCAGATGAAGATATTGGAATTATGTAGTGACCAAAAAATTTAAAATATTATGTACAGGTACACTAATAGGTGGTTTCCCAGGGGCAACCCGGGGTAAAGTGGTAAAAGGTTGTCTTCACCCAGGATTGAAAAATGACATTGTGCTCCCACCCTAGAGCCTTTGCACTGGGATACCATCACCCTAAGAGACAACAGTTGCTTACATTGACAACGTCAGCCGAAGACACAGCATCAGATTTTCTGGGTCACAGCCTCAGGGATGGTAGGTACCCTCTGCCAGCACCTGTGATCCAATAGCTTCCATTAAGCCCTCCGAACTCTCAATAGACATCAGGTACTCGGCCATCAACTGATTCCTGCTCAGACGAAATACATTAATAATCACAGGAAAACAAACAAATGTAATGTGTACAATATAAAAAGTACTGCACTAATTTCTCAAGCTATCAAAATGATAAAACGTACTTAGCTCTACTGAGGTCAGCCGCTGCAAGGTTTCCTTGTGCAATGTCATAAACTTGACCGACCGCTGCTTTAATGACCTGAACAGGAGAAAAACCTCACTTTAAACAGAAAACTCTTACTCTCATGGGTAACACCACTAACTTTTGTTGTGAAAACTCAGCCTAATTTGTTACTAGTGGTGGGAAGTTCGGATCATTTTACTGACTCGGATCTTTGAGTCTCGTTCAGCAAAATGAACGAATCTTTTATCGAGTCATTTCGTTCATTTCGGTCATTTCATCATTATATAATTAAAATGTCATTTTAAATATCCCAAAACATCTAGTACTAACGAAAATATTGATTACATTTGTAAAAATAACATAAATAACTATAGGGTAATGCAGCCAAAGCCAAATTAAGCAACTGAAATAACTGTATATTAATTAGTTGCTGGGTCTCAAGTTCAAGCTATTGCAGTCTGACCCTGTTATAGTTCACCTCACCTCCTGATCCGAGACGTTCTTTCCTTTGCAACTTCATATTTATCAGGTTTGTTCTCCTCCTCTCATGTCTCGAGACGTTAGCTGTTGACTCGTCAGTGTCTAACTCTGATCTGTGCTGTCTGTGGGCCGTGCCATGTGCGATATAGCAGGACCGGAAAGAGTAAAGATTAGTTCATCTCTCGAGTTCGGGTTCGGCCGGGTCCGAGTCTTTCGTTCTTCCTGTCAGTCCCATAGAGTCTATGCTGTCAGCACCGGAATGAGAAATGATTAGTTCATCTCTCGAGTTCGGGTTCGGCCGGGTCCGAGTCTTTCGTTCTTCCTGTCAGTCCCATAGAGTCTATGCTGTCAGCACCGGAATGAGAAATGATTAGTTCATCTCTCGAGTTCGGGTTCGGCCGGGTCCGAGTCTTTCGTTCTTCCTATCAGTCCCATTAAGTCTATGCTATCAGTACCGTAAAGGGGAATGATTAGTTCATTTGAGTCTTCGGGTTTGAGTCCTTCGCGTTCTTTCTCACGTGACCACTCTCGCATCAAATGCAACATTCGTATTGACTGCGTCTGAATGTATATTGTGTTATATAGGCATTAAAATACAAAATATGTTCAATAAACATTATAAACAAAAGTTCCATTATTCCTTATTATTGTCCCTGTCCGTCTCTTTTCTATATAATGCATCTGTGGTGTGTTTTATTATATATTATACATTAATTAACTACTATTATATTATACATCATCTACGTGCTTGTTTGTAAAAAGTTTGTGAATTAGTTTGTGAATTAGGCTATTCAATACGGTGACAATTCACGTGACTAAAGAACGAAGGACTCAAACCCGAAGACTCAAATGAACTAATCATTCCTCTTTCCGGTGGTCTGACAGCATAGGCTCAATGGACTGACAGGAAGAACGAAGACTCTGACCCGCCGAACCCGAACTCGAGAGATGAACTAATCATTTCTCTTTCCGGTACTAACAGCATAGGCTCTATGGGACTAACAGGAAGAACGAAGACTCGGACTCGCCGAACTCGAACTTTAGACTTCGAGAGATGAACTAATCATTTCTATTTCCAGTACAGATTCAGAATCCATATGGTGCGCAATGCGCATGCGCGGGTAACACAAAATGAACGAATCACTCCCGAGACAACTCGTCAGTCCCCGAGTCATATTAAAGATTCGTTCAAAATGAACGAATCGTTCATGAACGACACATCACTATTTGTTACAACTAAATGTTGCAGGTGGCAATGGATAGATGGATGGAGAACTATTTCCAAAGACAGTAACTTGGGAATACTGTTTCCAACTGGATGGGATTGGCATGTTTCCAAAAACAGTAACTGGGGATAGTGTTTCCAAAATCAAAAAAATCTCATCTTCTTGCTTCTTCAATAATATCTTTAATAATACATTCTATTGGAAACAAAGCCCAGGGCCTTGGCTGCACCATGTGTAGAGTAAATTCATGTTAAAACCGGACACATAATGTCAGATGCACACGTACGCCTTCTTTGGCAGTGTTAGCCTGGCAGATGGTGTACACTCCAAACAGACCAGAGTCAGTGTAGTTGACATTGAAGGCAGAGGCCTGCAACAAAGCCAGACACACACAGTTACATAGTCCTTCATAAAAGTCTTGTTTTAGCTAAAGGTCTCAAAGTGATGCTCACGTCAAAGGGCTGAGCTGTGACCTTTGAGATGGCCTGACTGAGTTTGCTTGTAGTGTTGGAGCCTCTCTTCACACGTGGTCCTGCTCCGAGCACATGCTGCAGTATGCTGAACGCTGTGGCATCAGCTGATGTTACACTCGCACCTTCACCTCTCACCACCGCATGAACCAGTCCTTGTCCAGCTCGTGCCTGCACCTCATGGTAAACAGAGCCAGAGAGATACATTACACAGCCGAGTCAAGATGTGGCATTCTAATTCACCTACTTAGAGTATCCCTAAAATTATGCATACTCTATGCATAGTATGCTTGAGCTACGTCTACCACATTTCAGTGCGAATACGCATGCTTCTCTGACCAATGTCAATATGTGAATAAAAGCCTTAATGAAATCTGTTCCTATAAATCTGTCTCTCCAGAACACTTGGATGTAAAATAAAGAAATATGGATTTTTTAACAATCTCTTATTAACATTTTGAAGCATCAGAGTTTTGTGTGAATAGACTTTCAGTGGAAGCACACTAATATCTAAGAATTCATTAAATATATAAAAATAAATGAAACTCTTAAGGGTTTGGAACCACATGAGTCTAGTAAATGAAAGATTTTCATTTTTTGGTGAACTATCCCTTGAAGTGTGGCTGTCCATGTAGGCAGCAGACGGAAAGATCGTTTAATAGGTTCTATAATAATGTCATGTGATTTGTGTGTTGCTATTTTTAACATTTATTACAGTTTTAGTAGTAATAATGCTCTCTACCTCCACGGTACACAGCTTTGGATCCAACTGTGCCTGCTCCACTGCGGATGTTCAGGAACTGCTCGCCAACCTGCTTAAGTATGTTGAATCCACACCTACACAATAACATACAGTACAAATGACTCAATTCATTGCCTTTTGGGGTCACACTAAATGTTCTACCTTAAAAAATATAATTACATACCAAGACCAACAAGGGCCATTCTTGCACTTGTAAAGTTGTTCTGAACAAAGCTGTGCATCTGTAAGAGGACATACAAATACAGAAAACAGGCAACGTTTAACTTTTATTTGTAATGCGTTATATACAATTATTTGCTGTGGTAGAAATATTTGTTTGTTTACTGTTCTTAATAGGGCTATCAAACGATTAATCGCGATTAATCGCATCCAAAATAAAAGTTTGTGTTTACATAATATATGTGGGTGCACCTGTGTATAATTATTTTATATATAAATATACACACATGCTTGTATTTATTTAAGACATATTTTCATGTATATATTGTATATAGATTTATATTAGGCTGCTCAAACGATTAATCGCGGATTAATTGCATTGCAAAATAAAAGTTTGTGTTTAGATAAATATGTGTGGGTGCACTGATATATAATTTTTTATATATAAATACACACATATGCTTGTATATATTTAAGAAAATATTTCATGATATATACTGTATATAGATTTATATTTAATTTATATCAGTATATAAATATAAATATTTATATATATATATTTTAAATACTATTTTTTTCTTAAATAGGCTATACATGCATGCGTGTGTATTTATATATATAGAAAAATAATTATACACAGTGCACCCATATCATTACGTAAACACAAACTTTTATTTTGGATGCGATTAATCGCCACTTAACGTTCAACAAGCCCTAATTTATATTATACATAAATATTTTATACATATTTTTTTTCTTAAATATATACAAGCATGTGTGTTTTGTATATATATATATATATATATAATAATCTGTACAAAAGCTACCACGTTATTAAACACAAACTTTTATTTTGGATGTGATTAATCGTTGATAATTGTTGACAGCCGTAGTGCATTAATAAAGAATGTTGGAATTAATGTGTGGTCACAAGTGCGTCTATGAGCTATTAAGCAACTATAGTTAAAGAGCTGAAGAATGGATTTTTGTTATGTTCAGTGTTCCCATTTTTGTGTTACTGAGTGTTCAGGCATTATATAAATTTAGACTTATTAAGTGACTTCAGTCAAATATGTTGTTTGACCTGTTCTGTGGTGATTTGGCCAATCATGTGAGCTCTGGACAGTACAAGGAATTGGACAGGGCATTCTTATAAGCCGCAGCATGCAAATTCTCCATGACACCTGAAACACAAACAGGAAGTGGAAAAATTAGAACTTCCACCCACCAAAGTATATCATAAACCAATGACAAAACTATTCTAAAAAGGTCTAAAGTTGACCATCAGGAGGGTTAAACACTGCATACCAATCTGTGGAGTCTGATTGGCAAGTGCCTTATCCAGTTTCACCCTGGCAGTGAGGTCTGACACTTCCCATTGCACGAAGTTCAACGCACGTGGTCACATTGATCGGAGTGCTCCATTACAGTGTCACTGTGAGAGGACACACAGACAACATGATTTCAGTGGAAGAAGAGATCACACTAATCTTTACACATTATCAAAATAATCATTACTACTCACATATGATCTCTCAGGCAGTCTACAGTGTACACCACATTCTCCCTGGAGCTTGACACACTGCACATAAAAATATATTATACACATTTACTTACAAAGTATAACATAACAGATATGCTTTGAGCATAATGATGCACCAAATATATTATACCAGTGATTGGCAAGCAAAGAGCAGAAGGTAAAAGTGGATCCTGAAGCAAAACCAGTTGAGAATCACTACTATGTCATAAATAATAGAAGTTCAGAAGACAATATTCTGTGACACTGTCAAACTGACCTTAAGCCTCCCCCAACAGTCTCAACACCGGCAGATCCTGAAGGCAGATGCTCCCTTGGTTGTCTGGAATCAGCAGGATAAAGAAGTGAATGCTAATAGAGTCACAGCACACTAGCAGTCAAACAAGTCATGATCGATGACGTATACCAGACTGGCAGCCAGACGAAGCATGTGTGTAACACCGAGGTTGTCAATCGACTCATATCGGCTTCCGGCCCTGACAAGCACACCAATCCGAGAAGCAGGAGATAGTTTTCCAAGGAAGCGATCACTAACCCACTGGACAATTTTGTCACCTGGAATGAGGAAAAGGAAGAGTGTATTTACACCTTCTAATTAGTACCAATAGCTTACTAATATTGTTTTGGCATTTTCAAGCTAGGCTAAACATTAATATAAAACTACTAGACACAATAGACTGGAAGACTTGTTTTGACTTGTAAAAAGATGTCAAATTGTCAGTGAGCTGTCATCAAAAATTTGATAAGTTTTAACAACATTATGTTTATTTATATTTAGCACAGATGACTAAAAGACTCTTGTCATTACTCATCTCATTGCACAAGCTAACGATGACCCGTCATCATATGATTGATCTCACCTGTACATTTTCATTATTTTATTTTTCTATATTATTTAACAAAAACTATTTGTTCCAACAGGGAACAGAGATATGTATAACTTAAGTGCATGTTATATTTTAAGAGCTGCTAACGATCAAGATCAATTCAAAAAAAAGTTTGTGTTTACATAATATATGTGGGTGCACTGTGTATAATTATTTTGTTTTAATTATTTAATATTTAATTAAGTATTTTTATTTTTTATTATTTTAATATATATATATATATATATATATATATAAATACACACACATGCTTGTATATTTAAGAAAAAATACTATTTTATATATATAAAATAATTATATTTATATATAATATAAATTATATATAAATCTATATACCGTAAATACATGAAAATATTTCTTAAACATACATGCATGTGAGTGTATTTATATATATAAAATAATTATACACAGTGCACCCACATAAAAAACACAAACTTTTATTTGGATGTGATTAATCGTGATTAATCGTTTGACAGCCTATATATTTGTTTGTATAAATATTTTGTTTGTATATGGAAGTTAATAAAAACATAACTATTTTGAAACGTCTGATTAATATCACCAAGTTGGAATTTGCATTATAATTCAATATTTCTCTATAAACAGACACACAATCAACATTAATAAACACCTAATCGGATCGCGATCTATTTGTTATTTTTAATGAATTCAATTTTTCAGGTTTAATTCCCCATAATCGTGATTAATCACACAACATAGGCTTTTTCTATCAAGTAAAAACAAATGATAACAATTAAGATTTGAAATTTAACATTTGAAATGCTGCTTATAGACAATAAATTCACACATTTTATAATATTTATTCAATAAATAATTGAATAGAATTGACTATGGAATAAGTTTAATATTATGCACTTATGTGAGATATAACTCAACATTATGCAATACATGGTTAAAATGTTGATGTCAACATTTATTTCAAGTTATAATTGGTTTACAATTTATTTAAAGTTAAAGCATAATTGGTTGCAAAAAGTTGAATAAAATAATTTGTTTAAATCACAAACTTGCATCCAACTACTTAAATCTTCCTGGTATTGCAGCACACATTTCAAATTCACCATGGGCATGGCAAATTCAACTCAAATCTTCAAATTTCATAGACAGTCCCTAAATTCAGAACAGAACCCCCCACACACACATACATGAACATCCTGGTACATGCGAGGAGCACCTGCCGAGACCTTGACGCCTGACAGAGGCACAGTTAAGGGCTGGTCCCTTTGAGTGGCCCGCATAGAAGCGTCTCTGTGGAGAGAGAGACAAATCATCATCTACTGACCTGCACTTCCTGCGGCAGAAACTTTACTGGCTCCACGGCTGCCGCAACATCCACCTTACGGGCAGCCTGGGCTGCATAAAGCCTCCTCTGAAAATCACAAAAGACATGACAGCCTCTGAAGAAAGAGTGTGTGCAAAATAACAGAATAAAGAGGGGAAGAGCGAGGCATGGGATGGCTACTTAACCCGTGTTTCACACAAACAATAGGGTTGATGCTTGGGTAAACAAGAGAGATACAGGCCTTTCTTTTGAGAAATGTTGAGAACGTCAGTAGTAAGTCATAATAACACCAGAAATATGTTATTAAACATTATGATTACTCGTACAGTTGCTGCACCTACCTCTCTTACAACCCTATATTATATATATATATATATATATATATATATATATATATATATATATATATATATATATATATATATATATATATATATATAAGCATTGGTCAAAAGTTTTAAGACATTACTATTTTTGAAAAAAAGTCTCTGACGCTCATCAAGCCTGGATTTATTTGATCAAAAATACAGGGCAAAAAAAAACGTTTATGTTGCGAATATTATTACACTTTAAAATAATGGTTTTCTATTTTAAAATACTTTAAAATATAATTTATTCACATGATCCTTCAGAAATCATTCTAATATGCTGATTTGATACTCAGTTATCAATGTTGGACACTGTTGTGCTACTTAAATTTTTTTGTAACCTGATACTTTTACCAGGATTCAATGACTAATAAAAAGTTAAAAAGAACAGCATTTATTCTAAAATATGAATATTTTAAACAATGTAGATAGACTAAATCTTTATATAACTTTTTATCAACTTAACACATCCATAAAATTATTAATTATTTAAAAAATATTTTTTATTTTAAATAAATGCTGTTTTTTTTATTTGTCCAAGAATCCTAATAAGGTATCACAGGTTATAAAAAAAAATTATAAATATAAAAAAACATTAATATCAAGTACAACTGTTTCCAACATTTGATAAAAAAATCAGCATATTAAGAATGATTTCTGAAGGATCACGTGCGACACTGAAGACTGGAAGAATGGCTGATGGTAATTCCAGCTTTACGTCATACAGAAATAAATTATTTTTTAAAGTATATTAAAAGAGAAAACCAGTATTTTAAAGTGTAATAATACTTCACAAAAATAGTTGTTTCCATATGTTTTACCAGAACTTCTGTAAAGGCATAGTCTCTCTCTCTCTCTCTCTCTCTGTGTAATAACATACAAGCTTTAAAACTTTGGGATTAATGAATCTCGCATGACAACTAATATAAGTAAACCTTCTCTCTCTCTCTTCTTACACACACACACACTTTATTTCATGATGTCACTCTTCCTGCTCTCAGTACTGCTGGCTTGACGTACCGTCATATTCAGGTAAAGGAATGCTTATTGGGTCTATGGGAAATGTTTAAAGAAAAAAATGCGTAATAAATACAAATAAATAAAACGAAAGTATAAATAAAAGTAAACCATACAGCTAACAGTACAGTGCTATAAATGAGTATAAAAATCATCGTTGGTCTTCAAGAAACTATATAGACGTCTTTTAAATCTAGGATGTGGTTCCGTTGCATCTAAAAGACTGTAAGCCGCTGCAATACATAACTGAACTTGAAAATATGGATAAAATGACCAAATTATAAAATGACATGTTGAGAGCTGAACTGACAACTGTATCTCTCATAGGTTATATCATCTTGAGAACCAAGCCCAGAGTCTGCACCGCCTTCACAAAACAAGACACAAAAACTATGCAGCAGAACCTCTAATAATCATCTTTAACCCTGTTAATGAAATTCTCACCGATAACTGGCTTATTCCCCGGATCCCCCTCATCTCTCTCTCTTCAGACAGACCACAGTAATGGCTCACCTAAAGATGTCCTACCCACAATGCTTCGCTCTCTGCTTCTTCTTCTTTTATTTTTAACGGCGGGCTGGTGCCATGAGCACATGTCGCCACCTACTGTTTGTATAACATACCTTTATTTTGATCCCTTAAAAAATAAGAAAAAATAAAATAAAAATAAAAACCCGCCGACGCTGCATTTTCAGCAATGGATACAACTGACCCGAGTATAATGCAGACTAAAACATCCAGCACGTTAATTGAGTAAAGCTAAAAAAAGATTCATGAATGTTTCAGAAGAACTAATAGCTAGATTATTATTAGTATATAAGTGCTTTTAAAAATATATATTTTTCAAACCTTAACATCTTGTAAGCCATGACTTTAATGTAAATGTTATGAGTGAAATGTGAAAAATCGACTACAGGAAGTGGTTTGAAGCGTGAGCATGCGCAGGAAGTTTTTCACTAACACGTGTTACGAGACGCAGGGAAAGCAGGTTGCAGGGCAGATCTCTGAAGCTGCGTTGGTCAATAAAACGATTTATTTAGTTTATTTGGTAAACTTTAGCCTTTTTCTGTTCACTTAAATAGTACTCTCCTCCGTGAAGCTATTGCCGAGAGGACCCGTGTGTATCTAAGTTAGTCACCGGCGCAAACGCAACAAACACGATGGTGAGTATCACGTGTGGGACTTCTTACTATTTATCGGAATCGTTCACTACATTCAACGTTTATATGTTTTAATTTTGCCTGCCGAAAGTGTGTTCATAACATTAAGCATTGATTATAAAGATAAGGTTTATGTTTTTATCCATTTTAGTTGTAGATCTAACCTTAGCTTTGTGTAACGTTAGCTGAGTGTTTTGCTGATAACTCTTTGTTGTTTTGTGTTTCTTCTTCACACACGACTGAAGCTGAAGTGAACCCTAAAGCCTATCCCTCTGGCTGACGCCACGCTCTCTAAAACCATTCTGGACCTTGTGCAGCAAGCGTCCAACTGACAAACAGCTGAGAAAAGGGGCCAATGAAGGTAACGTTAAAGTATCTCCACATGAAGGATGTTTCTCTATAAGACCAGTACCAACATCCATGATAATAAAAAATCGTGCATTTTAGGCTACTAGCGATGGGCGCTTTCGAAACACTTCTTCGTGGAGATTAATCTTTTTTTTTTCTCGAATCAGTAGTTCCAAGCTTGTATCAAACTCGATAAGTCCCGCGATTTCAGCAAAACAAAATTCCTTACGTCATACCAAAAATATATATATTTCATAGTTTGTTTTATAACGTTACTTAACATGTTGATTTACATTTTTTTTTTATTTAAAAATTCCTACAAATTAAAAAAAAAAATCCAAATTCTGATGGTTCGCCGCTGGATGGCGTTGATCTGGTGACCCCATGGACTAAGTATGGTTTCAACTGATCTCAGGTCAGTTATATAATATAGGTTCATCTCTAATAAATTGTAATACATATGCGTGTACAAAACATACAAATAAAATAATATGCTATATGTAATTCATCTAGCCCTAAATAACACTTATTATTCAGGTTCTTTATATTTCATGTATTTTATTTCACTTTCATAAAAACATTTTGGTTTTGTAAAAGGTGTAATTTAATAAATTTGTCACATTTGCATAGTTTAATACACATTTTTAAAGAATCTTAAGTGTTCATGCTCCTGCTTGACGAAGTGTGTAATTTGTGTGGCTTGCATGTCTTTTGTTGGAGTATTGATACAACTATTGTCGGTTTTCATTTAATATATCCGTTCATAGTTATTACATATTTATTTTGTACTATATTAACTTATAGAGTCTGATAGAACGCATCAGAATGGGAGACAAAAATAACTGATAACCCCTAAAATTACACAAAATTAGTAACTTAATAAATATAAGATCAGCTAAATTATCTACATATTGGGAATGTTACTTTTGCCTTCTCTGACTCTCATTGTCTTTCACAGCCACTAAAACTCTTAACCGTGGGATTTCTGAGTTCATTGTGATGGCGGCTGATGCCTGAACCTCTGGAGATCATTCTTCACCTGCCGCTGCTGTGTGAGGATAAGGACGTGCCGTATGTCTTTGTGCGCTCTAAACAAGCTCTCGGACGTGCATGTGGAGTGTCAAGACCGGTCATTGCCACATCAGTCACCATCAAAGAGGGATCGCAGCTGAAACCTCAGATTCAGTCTGTGCAGATGTCTATTGAAAGACTCTTAGTTCTGAGCTCATACCTTTTACACCTTTGCTTTCAGGTTTTTTAAACAGTGATCTCTTTTTTACTTTGTTTTTGTTTTTTTCTTGCATGCTAAAATTAAGCAATGTTGTGTATGATCCTCAGTTTCTGACAGCCGAAATGAAGTTCGGTTAAAATGAAATTTGTTTGGTTGTTTGTGCAGTATGAACATTTATCAAACCCATTTAACATTTTTAAACACTGGCTTTTTTAAAAATAAAATCTTATACTTTTCTGGTGTGATACTAATGCTAACTGGAGAATGTTATTGCATTTCTTTCCCCCATAGTATATATAAGTACAATAAATACTGACAGATGCACACAAAATATAGGCAAATGTATTTTAATTGTATATTAAACATTGTAATTCACTGTTCAATCATTTGAAGATTATTTTAGTGGACATTTTAACCTGTTTTTTTTTATGCTTAATTTTTATTGATGACTTTCAAGTCACACAAAATGAAAATGAATAAAACTGAAGCATTTAATCTTCCTTTAAGCCAATACTTTTTCTTAAAGCTAAAACATCTTGGGTTAATTGTGATGGGGCTTTTTAATGGTTATTAATTGTGCATTGCAGTTTGAGGAAAAAAGACTAAAACGTAGTTTTGTTTGGATGAACATTCAGCAATGTGACTTATAAAATAAGAAAGATGTTTGTATTACATATCATTAGTTTTTTACATTTTTGTTACATAACTTTGGACGATAAGGTCTGATAGTGACACCAGTGAGCTGCTGTTCACAAAGAAGTGTGACGCCACATGTTGAATGAGGGGGTAGTTCTATACATATTTAACATAAACGTTTAAAGTCGCGATTCAAATGTTTTATTTCTTCGTTTTTCTTTGTGGTTATGAAGACTTTTGTTTTAGATATAAGGTGAAAATGCGCGTTGGACTCGAACGAAACAACCACGTGACTTGAACCAAAGTCCAAAACAAACTAACCGAGAAGTTTTTGATACCAATATGGCAGAGTCTCCCGTCTTATTAAACAAACATGAGGTGGAACATTGCCTCAGTTACGACGATCTGATTCCCAGACTGGAGTCTATCATGGGAAAGTTTTCTAAACGGGACAGTTCTGAAATTATCCAGCCTGTGAGACTGTGGTCCCCATACAGCAACACAACGGGTATGAATGAATCACGTTTCAAGAAGTAATGCTATCGTTTACTGACATATTTCTATAGAAAGTAAACTCTTGATGCATTCGTCAGGTTTTTAGGCGTGATGCCTGCATATCTGGCCGCTGAGGGTATTTTATGCACAAAGATGGTGACTTTCTATAAACGTGCACAGGGCTCCAGTTTACCATCAACTCAAGCCACAGTGTTACTCTTCGATCCCGAGCATGGGCATGTCACAGCGGTGAGACACACTAACCTCATTCCTTAGGAAAACAGATTGCCTTCATATCGTGTGCACATCTGTGTATGTCTGAGATTTACTAAATTGCCATCTGTGTCAATCACATAACAATACAGTCTACAATAAAGAAAAGGAAAAATCTGTAAAATGTAGTTTAAAACTACATTTGAGCACGTGCACGTTACATTCAGTCTTAATTGGGTTAGAAACATTTTCAAGAAAATGTTACATTTAATGGCAATGTGTGGCATAGTCTTGTGTCATAACTATCAATAAGAATATTGGAATCATTAAATTTACTATATGTTATTTAACCCCTTCACTGTCACCCCCCTTTTCAGAATGGGGGTTACTATGCACTATTCAAACCTAAATGGTTGTAATTCAAGAATGCTTTGGAATATATACCCAAGTTTCGGTCTTGTTTTAAAGAAAACACTAGCAGATTATTGCTGAAGTGAAAACACTTAAAAAAATGAAAGTATGAAACAGTTATGGAAGTTTAAATTTACAGTAAATCAAATATATTGTACTATATATTTTTTTATTTTATATACAATATGTATTTTACAAAATATTTTTTACTATAAAATCAAAGCCATAAATCTAACCAAGTTATGTTCCAAATTTGAAGTTGATATCACAAAAATTGAAGTTCCCATGAGATTTTGTTTAGGCGTAGTACCAAAAATAGCCACCGGGTGCCATTGAATTCCATTGAAGTTAGTTGTTTACATTCTGCCTTAACAAATTAATACATTTCTGTCCAAATATCAGTTCTGTCACAAAATTAAGAACCTTGAGACTCAGACCTTTCTGACAATATGTGTTTTGTCAAGATTAGAAAAGGTTTTGATCATATTATGAAATATAATGATGCCCAAAAGGGGAGGAGCCTGATAAAATAAGTACCGTTTCTATGGTAACATCAACGTTCAATTATAAAACGGTTTTCACAGGATCAATTCTGAGTTTATAAGCTTTCAAATGATACCTAATTTATGATAACTACTAAAATATGTGATATAATAAAAAAGGCGATAAATAATATTATATTTTAGAGGACAATATGTACATAGCCTATTATAATTTTTAGAGGATAATATTATACTATAATTTTTTTTTTATTGAAAAATATTAGATTATTTGTTTTATTATTAACTTTTAGCATAAAAACAGAATTTGCAATGATTAAAAGTCGATCAATCGGCTTTTTGTGACAAAGGTCAGAACTTCTGTTATGAGGCAGATTTTTTAGAGGTGCACTCTTGTCAAAAATTCATCGGTTACTCTTCCTACATAATTTGTAGGCAAAAAAACAGCAGTCAAATATCTATTTAGGAGTCTTAGACATTTCCAACGATATATAGTTTGTCCTAATTAGATTAGGATTTAATAGTAATAAATCGAAGTAAAGTTAGGCGTCCCGTATACGGGACGGTGACATTTACTCATATCTAGATATTATTAAAAAGAAAACTTTCGAAATGTGTTTATTTTAAAATATAAACAATTATTAATAAATATATTATTGTTATTAAAGGTTTTTAAAACTTTGAACTAAACTTGCAAACAAAACAAAGTGTAGCATAGAGGTAAAAACATGTTAACCATAGAAAATATATAATAATACCATTGGATGTCTTAATTTTATTTATCCTCCCACCCATCCATTAGTGACCAGGGGCCGTATTCACAAAGAATTTTATCTTACCACTAGGAGTACTCCTAAATCGCACTAAAATATTTTAGCTAGGAGTTTTCTCTTAAAAGTTATTCACAACGCCTTTCAGACCTACTCTTAGTAAGGAAAAATGACAACTCCTAAACTAAGAGTGAGTC
The DNA here is from genome assembly GCA_030378365.1 of Hybognathus amarus. NCBI lineage: Eukaryota > Metazoa > Chordata > Actinopteri > Cypriniformes > Leuciscidae > Hybognathus > Hybognathus amarus. Next base: position 116,866 of record JAQIUQ010007654.1, read on the forward strand.
TTCGTTGCTATGGATGACGTCAATTTTCATGCACAAGCTTCCTCGCAATGATCACGGTGATTGGTTGTTAGATGACAGGGCCATCATGCGGAACATAACACAGCAACAAATCATGGAATTACGACATCTATATGTCTGTGTCCTACACAAAATAATAATAATAATAATAAAAGTAATGTAATTGAAATGCATAGGCTATATAATGACATGTTTGTGCAGGCCCCAGTGTAGAGTAATTCTAAAAAGGCAGAGAGAGAAAAGTCATGAATGAAATTATTCAAGGTAGCCTAAGGGCCTGCAGTGTTCACTTATCGCGTCTTTTGCGCGCTCAAGTTCGTTATTTTAAATATAGGCGCACGATATGTGCGCCCGTTTTTTCCAAGCGCGTCCGTAGGTTTAATTGTCCGTAGGTCACGTGACAAGAACCAACCGGAGCGCAACCACCGGGAGAATGCGGCGCGCCTTGCGTTTTAGGCGCTATATGAATGGTACCTAATACCCTAATGAAAACCAACTTGCCTAATAATGAAAAACGACACTTGCATTAACACTTGCTTGGTTAATTGACATTCTTTTAGCCTAACTAGCCTATTTAAAGCAAGGAAATGTTGCTCCTATTGAAGTAATGTAATAGTTGAATGACAGTGGATTATGAACTCGCCAAAATGGAAAAGAAAGCCCAACTGGACGCAGGATCAGTTACTGCTGCTGGCCCAGTTGGTGCTAGAAAAAAAAAAAAACATAATAAAAGTGAAATTCGGCACTGGGATGTCAAGCAAAACTAAGCGTGAGACATGGGAGAGGATTTGTTTGCAGATGAATGCAGTATTCGCTTGTTTGCGGACCCCGGACGACTGCGAGAGGCGCTGGTGTCGCTATAATCCTTTGTGAATAAGTCTTAGTGAGTTAGGAGTCCTCTCGACTTCTTTTAAGCTGTCCCAGACTTAGGTGCTACTTTTAGGGCTAAAATGCTTTGTGAATTACTTTTAGTGAAAAAAATTAGGAGTCCTAAAGTTAGGAGTGACACGCCCATTATTTTTAGGAGTTGCTCCTAAATTCGCCAGTTAGGAGCTACTTTTAGCCTTAAAATTCTTTGTGAATACGGCCCCAGTTATTTTACTATGGAGGATGACCACAAAACCATCCTACTAGAAGTAACTGTATAAATCCAGAGGATATTAAAAGAAAGTAAATATTAGAACAGCATAATTCTGCTCTAGAAATGCTTTAGTTCTGTAACTGTATCTCTAATGTCAGATAATGGATGGGGAGGCCATCACAGCCAAACGAACTGCAGCAGTGTCAGCCATTTCAGCTAAAGTAGGTTCATCTCAATCAGAACCTAAATTTGTTATGGTGTAACATACACAGTCACTTATTCTGAATATGTTTTCTCTCTCCAGCTGTTCATGCCAGCTCTTTCAAATGTGTTGTGTATCCTTGGCTCAGGGCAACAGGCTAGAAGCCATTATGATGTCTTTACTAAGGTCTTTAAGTTTAAAGAGGTAATTAGTCTGAACATGTCCATATATCCAGGTTATAAACCATTTTTGGTGTGTCATCCAGTGTTGCGTTTATCTTCAGGTCCGAGTGTGGAGTCGAAGGAGAGAAATGGCTCATCGGTTTGTTAATGATCTCGAAAGCCCTGTTAGAGTTTGTTCTTCGGTGAAGGAGGCCGTGATGGGAGCTGATGTAATAGTCACTGCCACAGGTGCTAGTGAACCGATACTCTTTGGCGAGTGGGTCAAATCAGGTGCCCACGTAGCAGGTCAGTTGGCCCACAGATTTCCAACAGAGTTATTTTGTGAGGATATTGCTTATTGTTAAGCAATATGCTACAAGAGCCTATGCTATACTGTGAATATAGTCACGACTAAAGGTAACTGTAAAGATGCAGTCAGATTAGCTAAATTTATGAGAAATTTAGCAGGCAAAATAACATCCATTGTCAAAAGTGTAGCAATATTACGGAGCCATAACCACATGGGCAGGTGCTCCAACATATTGTGTGGGTGCACTGGGCAATCCCAGTTCATGTCCCAGTTTAAGGTCCTTGCCTTAAAGCTGCAATACCTAAGATTTTTGCATTAAAATATCCCAAAATCACAAGGCAAGTGTTATATATTTAGTTAAGATGATAACTTACAATATTCCAAATGTTTCAAACAATGTTTAAAATCGCGAGAAAATTGAGATTTTAACCAAGGAAACGGGGCGTGTGAGCAGGGGTGAGCTGGGAGTCGCCAGTCAATCGCGTCATATCCGCGTTACCTCGGTTTCCGCTCGTACTACGTGTAGTCCTGGACAAATGCGGAAGTTGTAGTTGTGCGTTTGCGTCTATCAAGCAACAAACGTCAGCTTGTTTCGTGCATTTGTTATGGAATGGAGCAGAATTATTCTTTTCAATTATTCTCGGAATGTGAACTGTTGGCTGTAAAGGGGTCGCACACCGGACGAGAAGAGCCGCGCCACGTCTAGGACAAAGTCCAGTATCGCACACCGGACGCGCACTTTCTCATCAGTATATGGCCAGCAATATTGTTATGTTTAATGACATGAAAGGAAGATAATGTCTGTTCTATGTTATGATTGTACTGTACAATTAAATACAATCGTTGCTGAGTCTGCAGTCTGAAAATTTTACCTCAGAACATCCGTTAACTGAATGAATTGAGAATATCACATGAATGCAAAACTAAATGCATATTGCAGCATAGGGCGAAGTCAGGATCCATTAGCAACGATTTAACTTCAAACCCTCTCCACCATAGCTTTCATCCAGTGACTCGTACAGTAACATCTGTAATAACTAATTTACTTTTAAACCTGACTTTTCTTGCGGCTATTTCAGTTTACTGAAAAACAAGCATGTCATTAAACGCAACATTTATAGAAATCGCACTTTACCTCATCCATGACAACTAATTTTCGATTCCCGTCTGACTGATTTATCCACGGTGGAGTTGAAAACAACAGTTCCCATCATTCCGCGTTCCTCCACGTCGTCATCAAGCAAAGCCGTTGTTGTTGTTTTGAATGTAGCGCCCTCTAGCGACATGCCAATCTTAGGTATTGTAGCTTTAAGTTCATTCCCCTATGATTTTCTTTCTTAGCTTTAAAAATAAATGGTGTAGTAATGTACGTACATACGATATCAAAAGGCCCTTCAGAATGAAGGATTTTCAAGGATTTTTTTTATTTATATATTGTGCTGTTTTGTGACAGCGGTTGGCGCTTGTCGTCCAGACTGGAGGGAATTGGACGACGTCTTGATGAGAGAGGCTGTGGTGTATGTGGACAGCAGAGAGGGGGCTACAGCAGAGTCAGGAGACATAGTTCTGTCTGGAGTACAGCATCACTTCCTCTAACGCTGTCGTATCAATAAAATACAACTTATTCCACCAACATTTATTTGAGTTACTTTACAATACATGTCCATTTAAATTCTCATTATTTTTCCCCAGGCTCAAGTTTTCGCAGAGCTTGGAGAAGTTATAAATGGATCCTTTCCTGCTCAGCGTGAGAAGACGACGGTATTCAAGTCACTGGGTAACTTGTTTTTCCACAGCTGTGATCCAAAAATCAAGATCAAAATGTACTGAGGAGAAAAAAAGCATTCTCGTCACTGATAGGAATTCATAGTAGCTGAACGTGCCTTAAAAAGCTTGATGTTTGCATTTCAATCCTCTCAAGAGATGATAAAGACTTTTTCCTATTTATAATTTTTATTATGTAAGCTCAAGCAACGCCTGCTGATCTTTAAACAGATATTTGGGCCTGTCATGTGGAAGTTGAGTTGCGTTTCTTGGTAAGCACAATTTAGTCCAGGGGCCTCAATTATAAAACACACATGAGATCAGATTTGATTCTAAATTCAATGAATTTCATTCTACGTCGATATTAAAGGGATAGTTCACTTTGGAATTAACTTTTGATATGTTTTAGCTTACCTCAAGGGCATCCAAAATGTAGGTGTCTTTGTTTCCACAGTATTTTCAATTTTGACATTTTTCAGTCAAACTGTTGTTGTCTGTCCAGGGCTGGACTGGCCATCGGGCATACCGGGCATTTGCCCGGTGGGCCGACGTGCTTTTGGGCCGATACATCTCAAACGTAATTTTTTTTTTTAATGGCCCATACAACACACATCAGCGGCCCATTGCGTTTAGTTTTGCGGTTGCGGTCGCTGGGATCTTTGTGCCGTTGAAACGCATCGGAAAAAAAGTCAGCGTGGGATTTTTCTTTCTCAAAGACCGGCCCATGAAACACGGAGATCAGCGGCCCATTGGTTATTTTCTTGATTGACACTGGGCTGGTCCAATCACATCTTTAATCACCTCCCCCTCTGGGCTGAGCGAGCGTGCAGTGAGTATCTGTCAAAATAGAGCGATGGAGAAGAAACGCAAGGAATATGTGCAGAGATATGGCGTGAAAAAAGAAACAGCCTTCAGTGTCTGATGAGGAGTGAGGGGGATCACGAGAGACATTAGTGAGTGTAGAGAACTGTGGTAAGCAGAACTATAGGCTACTTTCAGAACACAGGGCAGAGTGTTTGAAGGAACACATGTTACGCATTATTTCCACATCTGCATATTTGACGATTACGCATTTTACTAGAATTATAATGAGAGTATGAGACCGGTTTGTAAACCATATTTTCCACCAAAACAAAAAAGCTGAATGCCGTTTCCATCAAAATAAAAGATAATGTGTTTATATCTCTTTCAAGTTAAAGAAATTAGTTCCAAGCTAATTATGAAAGTTGCTTTTATTTTTCATTGCATGTGTTTTACAATATATGGCTGTTACTGTCATGTGATTAATATTATAACTATGATTAATTATGTAGTATGTAATGTAGACAGACCCCAACTAAAAGAGTTTTGAGTTTTTCTTTGTTCAATTTGTACACTGAAATCGGGTTAGAGCTCTTAATTTGGAACTCTCAAAGTGCACCAGATTGATGAATTTAACATTAAAAAGCACAAAATTTTCTTACGGGGGAGCATGCCCCCGAACCCCCCTAGAGGGACAAAGGTTACTATTAAAATATCTGGTGAGAAAGATTGGTATTGCCAATCCAATTGGAGAATTCTATTTTACACTTAGTTTATTTCATCTCACTCATTACATGGCATTGGTGGGGTTAAAAGGAGTTGTTGGTATATATTCAAGGGCGTACACAGTTCAGTTGTGTTTATGTTAATTTGTAGTGGGCCAGTCTTGGCCAAAATGCCCGGGCCGATTTTTTGTCCCAGTCCAGCCCTGTGTCTGTCAGTCATATAATGGAGGTTAAGGGGGTCCACCCTGGGTTCACCTCAAAGAGCGTGCACAGAGAAGTCCAAATTAAACATGATTGAATGACTCGTGAATGTAAGTACACATTGATGGCCTAAGACACCGAAACGAGCGGTTTGTGTGAGAAAACGAACATTATTTATATAGTTTTTACCTCGTGTAATCACAGCGATGTCAAACTGATCTGACGGCACGGGCGCTTCGGTCTGCGCATACGCCGTAAGTGATCGCTTGCCCGCCTACGTCACTCTTTGTTTAAACAGAGATTTCGGAAGTTTTACCTTTCACTGTGAAGATCTAAACATATTTAGATATACTGGAAATCGCAATGGAAGACGATTTCGATATATCTAAATAAGTTTAGTGAAAGGTAAAACTTGCGAAATCTCCGTCACGCAAGCGATCACTTCCGGCGGAACATTGAACATGATTCAGTTGCGTTCGGTTCAGTTGGACATTGCACAACTGATTCAGATCACTTGGACGAGACTGTGATTACACGAGGTATAAATTATATATAAATACTGTTCGTTTTCTCACATAAACCGCTCGTTTAATGTCTTAGGCCATCAATGTGTACTTACATTTCACGAGTCATTAAACTATGTTTAATTTTGACTTCTCTGTGCATGCTCTTTTGATGTGAACCCCCATACCTGCATTATATGACTGGCAGACAACAACGGTTTGACTGAAAAATGTCAAAACTGAAAATACTGTGGAAACAAAGACACCTACATCTTGGATGCCCTTGAGGTAAGCTAAAACATATCAAAAATTAATTTCAAAGTGAACTAACACAGAATTTGATGTGAAAATGTGTACGTCATGCATTCAAACCTTTTGCGCACATACCAGTAATTGAAAATAAATACATTTTAAATAGTAATTAGATTAAAAAATAATTACATTAAAAATGTATATGTATTAGTAGTAGTAGTAGTAAATTGGAAACTGTGTTGTAAGAAGTTTAGAGCTGAGATCACATACACACACACATTTAACATTGATAAACGTATGCGCTTGAACTTAAGATCATTTAGAAAGGGAGATACACTTAGGAACATTTTTGGACATATGGGCGTTCTATAAATCATTTGAAAATTGTTGTACGTAGGATCATTCTGTGCACATCTATAAAAATAAGGCCCTTGGAAGGATAAATTTCTTGTGTCAGTGGAAACTGGAGAAAGCTATTTGTGTTGACTGGATATTTTGCATTTTTAAATGCAGGCATGGGGATACAAGACGCTGTCTCAGCCAAACTTGTGCTGGAGAAGTGGAACAGCGAACATTGAAGAAGCAGCCAGCAGTTTCCTCTGCTGATTGCACAACAGGAGAACTGGCCCCAACTGAACCTGCAGACTTTTTTCTCCATTCTGTCACCTGATTGAGTTCAGGTCCCTCGCCACTGTCACCTCTGGCTTTCTTAGTTGGGGACACTTTACTGTACACTGAGAACTAAACTGGACGATGACATCATTTTTGGCTGAGCTGCTTTATAGGCAAATTTAACTAATTTAATAATTAATGATAACTGAATTAATACTGAACTGACTTAAAGGGATACTCCACTTTTTTGGAAATAGGCTCATTTTACCACTCCCCCAGAGTTAAACAGTTGAAGTTTCACCATTTTCAAATCCATTCAGCTGATTTTCTGATATTTAGAAGAATATCAGTAACCAGACAGTTTCTGGTCTCATTGACTTCCATGGTATATATATATATTTCCTACTATGGAAGTCAATGAGACCAGAAACTGTCTGGTTACTGATATTCTTCTAAATATCAGAAAATCGGCTGAGCAAATTCGCAAATGGTAAAACTCAACTGTTTAACTCGAGCTGTAAAATGAGCCTATTTCCAAAAAGTGAAGTATCCGTTTAAGCTGAAATGCATTCTGTTCCTGTTGTCACTTTGTAGTTGTTTTGAAACAATTTCCCACAATGAACAATTATGCAAACAAAACCGCTCTCCCTCTTTACATAAAATTGACTTGTGCTGCATCAGAAATCACATACTGGCTGTGTCCGAAATCTCCCACTACTCACTATATAGTGGACAATATAGTGAGCTGAGCTCGCCATTTTGTAGTACTGTCCGAATGTTTAGTAATGATTATTACACCCTATATAGTCCACTCAATGTATCCCAGAATGCATTTTGAAAAGTAGTGTACAACCGATGGTCACTAACCCAAGCCCTACATACCATCATGCATTGCGCTGATCATAAAAAAGACGCACGGGCAACACGACAGCAATGACGTAATCAACGGCGCAGAGAGATGATCGAGTATTGTCCGAAAAAGTGATGTTTCTATTATGCTGGTTAGCTCACTATATAGTGCTCTACTCCCTACCCCCTACATAGGGGGTAGGGAGTAGTGGTTTGAGTGGAGATCCGGACACAGCCACTGTATTGTATGTACTACATTACATTTTAAAGAGGACATATCATGCAAAATCCACTTTTTTAGCCCTTAAAATTATTTTGTTGTAGATTTGGAGTGTTAATAAGTACAGAAAAGATGAAATTATTCTCTTCAGGTGCTTCGTTTATATCTTTATATTCTGTTTTGGTCATATTTTTCAACCTGTTCAGATTTTTCTGTTGTCTATTACGTTTTTTGAGCAAGTACGTCACCGTATTTGCAGCAGAACTGCCAAATAAGGACATCGACTACCGGTCCAACACTTCCAGCAATCCGCCATTATTATTTCTCGCTCCGATTTTGTAGTCCAAGCTCAATCATGCAGAAGTTACGAGAGGGCTAGTCAAATTGTTCGGTTGTTGGATGTAGTGACCTGAAGCACTTCAAGGATCCCCACTTCAACAACCTCAGCCAGTATACAGAAGGGTTTGCTGATCAACTTCTATCATTTAGCTGCTGTGTTTCCTGATGCTTTCTAAACCTAAGTTATCATTTTATTATCAATACAGATTTTTAGTGGTAAGATCAGACCGCAGTCATTTATCTTGTCAGTGTGCTTGTTTTAACAAGAGAAATAGTCGACTTTCACTAATAACACAACATAGTTAACTTACATACCTGCCTCCATATGAAGACGTTGTTCTGCAGGTTCGTCTTCGTCATCTTTTTCCACTCGCTCGCTCTGGCTCGAATATGTAAGGCTTGGTGGACAAGTCTTCCGTTGTTGACATTTTGTTAACGTGTGAATAAAAATGTTCTTTGAAGCTATAGTAATCGTATCTCTTATCAAACTACAATAATGGCCGAACGCGGAGAGTTGAACCTGAGTTGAGGTGACCGTGAACTCAGCGACCTGGAGAGTGGGCGGGGTAAGACGGTACGCCTTTTTATTTAAAGGGGCCGCATTGAAACGACTTGATCACAGAAGCACCTCAGAAAAGGGGTCTGTGGAGCTATAATAATGAGGAATTCAGACCCAAGCATTGCACAGTTATGCTTTATATAGACCACAAATGTATGATTTATAAGTAAAAATGAATTATTTAAAAGCATGACATGTACCCTTTAAACCATATGAACAATTGTAGTTTGAAATGTTTTCATTGCCATGTGACCTACAGCTTAAGTTGCGTCGCATTCAGAAATCTACACCTGTGGCCTCATGGGAAAGTAAACGGTCCATCGAACACACACTTTGACAAATGACTTGCAGATAAACTAATGATTTCAGAAGACATGGAAAACAAAAGACAAAGGTTTTTAGATTGGGTTTCTATTTCAGACATAAAGGTTAATACATTGTAGTTTTAGTGGAGACAGTAAAGCATGAATAAGCATTTCAAACTGCCATTGTTATAGAATTTTCTAACTGAAACATTCCATGTGCCAAATTACAACCGTTTTCTTCCTAACCAAGACCAATTGTAAGTTTAATACTTGATGCCCGTAGTCTAACAACAAATAAGTTGAATTACTGCTCTCAAATATCCACTGCATTTATCAGTAGCAATGTTCATGGAAGGATATCAATCTTTAGAGTATATAAACCCCATGACAGTGTCTACAGTATAGACATTTCTGACATGCTCAGCTTACCAACAAAATCCTGGTCTGATGCTAGGCACTGGTAGATCTGTAGTCTAAATACAATACTTGGACTGTAAAATGGATAAAACACTGCCAGACTGACTAAAATACAGAGAGAGATTAAACAAGAGATCTGCCCTTCGAGAATATTCAGATACAGTAGTGAAAATATGCTATATGCTGACAAAACAGAGCTATTATATGCATTTTAACTAGGTTTGTTTCTTATACAGTTAAACAAAATAAACTCTCCAACATGGGAACCATAACACATCGAACCAATAAAGTGTTTTCTTCAGCTGTCCTCTAGTAAAGTAGTTCCTTCAATATTACTGCAATCTCTGACTCTTACAAGTACACAATTAAAACCCCCTCCCCTTTAAGAAAAGAAAAAGAGATTGTTAGTGTGAGCAAATTGAAATCCATTAACTTTTGGCAATAATTCATTCTCTACAAAAATGCAGATTGTAAACAATATAAATGTGCTCACAAAGATGAAGAAACAGAAAGGAGTATTTAGTTTCTTAACATCAAAATGAGGGGAAAATAAAGAAAATCATTAGAAGGCAGCAGGAATTTCTTAATGTATGATGGGAAACAACTATGAATGCTGGTCCCATCCTTCAGAAGCAAATACTCAAGTGTCTTAACAGCTAATTAGTGGCGTAATTCTAATTACAATGCAAGAGAGAGAAATATCTGTATGTTTCTTCCCCAACACACATTTCCCATCATCCCTGCCTCCATTGTTCTCCTCTCAGGTGAGCTCAGATTGCAGTTGGTGCTGCCTGTGCAGTCAGTTCACAAGATAAGACACCTCCTCTTTCTCTTCTTCACAGGAGGCGGGCACAGGACCGCACGGATGGCTTCATCGAAACACCGTCTTAAGGCCGCGCTGCGTTAAGGCTGAGCACTCTAGGTACTTCACAGCTCCTGTGGCCGAAACAAAAGAAAACTTAAAGTGGATCCAGACAGCTAAGACTCAACCACGGATGAGCTCATTACAATTGAAACTGGAGATTTTGAATTGATGATGAAATGAAATCGATGCATCAATATTGTCAACCCAGCCCTAACATACACACGTGTAACGGCCAGTGTATTAATATTGAAGTGCTGACCTATTTCTTTGGCCATAGCGAGGCCTTGAGGATAGGTGATGGGAGTGAGCTTCTTCTCTTTCAACTTTTCAATGGTGTCCTTATCGTCTCTCAGATCAAGCTTAGTCCCAACGAGAATAATGGGAGTGTTGGGGCAATGATGTCTGACCTCTGGATACCACTGTTGAGGGGAAAAAAAAGCCACACGTTGAGCTTTGGTGAAGAAAACGTGCTTTCATATACATACGCTATATTCCAGAAATATTAACAGCATGCTAGTGTGCAATTTCCAAACCTAACCTATGTTTAACCCGTGGATAAACACCTAGGGCCCTAGGATTTCCGCGAGAACGAAATCGCGGACGGAATCGTGAGATTGGCCAATTAACACGGAATCTAGTGTTAACGCAGAATTTCGTGGATTTTTACATATTTGGTTTGAAATTCTGTTTTTGTGTGGGAGATGAACGCATGTCTGGTGAAAATGCAGACCGGGGGAAGCAAATCTGGGCGACACAAACCCCTCAACCTGTCATTTCAGCTCCAATGACGAAATCAAAACAATGAAAGCATGGCGAAGCGGCTCTCCACGGCTCTGCTTTCGTCGACTAAAAGTTAAGAAACTCAACGCTATAAGCCGTCAGTGCCGAGCAGTTCGCACGTGACTTATGCAGTGTTTCCCACACATTGACTAATTCGCCACCACATACTGTGTTTCGGTTTAACACTATTTAAAACACGCAGCATATTCGTTCAGTTGTATTTCCCCGTTCTCCCTCCATCTCTCTCTCTCTCAAACACACATACACGACGTGCACACTCGAGTCTGTGTATGAGGTGCTGGACTGGACAAAAGCAAAGCGAACTCCGTGAGAGACAGAGTGTGACTTTATTTAAACTTATAAAAACTAATATAATTTATATTACTGGATAATTTAAAGCTAATAGCCATATTTTGTTGTTACTTGAAGAGTGCAGTGTTATGTAGAGTCATGCAGTATTTGTCCTGAAAAGGCGACTGAGTGAATGTTTGTATTACCTCAATAAATTTAAGGTCATTCCTAATTTATTTGTATTTTTTAATCATTAACTTTAAAAGCATACTATTTTTACAACTAAAATAACAGTCAAGGGTAAAAAAAACTAATTCCCAAAAAATACAACGGAATTTGGGAAAAAATAAAACGGATTTCATAGGGCCCTAAACACCACAAACTCTTCAATACCAGCAACAGCAAATGTCACTTGATTCTTTAAAATGGACATCGCTGGATATTTTACAGACATAATAGATACTAAGAACCTTCTGTCTGCTTCATGACAGCATAAACATGCTATTTTGAGGCTTTAAAAATCACATTTGCTCAATCTGTCAAGCCAGACGACTATTTTTAGAGCTTCTTCCTCTTTTGCATTCATTGTGATCATTTCGAAAGTCGTCTACATTGACTAAAAGAACAAAATATCCAAGGGTTTGCTTACCTTCGACGGACGTTCTCAAAGGAGGCTGGACTCACAAGAGAGAAACAGATCAAGAACACATCCTAGAAGAAATGAAAAACACAAATCAGACAAAACCCTCCTTTTATTCCGTCTACTGTTCGACTATATTCTTTTAGAATTATATGACTATCTGTAAAACACAGCACTGACTAGACTGTTGCATTAATGAACTGTAAATTGACTTCACTTGTTGCCCAAGTGAAACAGAGCAACAAAAAAAACACAGTGAGGTTTGTGCCTAGATGACAACAGCAAACAATTGAGCCATTCACTCTCATAGCCTTAGTAAAGAGACAACGACCACACAGAGCAGCCATTAATGCTCTGAGCAACATAAGAAATCACTTTAGCCTGCCAGGAATCAAGACCGGGGCTATTTTTAAACATTTCACCATCCTAAGTCTTAGTGTTTATCACACTTCCTAAGCAGTATGTCATCAAACTATTTGAGATCCTTCCTGCTCTCAAAACTTAGAGATAGTTCACCCAAAAATGAATACTCTCTCATTAATTACTCACCTTCATGTCATTCCAAACCTGTAAGTACTTCCATCTTAAAGCTACACTGTGTAACTCTTAGTTTATTTTTAGCTAAAAACACAAAAAATGTGCTCATTAATGTATATTTACTTCGTTCAAGTAATAAAGTATTCTCGTGAGTGTATAATATGCCATTGAAAATACACACGGGTAAGGGGTTCTAATGTCGGTCGCCATGTTGCCCCTCCATCTTGAAAGTACATTAGCCAAAGAGGGACATACCCGTTAATTCAAGCTTCGCCTTTCGCGTTTACGTTCGAGTTAACACTCATGAACGAGGTCGAACTGGAAGCCATGTTAATCTTGGACTACATTGGCCACCGTAGGAGTTAAAACGAAATCAGAATTGAGAGGAACAGAAACTAATATTCATTGGATGGTCATATACCTTTTCACCACTAGATGGGGGTAAAAATCACACAGTGTAGCTTTAAAACACAAGTAAAGATATTTTTGATGAATTCCGAGAGCTTTCTGTCCCGCCGTTGACTGCTGATGCAACTACTTTGCTACGCACTTTGATGCTTCAAAAGTTCATAAAGAGATCATAAAACTAATCCATAGTCTGAAAATTCAGACTAAACCGCTCAATTCATATGATGAACAGGTTGAATTTATGCTCTTATTGACAAACATTCATCAACTCACACATCAGTTGTGGTAGACGGAAGCTCAAGAGTTTTCGCTTGACGTGCGAGAACTGATTAAGATTTACTCTTCGTGTTATGCAGCGTTCGAGCTTCAGAGAGAACCAGTGAGGTTTGTTTTCGCGTACCTAGCAGGTTTAGGGATGAGCTTCTGTTTGTTCGCTGATCAATGTTTAAATGTGAATAAAAGCCTCAATTCAGTCTGTTCATCATATAAAGTGATCGAGTCTCTTCAGAACATTTGGACTAAACCGTTGCAAATGAACGAAAGTCTCACAGGATTGGAAACGACATGAGGGTAAGTAACTTGACAGAAATGTCATTTTTGGGTGAACTATCCTGTTAAGGAAAAGAGTCACAATTCTCAAATGTTATCCAAATGGCTTTTTGCTGTAACACAATTGTGTTGAAAAAAGCCATTTGGATAACATTTTGGAAATAATGGCCACTGATAAGACTCAAATAAACATCTAATTATTTATATATTGCGATACACCAGTTTTAGCTCTATTATTAATGACAGTACCGTCTGAGGGTAGGAAAGCGGTTGAAGTCTGTCGTAATCCTCCTGTCCTGCTGTATCCCACAGTCCCAAGTTCACCGGCTTTCCATCGACCATCACATTGGCAGAGTAATTATCAAAACTGAATAAAAAGGTAATAGCATTTATTAGAGACACTGCAAACATTCAAATTAATGTGAAATGCAGCTTCATATCTGATATATTTATGAATAAACAGATTATTTCATGTGGAAACATTTATTTATTATCCATTGGGAAGTGACTACCAGGTAAAAGAAAGAGGAGGTGTTTAAAAAAAAAAAGCAATTAAAAAAAGTCATGGAGCTAGTTTTTTTTTTTTTACTTAGAATAACACGCACAGTTGAAACTGGCACAATAAGACCATGACTAGATTTACAAAGTAGATGTTGGAATCAAGAACAGAAACAATAATTATACTAATTTAGCATTGTAATATAACTAATTATTCAATATTATAATTAGTAAATGTTGAAAAAAATTGAAAATCATTATTTTATATTTAATACTCAAATTAATGTTTTCTGTTTTACTTTAAAGGGACAGTAAATAAATAAATAAAAAAAAAACTTCCAACCCTGTATGATTCTCAATCTGCAGTACACAAAGGGAAAATACTTTGAAGAACATTTGTTTGAAAAAAATGGTGGCAAGTAAATAATAACAATTTTCATTTTGGTTGAACTGTCCCTTTAAGAAACTCAGTTTAAGAGTGAGGTCGCCTTACACAGTGGGAATGTACTCCCAGGAAAAGCATTGGTGGTGTAGCTGATCAGAAGGCATGTTTTTCCCACAGCCCTGAGGAAAGAAATAAAACATCTCAAAAATCACCAATTACACATCTGATTATGTGATATAAATTGATACCATCTTCTATATTTGCCTTTCAGCAAAACAATGATCCATAATGAACTAGGGCAAAACATTATTTTAAACATGACACTGCATATGAATAATATAAGTGGGTTTGGTTGACTTTATTAATCACTGCAGCACTCCCACACATTCAGACAGCATTTTCTCCAGTATACTGTATGACGTAACATGTAAAGGAAAACTCTGGGAAGGGCTAACGTTAGTTTAGCAACACCTTCCGAAAAGCACTAATATAACAGTTTGACTCAGTCCACAAGTACACGAACAAGTACTTTTCGATGCTACAACATAAAGTGGAAAACAGATTTAATGAGCTATATATATATAAATGGGAACTTGTATTCGTCTAAGCTACCTCTCATAGACGTTATCACATAAGTTACATAGACGTGATTTAAATGTCTGTGAGCTAACGTTACAAGACGCACGAAAAGTTCCCAAATCAAAGGCCCTCAAGTTACCTAAACTCAAAACACAGAGAGCAAACCAAGAAACGGCTGATACCTGTAAAACATTAATCCAAGACAAATATAATGCTGAAAAAAATGGGAAAACTCACCCGTCCCCGACGACCACACACTTTATGGCCTGCATCTGTGTTCACTTAGCACGCTATCCCGCTAGCTTTATCTGTGAATGAATTAATAAAAGCGGACCTGACCGGGATAACCCGTCCTCAAAATTCAACACACACAAAACAAGAGATGAGTCGATAAAAGTTGAACGATAATGTGAATTTTCGCTCAAACTCGACGGAGTAAAGTTAGCTAGCCGACCGCATTCCAGCGCATTTACTTCTGTTGTTGCTTCTCCAGTTAAACAAACAGCCACCACCCTAAAATCTCAGTCAGATCCCGGTCTACACACACGCACACACACATCCCGACCCGTCCCAAACAATAAACACACTCTCTGCTGCCTCTTGGTGGGCTGGAGCGGATCTACGTCTCACACTATAATCAGGAACAAAACAGTTCTATTATGAATATTATCAAAACTTTCATGCCTTGCATGATCTAACTGTAGTTAATTTAATGCCTGATTCAATTGCAGTAAATGCTGTAAAGACATCTATAGGCTATAAAACAATAGATAACATAACATGTAAAAATTGTATGCAACATTCTCCCTTTAAATACTTTGGTCCGTTCAAGAATAAAACGCAATTTTATGTTATTTATTTGAAAGAGTTTAAAGAGCAGTTTCAAGTTGTATTGGTCAACTGGTCGAGGTTCATATGGGATTTAAAAAATAATTAGTAGCCTAATACGTAATTATAAGTAATGTTTGTATTGTTTTTGAACTGAGCAGCTCCAGAAGCAGAGTTCTGTGGTGACATCATAGGTGGTTTACAGTCACGTGATTGTGTTTACGCGCGGACTGCAGATGGAGGGCAAGGAGTGAAGAGCGCAATGGACGAGATGGAGGAAAATCCGTACTGTACTACTTTAGACGCTATTACAAGAGAAATATATAAACAGAAAATCGAAACATGTTGGACTGATCCTTACGTTATGAAGAGGACAGATTTTCAACTGAATTGAGAGATTTGCCTGCCATCGAGTCTGTAAATCTCAGCAACTTGTCTTACAGACATACTTTGACTGTACAAAGTTCTGAAACTGATGCGTTACACAAGCAGCCACATAAGTTAAGTGTATTTAAACACCTGCATAATGTAATTATAAGCCATATAAATAATGTATTAACTCACATTTGACGAAGTGATCACTGCACACTGTACAAACACACAGGCATTTTCCCATTCGGCTCCTCCCGACCGCAGACGTTAGGTTTTTTAGGTTTACAAGCCATTTTTTACCTGTGTTTTTCTGTCAATTTCTTGTATTTTCCCCCTTATGAACAACAACTTTTGGCACACGATAAAAACTCTTTGTGGTTTGATCGATCTGAGCAACCATAAACGACGTGAAACATAGGCATTTGAGTGTGTTATAGTGCTTCCTAATATAGAAATTCACTTCCTGACCTCCATCTGCGGTTCGCTGCCATGGCAACGCAGTGGCGTGACGTCACGTGAAAACAAGCTATAGAGAGATTTCGTCTTGGCAACTGTAAACACAAACTTTGACTTTTTCTGCTGTCGGTGAATTATTACTGCATAGATCGAACGACTTTTGAGACTTTCTGGCGATATTAACGACGAATATTGAATTCAGCTGCAGCAATTCGGTGCCCACAATGGTGTTCAGTCAACTGTTTGGGTGTTTTGCTCACTTCTTCCGCAGAAGAGAGACACCTTCGAGAGAACAGCAGTGTGCAGAGCAAGAAGCAGCAGTCGGGCATAGAGAAGATGGAGAAAAGATAAGGAAGAAGAGAGAATGGAGGATCAAAAGGCCAACACCACTTCTTGAGAAGGTCAAACCTCTGCATTCAACCATCAGATCTACCTTCTTAAAGCCACTAGAGGGAGAACTCCCAATGCTGCCAAGTGTCTCCGGACACCTCGCTCTACCTCGCTTCAAACCTCTGCCGCCAGTGACTAAACCATCCGTTTATCCTGAGAAACCAGTTCCAGCTCCTGAGGATGAGTTATCCCTGCCATATTCTCCACTTCCTCCGCAAGTGGATCCTCCTAAACCATCGGTGGCTCCTTCATGTCCAGATTGTATCCTTCCGACGCTTTTCCTCCCAGATGCATCCATTTGCTGTTCCTCCACCTGAGGATGAGTTATCCCTGCCATATTCTCCACGTCCTCTGCAAGTGGATCCTCCTAAACTGTCTGCGGCTCCTTCATGTCCAGATGAGGTTGATTCCTTCCGACGCTCTTCCTCCCAGATGCATCCATTTGCTGTTCCTCCACGTCCCACTCCAGCACCTGATGCACTGTTCTCCATCCGGTGCTCTTCATCCCGAGTGCGTCCTCCCAAAGGCCTTCTTCTGAGCCCCTCTCATGCACCTGATGATGTCGTTGCTCTGAGACGTCCTTTCAGCCGGAAGCCTCACCCGTTCACTTCTTCCCCGTTTGAGACACCGCTTATGCTGGTTGACATCGAGGATGAGGAGAACGTGTTCGTGGAGGACACAGGGAAGACCATCCTGGCCAGCGACTTACAGTCTGAATGCTCCCTAACACCTACGAAGGCTGAAATTAAACCGAGGAAGATGTTTGATTGGTTGTAGAAGGTCAGTGAGGTGCAGGAGGAAGCGTGGGCGAGTGAAGTGGAGGAGATCAAGCGATTTGAGGAAGAGGACCACAGTGAAATGGGAGACTCCAAGGCCATTCGGATGAGGCGTCTCGGATCGATGAGCACATGAGGAGGCTCTTCTGTGTGGCCTCTCCTGACGGTCCCAAGAATGAGACCCAGCACAAGCTGAACGTCCAGAAGTGCAAAAGAAAAGTGCCACTTTTTCTGTTCACCTGGTCAGAGGAGAAGGCCAAGAAACAGAAGAAAAGAATCAAAGAAGCGAAGCGAAGAGAAGAGTTGCTGCTTGAACAGTCATCATCCCTCCTCACCTTTAACCTGTGCAAATAAACCTGTGTAAATAAACAAGATTGCAAACTAAAAGTTGACTCTTCCTGACTATGAAAACATTAAACACGTGTAATATGAAGTGAATCAATTTGAACTAATTTGAACAAGCTAAAGGTTTAACTAGAACAGCAGCAGAGAGTGAATCGTTCAAATGCAGTTCATAACAGTGAAGTTCACAGATGAGGTCCTTCCGATCCATCACCTCCATGTTTATCTTGTCATGTTTCTTGTTGTTGGCAACAATTGCATCAGGCCTGCCTCAAATGAGGACTTTTTTTTAGAATTAGGTTTTAGACTTTAACTCTGTAAATCTTGGCATATGAAATAATTGTTTTTAACGATTTATTGAACCTTTATTGAAGTGTCAGAAATGTTTCATAATTTGATACATCAGGCTTTTATGGCTCAAATATTATATGATCTCAGGAGAACATCGGTGTTCACACTCCAGGAGAGAAAACGGTTTTCTTCAGAGGCCCAAACTTTTGAATAAAGATATGGTGCTTTTCATGGCCAAAAAGTTAATGAAATTCTTGAAATAGCCTGTAATGTAAATCAATGAGATTGTTTTTAATAACAGTATAGCAGACTAATATAACATGCAAATAAGTATCAGTTGTCACTATATTCCAAATGTCTCAGTAAGATCATATTATAAAACTCAGGGTTATGATCAGCAGTCAATATTTAATGCAGTGTAATACAATGCTAAAATGTAATTAACAAAATGTTTTTTATTGGTAATCAAGCAAACAATATTTGCATCAGTCCAGTTAATCTCCAGCAAAGATGATCATTCTGACAATTCAGAGGCCTTCAGATATCCTGATATCAAATACGATGCAATAGACTTTATAGGGTTAACTATTAAATTACATTAATAAATTATATTGTTTGCCAGCATTTTGGGAATCAATTTAGTTGAGGATGAAGGGAGTTGAAGGACGATTTTAATGTTTTCTTTGACATGGAACATCATAGTAGACTTGCACTAAGAGTTAAGCACTATACTGTGATTTTCTAATGTTTAATATATCTAAAGAGTGGTTCAAAATTATACATATGCAACACAATTAATCATAACTAATTATTTATTTTGTTGGCAGTGAAGTTTGCCACAAAGCAGAAAAACTTTATCAGCACTAAGTAGGTTATTCTCAATTTTTTCCTGTCAAAAATGACTTCGACCTTATCCACAGTAAATGCACCCAATCCTTTTTAAAATAATAAAAAATAGAATTTTATTTGAAAAGCCAACCTATAAAGATCACATGGCAATTACAAAATCCTTTGCATAAAGATCATGAATATCCAAACTCACCTTTATCAACTTAAATACAAAAAATAAATAGTTCTATTTCTCTAGCCATTCTTCAATAGGGCACATATCAGCTAGCAAAAAAACAAAACAAAAAATGAAAAGCACAAAATTGAACTTATAAACAAAATTTACATTTAGTTTAAAATACATTCTGCACTGGTTTGGTGAATTCTAACAGATATAATAATATTAATAATAATAATAAATAAATCCTGATGACATACAAAATTGGAAACAGTGCGATGCATCAGGAATGAGACGAGTGCAAGTGCCGATTCTGACCTTGAGGCCTAACGGTACATGTACCAGCATGCAATCGTATATTAACTGTGTAGCTCTATGGCACATTATTTGTTTCTTAAGAGTGACTATTCCTCTTTTTTCCAGTGCATGAGTGACAAATTGTCAGGAGTTCATAATGTCCCAAGTGCCTGCAAGTCATTCATCAACAAGCTTCCCATGCACCCGGAAACGGTACACACACGTATATTCAGGATGACCCCAGTTAGACAGCACTCTCATCTCAATGATCTGAAAAGCTCTCGTCACCTCCCTCCTAGAAGACACAGATACAGAATTACAAGTTTAGGCAAGTGTCATCAAAATCCAATAGAGATTACAAATCAACACCGTCTCAATGCTAGAGGTGGCTAAACTAAGCTACTTTTTTTTTTTACATTTGTATTCTTTAATCTTTAAAGTAAAGGACGAGTAAATGTCATTCATTTCTGGGGAAACGATTCCTTTAAAGCATTCGGCTCCATGACAGTCCATCTTCCAATCAGTTACGACTTTGATTTAAATATTATGATGCAACAGGCTGATTAAATGACTGAAATAACAAAAATCGCAAATACTTACAGAGACCAAGAAGGTCTGAAGAGCATCTCCATCTTCTTCATAGACAAACTGTCCGAGCAACTGCCCCTCTTCCTGTTGCTCTTCATCAAGACCCTTTAACAGAACAGAGACTTTTTACTTTGACTCCAAGATAAGTCGTCTTTTGTCTAATATGTTGAAAGTAGTCAGTCAGGGCTGGGTAGTAACTGATTAGATGTAACCTTGATTATGTAATCAGAGGCAAAATTTAAATGCTTGTAATTATGTAAGAATACAGTTACTTTTTTATTAATAAAAATAGCAACAAATTATTCTTCAAACTTTTTTTTTTAAAAAGCCCTCGATCGTGGATTTTTGAAAATGACTTCATATGGTGTGGAATATAGCTCTAAGGGAATGAAAACATCCTGCAAAGGTTTATATCTGAAAGTGCACCGTATATAAAGTTATTGTCTTTCAAAAGTGAGAGTCGACTCTGAGTCTATGAAATGAATTGTTTTTGAAAGGAGTCATTAGCTGTTGCATCGTGACGTAGATACATATTGGCCACGCCCAGTTACTGCGGCATCGCAGACGGAAGTGTAAACTTGAAGTCTAGAACACATTCAAATGCTTCATCATAGCGTCATGTCGAGAAGACGCTGTGTTCTACAATGCAAAGATAGTTCAGCCACTTTGTTTTCATTTACCAGGGACGAGCATGTGAAGAATCGGTGGTTAGAGTTCATTTTTGCAACGATACCACAACAGTATAGTCCGATTGTGTTATCATTTTAATTACGAATCGTTCAAAACATAAATGAATTCAAATGTGGATTCGCAAGCGGTTGTTCCTGAAGGAGGGCTCAGTAACTTACCCAGTGTATATGGATCAGCTTCCTCCTATCGAATCACAACCTGTGAGTATTATTGATAATTGTTGCTTTTATGGGTTTTAAACGATTTTGTAGCGTCGGGGCGCGAGGAAGGAAGGCGCAATAAGTATGTGTGCGTGTGTGTGCGAGTTACACTCAGCGCAGCTTCTAGGTCTCTATTGTCCATTTTTTTTTTAAATAAGTGAAATGTTTGTCGCTGTTATTGGAGTTGTCAAAGAATAGAGCGTCTTGTAGTACTGCAGTGCTTTATCAATATGTTTATGCGTTATGCTAACAAACAATAACTGACTGGGTCATCTGACCAATCACCGCGATTAGTGTCACGCAAAGGAGTGGTTCGGAAAAATGAGTCGTTGTATGAATCATTTGGGAGTCAGTGACCAAATCAGTTAAAAAATAAATGCATATTATAAGACAAATAAAGTGTTGATCCTTGCATGCATGTTAAACTGTTTTTGGGAACTCCTAAAGCAAAAATAGGAACATTTCAAATGCTATGACAGGGGCTCTTTCAATTTTCCTTTATCAAAAGTTGTGTGGAATTGCACACACAGATCAGCCACTAGTCAGCTAGGCGACTATAAATTCATAGTAAATTGAGAGCACAGAATAAAATATTAATCTTTTCTTTTTTAGAGAAAAAAAAACATTATTCTATATTCAAATCAATGTTATAAACAAGTCAGGACAAAAGTCTCAATATATTACATTACTACATACAAATGTGTAAGAGAGTATAATTTGCAATATAACCAGCACTGTAGACATTTGAAAACCAGGAAACTTTATATAATAAAATAAATATAATATAATAAAATAAAAAGGTTTGGGAAACTTTGGATATTAATTTCTCCAGTGAACATACAATACTGATCAGTTATATCAAATAAATGCAGCCTTGCAGAACAAAAGATTCAATAATCAATTATTCCAAACAAATGACTGGTAGTGTATATTGTTCTAGTTTTACTCTACAATATGTTATTTGCAAAAAAACAGGAAACTTTATATAATAAAAAAAAAAATGAAAAAAGGTTTGGGAAACTATGGATATTAATTTCTCCAGTGGATATACACTACTGGTCAGTTATTTCAAATAAATGCAGCCTTGCTGATCAAAAGATAGATACTTAAAAAAAAAACAAAAAAAAAACAATCAATTATTCCAAACAAATGACTGGTAGTGTATATTGTTCTAGTTTTACTCTACAATGTTATTTGCAAAAATAGCTCAATTTTTAATATTAAAAAACGGAAATCTTATTCATTGAATATTCACTGGAGAGATATAGAAACCCTGATATGTACTTACATATACATTGAAGTCTCGTGGGGCACTGCTAATGTTGCCTGTGGGTGACAGGGATTTGGGAATATGATCCAGAGAAAGGCTGTCGGCACAATCTTCATGGACAAGCCGATCACCAGATAACCATATGAACCTTTAAATGCCCAGCAGTTCCCAGGATGCACGTCTGGCTGTCAGCGACAAAAGGATGAAG
This sequence comes from Hybognathus amarus, assembly GCA_030378365.1. NCBI lineage: Eukaryota > Metazoa > Chordata > Actinopteri > Cypriniformes > Leuciscidae > Hybognathus > Hybognathus amarus. Next base: position 139,431 of record JAQIUQ010007654.1, read on the forward strand.
AGAAACAGTGATAAATACAAGAGAAAGTGACCATTGGAAATCAAAGCCTGAGTTTACAAATGAATACACGTGAATTCTCCAAGGTTTCAGACCTGTATGACTACACGTGGTGACTGAGAGAAGTACCACAGCGGGAGGCCAAACAGACTCATCAGTGCTGTTTTGGTGTTGAAGGACTCTGAGCAACGAGTGCTTATGATGCTGCCTCCTACAGACACAAAGAAATGCAGATCTCATCATATTTAGGCTAGTCTGAAGGACTTGATCAAACTGTTGTGACATTACGAACAAAATTCATTTGATGTTAGTTTTGAGAGTTCCGGAAAAGTTTGCTTTGGCTATTGAACACCTTTGTACTACCATTAGCCCATGTCGATTACATAACAGGTAGGTTTCTCAATCTCTAATTCGGTGTTGTACAGTCCTACGATAAGCAAAAAACTATTTAACCCCTTACCTGTCACCCCCCTTTTTGATAATTGACATTAAAATGCACTATTCACACTTAAATGGTTGTAATTCAAGAATGCTTTGGAATATATACCAAAGTTTGGTCTTTTTTTAAAGAAAACAATCAGCAGATTATGACTGAAGTGAAAGCACTTCAAATTTAAGTATGAAAGTTATGTAATATACAGTAAATCAAATATAATTTATTAATATATATCTTTTTATATAAAATAAATATTTTTTACTATAAAATGAAAGCTATATATCTAACCAAGTTGTGTTCCAAATTTAAAGTTGATATCACAAATTTTGAAGTTCCCATGAGATTTTGTTTAGGCGTTATACCAAAAATAGCCACCGGGTGCCATTGAATTCCATTGAATTTAATTGTATGCATTCTGCCATAACAAATTAATAAATTTCTATCCAAATATCACTTCTGTCACTAAATATGGAACCTTGTGACTCAGACCTTTCTGACAATATATGTTTTGTCAAGATTAGAAAAGGTTTTGATAATAAATTATGAAAGATGATGCCCAAAAGGGGAGGGGCCTAATAAAAAACGCTTCTATGTTAACACGACGTTTAATTTCAAAACGGGTTTCACAGGATGAATTCTGAGTTCGTAAGCTTTCATATGATACCTAATTTATGATCACTACTAAAATATGTGATATAATCATAATAAAATTGATATTTATATATTGAATATATTATACTTTTTAGAGGACTTCTTACCTTACTTTTTAAAATAAAATTTTATCTTTTTTTATTGACGAATACTAAATGTTTTATTATGAACTTTTAGCACTAAAAACAAAGTTTCAATTATTAAAAGTGTATGCGTCAACTTTTTGTGACAAAGCTCAGAAACTCCTGTAATGACGTTGATTTTTTTGAGGCGCACTCTTGTCATAAATTCATATATTACTGTTCATTCGTAATTTGTAAGAAAGAAACCGCGCTAAAATATCTATTTAGGAGTCTCAGACCTTTCCAACGATATATAGTTTGTCATGACTAGATAAGGATTTAATAGTAATAAAGTAAAGTAAATTTAGATATATACGGGCAAGTGACAGTTAAGGGGTTAAAATCCATCCATAGTTAACATCATTACTATACCTCCAGATTCCAATGCATAGTCCACCAGACCAGTGCGGTCTTCAGAGTAGAGCTTCATTGCATTGTTGACAATCAACTGTACATCCTGTGGAGAAAGAATTCAACGAAACACAAAAGCAGCATTACATATCTGACTATAATGGGTTACTTATTAATTAGCATTCTGAAAAACAATTTCTCAAAAGCTTACTTCCTCAGAGAGGCCTGCCTCCCCTGTGGCTTGTAGTACAGTTCGAGTGATTGTCTCTTTAGAAGGCCTTGACTTGCCCTCCTCTACCTGAAGGGACAGGTTACCCAGAATGCTGTTCTCCAGCACGCTGAGTGACGCCTGCAGTTCAGTGGTGCTCACAAAGTGATCAGAGAGCCACTGCAGGAGAGATTCAGGAAGCTCCAGTTCTGCTGCTCGGTCACTGCCGTAAAACAGAGACTTGATTTCCCTTTCCACCTGCTCCGAAACCTGCAAGAGAACAGATCCAGGAGTTAGGACATCATTTAAGACGGTTCTGACTGAGCTGCCTTTTGGTATATTACAACTCGTATTTAGTTGTCAAAAAAAAAAAAAAAAATAATAATATTTGATAATAGGAAATCAAATAATACTCGTTTCTACTACTGCAAAGCAAATGTGATGCAATACATTTTATTTGAATATAAATTGTTATATGTAATTTATAAGACCAAATAATAGATTTACCAGTATTAAAGGTGCCATATGTAATAATTGAGGTAAAAATATCCAAAAAATGTGCTACACGCATCAAAAGAATGAGAAGAAATAAGTGCAATGATGTTAAAAAACTGACAAGTTATAGTGATGCCGAGATATAAACCTAAAATAGCATGCTAAATTACTAGCCCCGGCCCGGCAGGTGTCGTAATACCAGTTTCGGCCATGGGAGGCGGTATGCGGGCGAGCAACATAACCACCAGCCAAACTGCAATAGACGAGTGAGTTGCGCAGCTTGTGTGTGTGTGTGTGAACTTGAACCTGATGTCAGTCTTGTGGAAATACAGCCCACTGCTACATTTCAGTTCAGGGAATAGTTCAAAAAAATGATTGGTCGACATGCATGAGGAATACTTTTTGGTGAGTTGTAGCATACTGTATCTTTCAACAGTGTTCATGTTCTTTTACCATTAGCTAGTAGAGATGATCGGTTCACGTGCGCTAGGGATCAGTGGTGTAACATGTACAACCGCCAAAATGGTATTTATTGTTTGAATTGCGTAATAAAATTGACTGAATCTGAGAGCCTAACTAACCTGCTTGCTAAGTGTCAATTGCGTGTGTCTCACGGTGAAATCGTAAGAGTTGGCAGCTCTGAATGGCGCTAGCTTGATCAACATCAGCCAATGCTGTCTGTCAAATTAATTCAAACCAACAATAAAAGTGTAATATGAACAAAACGAATACCGTAAACTTAAAATAATAGCCCAGGCTTTTATTTTCCCATATCGTCGAAATGCACCAGCTTGTTTTGAGACAGGCGTCTATGAGACGATCTTCATCATTTAATGTTGAGATGTTGTTCATTGAGTCTCTGATCTCAAAAAATCTCCAAATGCTCCACGTGAAACTGCGGTCTTCCAACCTTTTACCATTGTGTCAAATGATTTGAATAATATGCGCGAGAAAGAGAGAGAGCAAAACAGCGCTATCTTGTGTTTGAAGACGTGAGAGTGCGTATTTGTGTATGCTAATGGTCTTGACACATTTTCTAAGTTTGGTTTGATTAGACTAGAATACATTCTGACTAGAATACGAGTATGACGACGTCACGCTAAAAAACTAGGCTTTTTTTAGAAAGGTTAAAAATATCTTGCATTACAAGGGTAAAAAATAAGAGTGTTAATGAAATGTCAGGTATAAAAACTAGGCGCTGCTAACACTATAGATAACAGATCGCACAGAGCACTTACTGAGGTTGAAAAGGAGGCCAGCTGCTCACATTTGTCTCTGCATCCCACCAGCCCCTGCACATCATCTCTGATGCGCTCCAAAGCCTCCTCTAGCCTCCTCACCTCAGCCAGCAAAACCTCACTGGAGCTGCTTTCATCCTCCTCGCTGAAGAGAAACAAGTTTTACATTACTACATCCAGTTACATGGAGTAGCAGGAATATTATTTAAATGTTTGAAAGACATCACTGTTGACCATTTAAAGATAATAACCTGTGAGGATCAGGGGTGGGCGCCTCAGCCTCAGGAGTCTTTTGTAATGTAGGCTCTTGTTTTCTCTGCAGCTCCTAAATTGAACATTCAATTGAATCTCCAGTTCTGCTGAATCTGTTTAATGTTGCTAAGTTGTTATATCACAATCAAAAAGCATGGGTGATGTGAAAGTTCAGAGTAACTTTGGGCCAGTGGTTTAGAGCCTTCCACAACAAACTAAATCCTGCATCATGCTGATATAAACCACCTTGTGTGTTCCTGGGACAATTTGAATGTCACACCTCAGTTTTGCGTGCCAATTTCTGGAGCAGAGCCTCAGCTTCTGCGAGTCGAAGTGTTCTCTGACTGTTGCTCTTCTGCGTGCTTTTCCTGACGCTGCAGACAGAAGCAAAAAACAAAATTCAAATCAGGAACTAATTTGCTAAACAAGCACTTAAGCATTCTTCAATTAACTGAATTTAATCACAAAAGAAAGGTATTACATAACATAACTGAAAATTAAACCAAAAACAATGTTGATGTTATGTCAGAATATTAATATCCAGTCGTCTCTGTGCTCTACACAGCTGGGAGTGAGTTTACCAAAGTTTTTACGTTTTTACTTTTAACGTAAACTTTATAAAAAATGAGAAATATCCAGGTAATAATATACACTAAAGTTCACAAGTTTGGGGTCGGATTTAAAAAAAAATTAAATAAAAAAAAATTAACGTTCTTGAAGCTAGTCTCTTACACCATGTCTTAACCAGATGCAATGCGGTACGATTCTAGTAATTTCTCTGCAACTATGAGACACATAAAGCCTGCCTACACACTCTTCTGATTGGCTGTTTTTTTTGCAAGCACACTGTGGTTATGTTAAAATGCTGCAATGTTTATTAATTTGATTATGACCATGATCATTTCAGTACCTCAATTTTTTTAATGTTCAAATGGTCAACTCAATGTGAACAAAAGTGTATTAATTATAAACAGTATAGCAGGCGACGTGCATAAAAATAACAATTGTCACTATATCCCCCAATACTATGTCTTATGATATTTAAATGCTTAGTTTTGTGATCAAACACGTTGTTCCCCTTGATACAAAGTCAAACAACCGATGCAATGTAATGCAATGGTGATTGGGAGATCATAATTATAAGCCTGATATATCATTTGATACTCGCATTTAAACATGATTTTTAAAAAAAATATGTATTAATGCAATCCCAAGTTGCTTCACTCCACTACACACTCATCTTGAAATATATCTAACAATATAAAAGCTATTCTTATGTCTACTTAAATATCTATAAAGATTTCACCACAAAAAGACAAGTGTACCACGACAATTATAATAAAAAGGCCTTTTACTTGCTAAAAAAAGTATGAACTATTAATCAGATGAAAGGTTAACAGGTTTATCAAAGTGTTATCATGCTGATAATTTAGAGATCTTAGAAATGTGCATAAATATGACGCAATAGGCTTTATGGGATTAAGCATGATGTCACCTGTCGAGTGTTCTTGGCCTCTTTCTGCACTTCTCCCTTCAGGAGGCTGAATCTCTCCTCCAGCAGGTCTCCTATCCACTGGCCCAGGCTCTCTCTGTCTGTGTGTCTGTGAAGCTCTGATCGCAGTGTGTTGTACAGACTGAGAACTTCAGTGTGCTGCTCTTCCTGCCTGAGCAAACCCCCTGCCACTCGATCCCACAGCTGAGACAAGCTCTCCTCCAAATGCATCAGCCTTTCTGCCTCTACTGACAGCACTGAGGGCCTCTGGGAGGAGTGAGAAGATGACCACCTTAAGAACAATGTGCTTATACTTTTACATGGCAACATATTGATCTATGTTTAGAATCAACCAGAACACTAAAATAAAATCAAAACAATTTGCTCATTTACATGGGAACAAAATTGATAAAACTGGTCATATTGCCCTACCACTGGGATGAGACTGCCCCCTACCTGAGGCAAGACCGCCTGGCTCAACTTTCACACTTGATATTCTTATTTACAAGAGCCACTGTGATGAAAATCATGCCTTTAATGTTGTTTATATGCCTATGTGATGTTTTTTTTTAAATATGCTTTAAGACCATTTGCAAATTCATCAGTCAACACCATTGCAGAGTAGTTTTTTCCTTAAAACTGCAGTTTACCAAAGACAGTCTCAAAAACACAGTTTGATATCACCCGTTCTCTACTTCACAAACATGTAACCAATTACATCTTGATTGTGAGGGGGGAGTATGGGAGTTGGTTCTCACTGCGGAACATGAAATCCATGGGGAGGAGTTGGATTAAACTCCTCCCACCTTACATGCACCTAAACCTACCCAACTCCACCCCCTAATCCCTAAACCCAACCCTAATCCTACCCATCTCCACCCCTTGGATCGTGATCCGACTCCTCCCTGTGGATCTCATGTTCTGCATTGAGGTGCTACTGAGATTTGGGGCTTTAGCATATCATTACTATCCTGAGAAGCAGATAGTCTCAAGAAGCAAGAATATCCTGGCATATTTTTCTGATGATATGAAAAATCTGGTTTATGGGTCAGCGTACACTAAATAAAGCAAGGGTGTTCGTAATATCTCGGCATTTGTAAAGTCTACTTAACTAGCTACCATACCCAAGTAATACCTTGAAAGCTAAATACTACCTGAGAGGCCGTGTCAGTGGGAGTTTGACCCTTCTCTGAGTCGCCCATGATCGGAGGGTTGAGACGGGAGGAGTCCCTCCACTCCATCACATTAACAGCAGGCAGCATGGACACCAGTCCAAAAGGTCCCCAGTAGCACAGAGCTATCAGGAACAGCACAGAAGAAACACATGGAAAGATGAGGATGCAGGATTTCATTTAGACCAATAGCCAGTAACAAATAGTATGATATGCTCACCAAAGAACAGAAGGAAAGGTACAAGAAATAGGACTTTTGAAAGCATAGGGAGAGCCCTGGAAGAGAAGATGGTGACAGGTTACATTTTGTTAGTCCTGTTGTACTTCAACACACTGGCAGAGTTTTGGCTACTGCTCAAAATATGAAATTGAAGAGTTCAGATGCAAAAGCCTCTAAATGCCATTTGAAATTTTCTTCTAAAATGACCATTTTTATCAAGCTTGTATATTTAAGTTCAGTAATTTCACTTAAATGACAATTAATAGGTAATCTTCATTGCCATTCAAGTGAAATTACTGAACTTAAATATACAAGCTTGATAAAAATTATCATTTTAGAAGAAAATTTCAAATGTCATTTAGAGGCTTTTGCATCTGAACTCTTCAATTATTAAATTGACAAGCTTGTTTACATTAACAATAATACAAACGATGAATAACCATTATATAACCACACTGACTGGACATGCATTACACTTGATATGCATCCATCCATCCATCCACTATTTTCATATGCATTTTGGGATATTACTTAACATGACAAATTAAAATGGCAAGATGTACCTAAATTAAAATATAAAATATTCAAAAAAACCTTATATGCTCAATTGCAACTTCCAATTTTATTATTCAGTAAATTCACAACTTTAGATAAACAAAAAAACAAACAAAACTTACTTTGCAAAGAAATTGACAAGCCAAAAGAAACTTCCTGAGGCTGCCCTCCCTGGAAACAGACACACAGAGTGAAACATGAGTACAGACTGACTGTAAAGTGTATACACTTATATAAAGCACAGATTGGGGTTAGGATGCACACCGGGAAGTCATGCTCATTCACAAGAGATTGGAAAAAAGCGAACAAACGGCACAGATTTTTCACTTAATGGTATTAATCCTGTAAAAAAACATGCCTCCTAAAATTAGGAATGTCATGGAATTACATGGAGTACATGGAAACATATAGTACAGAGTACTGTACAGAGTAAGGTCCAGATATTTGAGACTATTGAAAACACTTCCATTTTGCATTTTTCTAAAGTCAAAAATATAAAGTCAATGTAGTCTGAGGGAAAAGGAGACAAACACTTGCGCCCACATTTTGCCTTAAAAGTCTAAGTGTTATGAGGAATCAGATTTTCCTTGATTTTATAACAAGTTCATTGTACTACGAAAATACTGTAAAATTTCAAAACATCCACCCCTATCCATTCATTAAAAATCTAAATATCTAGCCCTGAAACAGAGGCTAAAATTAAGGGATGGGGCAGTTCAAAATGAAACCAGACTCACTGCAAGTGCAGAATTTCACATGCAAAGAGGATGTTTACATAAACGTCTTAAAGGCACAACAGCTAAAAAGGGCTAGTTCACATTTAACGACAAGACAGGATATAAAAAAAAAATTTAAAAAAATTACATGGTGCATATCAAGAAGACACTCCACCTAAAAACGGCAAAGGGCTGAAGAGGATAACAGCACAAATACGCAACCCTCAAATAAATTGATATGTCTTGAGAGCAAAACTAAAAAGGAATGTTATCTATTCCAAGTGGACATGCAGGTGAGCCCCAAATGGAATCGGACCATTAGAGCCACAGACAAAAAGGGGGAAAGGAGAAAGCAAAAGTAGCCATGCAAGGACATCCGAAAGCTATTCACCAGGACAAACCCACAACTGCTAGGGAACAAACTGCCCTGACCACAACCTTAATAAGACATAGATGCAGAGAAGGAGTTCACAGAAGTATTAAAGGGCTTGTCCACCATTTCCAAACCAGAAGCTCTAGGACGGACCAGGACTGAGGGAAAGAAGTGAAAAGCATATAACCTGTCAAAACTATGAGCCACCATAATGTCCCTACAGGCTTCTGTTCCTGGGAAGACTGGGTGTCCTTTGCAAAATTATGTTTCCTTTTGCAGTCATCACCTGTTAGGATCAGTGTACAGGGTGAAAAAGAATAATCTGTAGGCTAAAGTTCTACTTCTACAATTGTTTCGCTGCCGTCTTCAACCAATGTAACGCCCACCACTGTAAACATTTTAAAAAGAGGCTGTAACGGTGTTTAATGTGCAAACACTGAGCCTGTGATATCTACATTCACATATGGCTCACTAGCATTATACATGAGGGTATACAACACCCCAGTGAGCCTTTCTAGGCATCAACCTAGTTAGGACGCATTTAAACAATCAGTTTTTCCAGTTACCAATGTGGATGCAGAGTAAGCGTGGCTTTCTAAGGGCGGATTAAACCATTATATCTACACTGATTTATTTGCCAGGGTGAGGGATCCAATTTGCATGGCAGTATTTCTCAATCACCAATTGTAATTGAATTGGAATCGAATAAGCGGCAAATTCTACATTTCTATCGCTGTGACATTGCCTTACAGTTTGCCCAAAGGAAAGGCATCTAAACAATCAAATAGCACAGTTAATAACATGCATGCCATTGAAAACCTATATGACTTTCAGATATTTCCCACTTAAAGTTTGTACTATTGGAAAGTCAAGAATGTGTACTTACACAGTATGCCGCTGAACTTTGGCTGCTCCTTTTGCAGCACTACCTCTTTGACACTCATACTGCTGTAGTATTTCTCATTGCCTATGATGGATCAGAAAGAGAACAAACAAACATTAGATAAAACCAAGAGTTCTGTACCAGTCTCTCTCCATCCCTCCAATCATGGCTCTGCAAAGACAGACTCGAGCAGAAAGAGATTTGCATGTAACCAAGGCAGTGCTCATAGTGGAGAGGCACATTTGTTTATGCACAGTGTAATCATGCTTCGCAGAACATCTGCAGGAGAAAAGTTTAAGGTTATAGTGGATGTAGGCGGCCAAACACCATGGAAGACTTGTGGAGACAAAAGCGGCCTGTTAAATGAGTGCGAGATGGTGAGAAAGGTCCATCAGGAAACAGCTGTTCCGCATACCCCAAGGCACCATGGGATTTGCTGATTGGTAAAACCTAAAAGTGATCGTCACAGATTACTCAACCAATTTAATGATTTAAAGAAAGTGTTCAGGGGATTTTTTTTTGTAGAGACCTTGACAAATTTTGGATAACCTAACTCGAATTCGTGGAAAGTGCTCTATATAGTACACTTCCTATGAACATATAAAAAAAAAAGCGATGTAAACACTACTAATGTGAACACTGTTGAGCCATAAAATAACAAAACGGCCTCTGTGGTGGGTTCTATTCAATGCCACAAGTGACAAAGATACACTTCCCTTAAGGGTGACTTCAGACACGGTGATAAAAACCACTTACTAACCTGGGTTACGCACAGTTATATCCATTATCGCAACTTCAATTTCAAGACGATGCAAAGCCGGTAACCTTTGCATGATGCCTGCAAGGATACCAGAAAGGGGCCATTTACATCAGGGCTCCTCAATTGCATTTGCTTTGAGGACCAGATTATTAAACTGAAAGATTTAAGGTAGACAAATATTTCGAGGGGTATTTTCCTAGTCTCAAACAAGCCCTGGTCCAGCAGTTCATGATTTAGAAGCATTCCTATAATCGTTTGTTGCAGAGAACAGGTCAGTCACTGATCAAGAGCCTAATTGAGAACCAATAACCAAACCTTTCTATAAACCCAGATAAAAATAGCCTCAAATGAATCATTTTCCCTGAAAATGTATTGTTACACCTTTAAGAGTGCGAGACGTTTCTGGTTGTTTGTACAGCGTGCACAGTAGTTAGGTTAAGTGGACATAATCCAGTCACCAGAGGGTCTGAAAAATCAATACCTCTGTTAGTATAGCCATTTGAAGCTGTCTTCATCAGCGTCTTCTTCAGCACAGTGACTGTGGAGCGAGCAACTCCATTACACACGCGCACAAACCAGTGAAACACTGATAACAGCAGGCCTGGAGAAATAGACTGATATTAATCCAACATAAACTGATGGAGCTGTCTGGAGAGACGATTGTGATTTGTTGACCTTGTCGATCCTGGAACATCACAAACTGTAAAACGATCCATCAAATCTGATTGGTTGATAGTAAAGTTTAGGCTTACAACAAGGGTTAGGGGCTTCTACATCATTCTCATTCACCTATCATTGTCTTCACCTTGGATTTTAGGGATAAGTTGTGGGTAGGGTTAGGTTTAGGTATAGGGTTCATGACCGTTTTTGGACAGGAACGTTGTTCCAGGATCAACAAAAGACATTAAAACCAAGGTATATCTCTCTAACGCAGCAAAAATCACAATGACCAAGCAGAGAGCGAGTGACAGTGGTTGTGGAGAACATCTCTCCCCAACAGGCTGCTTTGCATGCATACAGAGAGTAGCTCAGTCAGGCACATGCTTTGGGTGCTCAAGCCCATGGCCTTTTTTTCAAAATTAAAAGTGCCCCTCGCAAACAATTATAATTAGCACATCCTTGCTGAATAAAAGGATTCATTTCTTTCAAAAAAATAAATAAATAAATAAAATAAATAAAAATTACTGACCCAAAACTTTTGAACGGTAGTGTATATTGGTACAAAAAACTTTTTATTTCAAAGACTCGCAAAAAAAAGTACCAAAGTATATTAAAATAGAAAACCATTATTTTAAATTGCAGTACTATTACACAATATTACTTTTTTTCTGTATTTTGATCAAATAAATGCATGCTTTGAAGAGCAAGAGACTTCTTTTAAAAACATTATAAAGAAAATGCATCCAAACTTTTGACCGGTACACATACATGCATCCTTTTTTACATTTGAGCCCCTGCCAATGAGGAACTCTCTGCATGTCCCCAAGTCCTACATGCCCAAGTCCCAAAACAAACTATGCAAGTACATGAACACAAAAGCATTCTAGTCATATGAAGGTAACTATCGCCCCCTTGAGTTTTGTGTGTTTTGTTTTCAATGCCATGTCAGCTTCTGCAGCTATTTTCATGGCAAGGAAAATAATGGTCAGTTTTTTACAATAAATTTTTGGCTAAAATCTCAAACTACATTTTCACTCCCTTTGAGCACTGATGTCACTACATTAAAGCATGTACAATCAGACAATGTTCAGACTTCACGTGAGCACATGTACTTGCATTAAATGTCTTTATAATGGTTCAGAGTCTCTACTTAACCCTAAAAGAGATCCCGTGAGACTAGACAAGAGGTTCCCATCCACTTGATATCTACAGAGGTTTAAAATGTCCCTATTAAAGTGAAGAAACTAATGAAAAATGTAAAAACATTAGAAGGTGCACCATACTGAAATTTTGCAATTTGTGAGCAATAGCCACCTTCAGTATAGCTTGCTAATAAACAATTATGGGCCGTCATAAAAACGTAATTACAAAGTTTAGTAATCCATCAAGTTACAGATAGCAGTCAATAAGGCAACAGAGACACTAGCAAATAGGGTTTTTTTTGTTGAGGCAGGAGAACTAAGAGCTTCTGAGCTTCAGACAGACTATTGGCTGGGGCTACACACCCACTGGTTATCTAAAAACACTTCAAATGGATTCAGCATGGTGCACCTTTAAGTATTGAGTTAGTTTCATGTCCTGACAGTGAAAACATGCAGCAGGTGAAAGATTCCCAAACAGGCATAAACCATCCAGTGAGAAACACCACAAACTACAGAGGTGAACACCAGACTAAAAGGCTGATACCTTTGAGTAGAGCCATCTGCATCAGCAGTGAGCATATGTACACCACAAATGCAGCAATTCGCCCGCTGCCATGAAGGCACATCTTAGACAACATCTCCAGTACCCCTGCAGAAACAATGAAGCCAAACCAGCTCGTTTCCATCAATGTTACTTATAACAGACATCTCATCTCAGATGCATCCAAAGAATGGACAGACTCGTGAGGCACGTTTCCAGACACCAGGAAAAACCTGACGACATGGACGTGACAAAGACCGTCAAAATTACCAAAATAAGGGAGGACAGAAATGCTTACACTGCAGGAGTTCAAACACTCACCTGGTTTGTGTCTACGATTATTGTCCCTGCAGTACAATGTAGTGTTTGGAAAGGAATCTGAGCTGGGTTTCTCCGTTAATGACGCCTCATGCCCAGGATTAGGATTATGAAGAAAACTGTTGTTCTTGGAGGAAGAGGTGACGGGGCAGTCTTTGCACATGTAGCCGTTCTGTGCAGTAGAAGTCTGTGTTTTGGCCTCCACTGTGCTGTGGTGTTCAATGATAGTTTGGTCTGAAATAAAAAACCCAAAATAGTTCAGCAAAAACCAACCACAAGATAAAAAAAAGTATATTTATGAACAAACAACTAATACCAAGATCAACTCCACTTTCTCTCCATCTATCCTTTTATCCCTCCATCTATTCCTCTAACATCCAATCCCCTCTCCATCCCTCCTTTTTTCAATTTTCCATCCACCCAACCAATAGAAGCACATTACTAAAAACATGATATGGGTTATTAGAAAAAATAAAAAGTGAAAAACTGTTTTACCAAACTATTACTCTGATCTAAGAGAATACGTTGAGATGGAGCACAAACTCACCCTTGATGTCACAATCTTCGTCCAAACCTAATATTAAAAAATAAATAAATTCACAAATCAATGCTTCAGCTGTCCATCAATCTCAGTTCATTTAAACTCAGAGTTCAGCATTGGCCTGTTGGCACTGACCCCAGAAGCTGTCAACTACAGTGCGTTCCTGTATAGAGGACTCATCCAGCAGAGAGGACAGCAGAGAGGCATCACTGGGGGCACAACTGTTGATGGTGCTGTAATGGGCTTGGAGGATTGACGGTGTGGCAGACCTTGGTGTTTGAGCAATCTGTGTTGACCCTAAAACAGAGTGGTAAGCTCTTCTGCTTAGAGTCCTACAACAGAAAAATAGAGAATTAAAGCAAAAATATAGATAAATGGGAGTACAATGTGCTTATCCATATATATAAAAAACACAATTTAAAGGCTATAATACTTCAGTCACTTCCAGCCTTTAAAGGGATACTCTACTTTTTTTGGAAAAAGGCTCATCATCAACTCCCCAGAGTTAAACAGTTGAGTTTTACCGTTTTCAAATCCATTCAGCCGATTTTCTGATATTTAGAAGAATCAGTAACCAGACAGTTTCTGGTCTCATTGACTTCCATAGTAGGAAAAAAATATATACTATGGAAGTCAATGAGACCAGAAACAGTCTGGTTACTGATATTCTTCTAAATATCAAAACAATTGGCTAAATACGTTTGAAAACGGTAAAACTCAACTGTTTAACTCTGAGGGAGTGGTAAAATGAGCCCATTTCCAAAAAAAGTGGAGTACCCCTTTAAGCTCCAAGACTAAAAAACAACTTAGTTTAGTTTATTTAGTTTAGTACAACTGGAAAAACTTCATGTAATTTAAATTGTAGCTTTTCTCTGCATCTTCTCCAATTTCAGTTGATCATTGATGTCTTTTCCTCTGACCTTTTGTAAACATTAAAAGTTTCATCCTTTTGCTCAATTCACTGCTGATTTTCATGTGCAAACTGTACTCACTTATTATCGCGGCTGTAGACGGCGCTGTGGTGGAGTGCCGAGTCAAGCAAACTATCGTCTCCATATTGACTTGTGGTGGTGTGTAGACGGAGACTGCGTCTGGACATCCTGGGTGACTCGTAGACGGGCCCAATCCTGAGCTCGCTCTCAAAGTCTAGCACTGAAGAGTAGCTGGAACTGATGGAGAGAGAAAAGTGTCAGAATTATAAACATCAGCTACAAAACAGACTATCAATGATACCATAGGGGTGTTTGATTATGAATGGTGGAGCAAACACAGTATAAAATAGTTCCATGTCTGTCACCTGGATTACAATTGCATATCACATATAGCAGCAAAATAATCACAAATTCACTGACTAAAGCCCTATTCGCACGGGATTAGTATTATCTGGTGACATGTAGTAATTTGTAATAATTGCGGAGTTTGTCTGTGATCTTAATCCCGTGCGAATCGGCCATGTCTGTAATTCGTAAAGTAAAAATTCCCCGCAAATTACCTACTATATTTCGCCAAACACCGAGGTCTTGTGATAATATTAGTCCCATGCGAATCGACATCTCTGTGATTTGGCCGAATCGTATATCATTTTTTCAAGGTTTTTGTTTCACCTGCGCCTTTTTATCCATCTTTCGCAGAGAATAGAGGCTGATTTGGAGTGTTTTGATAGTATTTTGGGTGCGGGGTCATATCGCTAGTACAACTATACAATTTGCAGAAAGAGAAAGCTATACCATCAGAAGAGCAAACAAAAAGAACGATTAGATGGAGATGAATGACATGTTTAGCAGGATACGGCAAGGACAATTCTTCTGTTTATTATATACAGCTAGACATAATAACGACAAGATATTTCAAAGCTATAGCCTAATGATATCATATCCGGGAGATAAGTCAGTAAATTCGAATAAAATCACAGGCTTCGCTTATCCCGTGCAGAATGCGCCACACAAAATTCAGATGTGGGTGGGTAATTTCAAATTCACACATGGTCCCCAGGTAATACTAATCCCGTGCGAATAGAGCTTAAGCAAACATGACATGACAAAAATGCTAAACTCTTTCTGTGTTTTCCTACTAAATTATCTTTTATGGAAATCACATTTTCTTTTCTGCATGCAAATACACGTAGGGATGTGCAAGTCAACTTCACAACCGCCCACCGCAGTAACACCAAAACATGAACACTACAACTGAAGAGAAGCAAGAAATAAGTTGCAATTAAATCGATTGCAACTATGGAAACATTTGGATTTGTGCAAATAAGAGGTACTTGAGTCCATAAATCTCAGCCATGTCAGCTTTGTATTCAGATTCGCGATCTGGTCACCTGATTTTCCACAAATTTTACTACATTCTATCAGCTGGACATGGAATCTCTTTATTTTGCCAAATCTTGACCTGTGTGACGCGTCACACCCATTTTCAAAAGGGGATTATAAAAATGTATTTCAATCACTTTTAATTACTAAGTGGATCATTTACACTGGCGAGTATTTTCGCCATTTTCAAATTTTTGTATTTTCAAATTTCAAGTATTTTCAAATTTCAAATTTCAAGTATTTTCAAATTTTATTTAACGGTTTTTCTTTGTTATTAGACATGGTAAAGTGCATTTCCCACATAGCAGTAATTTAGTTTTACTTTACTTGTAAAGCAACATCAAATATCCTAAATGTCTGGCACCTGACCTGTGAAGGATATTTGCTCTTCAGACCTTTACAAGTTGCACATGAACATCAGGAGAAGATTAAGATATTAGACAAGAGAAGGTCTCAGTCCTTGAAGCATCATTTATTTTTTAAAAAGTGTTTTTTGTACATTTGACCACTCAAGTGCAACAATCCGTAAAATAACTGAATTTGTGATCACATTTAATATATTTATTAAGAATCAGTGTAGAGTTCATTTGAGTGAAGACCAAGCAAAAATATTTCACATATTATTGTAACAGTTTATGCTGAACAAAGTGTAATCAGACTTTCGTCACAAGAATTGTTACTAAAAGAAGCATTAAAGGATTAGTTCTCTTTTGAAAAAACTTTTGCTGATAATTTACTCACCCCCATGTCATCCAAGATGTCCATGTCTTTCTTTCCTCAGTCGAAAAGAAATTAAGGTTTTTGATGAAAACATTCCAGGATTTTTCTCCATATAATGGACTTCCATGGGAACCAGACGGTCCAAGCTCCAAAAGATTGTTAATAACAGTTTCAGATGCAGCTTCAAATGTCTTTAAACGACACCAGGCGATGAATAAGGGTCTTATCATGCGAAACGATGGGTTATTTCAAAACTTATTCCAAAAATGTAACTTTTCTAAGGACAAATGGTAGCCTAGCTCTATTCTGGAGGCGCGTTTGTAACGTCACGTAATACGTAATTACGTTCAAAAGGTCACGGGCGACGTAGCCAGAAGTACAGAATCAAAATCGTCCGACATCGTTATTTTATCTTTTAATTCCTTTTTTTTTTTTTTGTAAACGGCGTTTGAGTTAGTTTGCACGTTCAACCTACGTGTTCAACTTACTGACTCTGTACTTCCAGCTACGTCGCCGTGACCTTTTGAACGTAATTACGTGACGTTACAAACGCGCCTCCAGAATAGAGCTAGGCTACCATTTGTCCTTAGAAAAGTTAAATTTTTGGAATAAGTTTTGAAATAACCCATCGTTTCGCATGATAAGACCCTTATTCATCGTCTGGTGTCGTTTAAAGACATTTGAAGCTGCATCTGAAACTGTTATTAACGATCTTTTGGAGCTTGGACCGTCTGGTTCCCAAGGAAGTCCATTATATGGAGAAAAATCCTGGAATGTTTCATCAAAAACCTTAATTTCTTTTCGACTGAAGAAAGAAAGACATGGACATCTTGGATGACATGGGGGTGAGTAAATTATCAGCAAAAGTTTTTTCAAAAGTGAACTAATCCTTTAAAGTTACTGTTACTTAAACACATTAAAGTAACAGAAACGAGCACAAATGTCAGGGCATGTCAACACATCTCCAGGGCCCAGAAACCAATTGGTATTGAAATTGGATTGGACGGAACAGCTGATGAACACCACAAAAAAGGCTGAAGACAGAAAATGAACTCCAAACCTGTAAACCACGCACTTAAGACATCACAACAATAGCAATACACTAAAAATTAAACAATGGGTCTGGTCATTTTCCACTAACTGTGCACAGTCACCCCTTTTAAGCTCAATGTTTCCAATCAGACAGTGCCAATGGTTTATGGGCAGAAGCCACTGCCATCTCTCCAAGAACAATCCCAGCATTCACATCTGTAAACTTTGGAGCAGTTCTGCTTGCTTGAGGTCTGACAGTATGACAAAGGCCATTCAGACAGCAGCTGCAGAGCAAAACACGCTAAACGATAACCTGCCAATATAGAATTAACTTCAGCTTACCGCTGCTAAAGTTCCAGCCTTATATTAATTGTAAAAAAATTCTAGATTCTGGCTAATGCTTTATCAATATATATTCAAACCAAGAAAGAAGAAAAAAGAACACACAGTACAGTCCAGCCCCAGCTCTCCAGATCCCACAAGTCGTCACTGGTCATCCCATTGGAAAAATCTGCATGCACTCACAGGCACAAGGAGCTCTGGAAGGATCAAGCGAATTAAAAAGGCTTGCTCTACTTCCTGTGTTTATCTCCTGTATACGTGACATGTGAGCCACTGAACATTCCCCGTCACTCCCTCATTACCCTCAGGATCTCCATTGCTATCTATCCATTTTAAAGGTGCATCGCTGTACTTTGAACGCGTGACGAATTGCATCTATAACTGCTAAAGGAGGAAATCCAGAGTCAGACCCAGTTTACACCTGCTATTAATCTCTGGTGATCCAATCATGTGATCAGCCAAGAGACACAATGTGGTGTACACTGCAGCAGTAACATGCGGGACTGAGCGATGATTTTCTGCTGATCCAGGGTCAGTGAGAGTGCATTTCAGGTTAGTTAATCTGTTATTTACAGGCTAGTTGTGCATTTATGGCTTTTTTATACTAATGCTGGTTTTCTGAATGTTTAAACTATTGTTGTGAATTCTGTTGAATTTAAATTGCCAGAATGATTGTGACAATTTCAATGCATTGGCAGCAAGAATGCTTTAAAAAAAAAAAGTCTGAGACTTCAATTTTAGCTGTAAAATCAAAATATTACTCAGACAAGCTATTAAAGGAAAAAATAAAATAATATTATTAATAAAAAAATATATAAATATATAGTACACAGATTAAAAACTGAAAGCTACAAATTGAATGCTTAAGTATTTTAGTCAAGTGTGCGTTTTAACTTTAGATGTGCTGCGTCAGTGTCTAGGCCTACTGTCTACACAAATGTTTGAAATACGCTAAACAAAAATTTGAATTGAATATGGCGTAATTATCATAATTTGCTAGATTCTTGTAAAAAGCATTTTCACGTCTGTGTAAACTCAATTTTAAGTCTGGGAATTTTCGGAGAACTCCTACTTGTAAAATGCAATTTTAGCCAAGTTTGAAAAAATGGACGCAAATGATATTACGTGAGCACGTTAGATTTACGTTTGTAATTTGACTGTTTTCTTTTCTCTTTTCTTTTCTTTTTTTAAATAAAAAGTTTCCTCAAAAGAAGGAGTTTGAAACTAGGGTGACCTTTTTTGGAAATACAATCTGAGAAAGAGAAATCATTCAAGGAGTCTGTGGTCAATAAGTTACACCAGTCGTTCGAGAAAAAAAACCTGACCAATCATTGGAAACAAATGGCAAATACCTTAAAGGCACAACAGGACAACTGGGCATGGTGTGCAATATTTACAGTAGGTAAAAATATAAGGACTACAAAGTCATTTGAATATCCCTCATTAGCTGGTGCCACTATGACTATGAACCACAACAGCCACATCCATGAGATCATTTAAATTGATGAATCATTTAAATTGATGAATTACACACAATTCCAAAGTATGCGCGTTTCAAACGTTCCCCCCAAAACACACAAAAACAAAACAATAGGGCCATTTGCCACTTTGGGGTTGTGCCTAAAAATAAATAAATGCCAGCAAGCACATACAACAGCAAAAACTGTACCGTGTTCGCCCGGCTTACACATTTTTTAAGTGTTTGGATAACATATTTCAACCTCTATGTAAAACAAACACATCCAGAGTGATGTTTCAGATTCTGACACCCCACACACTCTTACACAGACAGAGAGAGTGTGAAATGAGCATCTATGACTAAGCATTACTGCAAAAATTACACTGAAAACAAAACTGGAAGCTTTTCTGAAAATATACAAGCAATAGGCTTTTTTAGAAAGGAAATTAGAACTGACAAACATTGTGAATATAAAGTAATCAATTATAAAAAGTAACTAGTCTGATTTTAAAATGTAATATAATCCATTTACAAGTATTTAATGTTAAGAATCTGATTACATATGATGCGTGTAATCCAAATATATAACCAGCTGACATTTGCTGACAATAAACATCTGCATGCAGGTGTAGAAACAGTGCTCATTGTTCATTTACTACAGACATTGTAGCAATCCAAAGCTGGTTAAAAATTGACAAACTTGTCTATTTAGTTTTACACCTGACAGCACTGGCTCTTTTTGGAAAAACATAAATCAAGAGAACAGTAAACCTCGTACTCTCATGCATCAAACTAACTGCAATGTACTAAATGCATTCAAAATACAAACAGAATACAGGCCGATGTTGTTATATTATAATTATCTTAAGCAAGTACAGATAGACTTGATCCAACTAATAATTCTACTAATAATAGTGCAGAGACAAACACGACAATCAATGACAGACATGAGTGTCTGATTTTCATAACACAAGAATTAAAGACAAGTTATATAAAATGTATTATATTATAAAAACACAACATCTTTCAATAACAAAAATCCCAACACAAGTTTAAGTCTTAGCTTGTGGACAAAAGGAGAATGCGTGCACAACTACAGACAATCTCTCATAAAACTGCATAATGTTTTTTTTCCACAATGCAGTGTAGATACATTTAAGCTATACAAATATGAAAAAAAAATATATAGACAAAATCTAAATATTTTAAGCAACTGTACGGTAACTCGCCCAGCAGTGTGTTGTATTATTACCCAAACAGGTTTCATGATAACACGCGGACTCATACAAATGCAGCGTCTATGGAGAGACAGGAGACTTACTGGGACGGGGCTGGTGCCTTCCAACCTCGAAATCCCAGCCTTCAACAGACGAAAAAGCACCAGTTTCACCGTTAAACCATATAATCCATATATGTGTCTGCCTGCCCTCCAGCAGCTCAAATATCACATCATCAAGAGCGAGCGACTGAACGAGCCAATGAGAGGAGCATCGGCCTTCCGCCGCCAAATACAAACACTGATACACACACACAGGACAAACATACAACATTAAATAAAACACAACATTTCACACACTGATGATTAATTAAACCGCACAAACCACACATAGAAAATGTATAATTTCCTATAACAGAAAAGGGTAAACTAGTTTTGGGTAACGTTAAATATTGAATCAATAATAGCACCTGTGGAGTTGACTAGCCAGTTAGCAGCTCAAACAGAACTTTACCTGCAAGCGTCGTTATTTTTCTCTCAGATCAGACAGGAAAGCTATAAGGACTGAACTGTTGTTTTACATTGAACGTTCGTGAGTTAGATCGTCTTCGCTTCACATTACAGTATGATATCGCGGTGCTAACAGTTTACTCGTTTCTCTAATTACGCCTTAGGTGGCTATTTAAATATTACGTTACGCACTTGACCTTGAGAAACGTCATCATATCCGCCAAGCATTATTAAGTTACCTTGTTTTATAAAGTTTTATTTATACAGCGCCTTTATTTTTATAACCTATATGACGTCCATTTTTTAAATTTAATTTTATTTATGGAATTATTATTTTCATTTGTATATACTTAGGTCATAATTGTACCATAGGCTATTTTATAATGAGATATCAACAACCACTTGCATCTTTCCCGTATTACTTATTATTATTATTTTTTAAGTTGCTTAATTACAAATTCAATAAATATCAAAATTAAGAGAAACCTTCTCTGATGCACCTGGGGACACTTTTTCAAAACTAATCTGATTGATTATTGCTATCGGATTGAATCAATTCTTAAACATAGGTTGTTCAAAAGGATTAGAAACCGGAATAGATCACAAAATCCAATCTTGGTTTTGATCTGGATTAAATGGTCAGTTAGTATTTTTTTTCCAGCAATATTGGTAGACTTTAGATTAAATAAAATAAAAATTAAGATTATACGGATCCCATCAGAAGGGTGGATTTCAACAACAAAAATAAGTTAATGTAATATGTAATGTAATAATGTTATTTTTCTCTTGATCAGTTTAACCTTTATAGTAATAAAATATAAAGTACACACTGCGGGCAATAGAGTGGTGCAGGTATGACGTCACTTTGTAGGCCAAAACGCAGGCGAGAGTTAGCATTTTAGCACTTCCAGTTCCATCGTCAATGTTTTTTTGTTTTTTAATGGGATTATGGTTAAATGGCTAAAATAAGGTCTGTGGTGAACATAAGATCAAGATACCTTCACATTTTTATTATATGACACATTGGGCAATCTGAATAGATTGCTAGTTGAGAAACACTGCTTTAATTATTGTATTTATGATGAATTTGTGAAAGGTTAACTAAACAGCAGTAAAGGGCGGTAGGACCAGAAAGGCATTCAACATACAATCCAAAGAAAATTCTAAAGAGACGACCAAATATGCCAGAAATGATTAGACTTCTGGTGTAAAACATAAGTTTGTTTTCAAATGGTAAAAGGGATGCAACTTGACAGCTAAATATTAACAGAAGAGTGAACCATAATACCAAAGTAGATTTTTTTTCCTCGTCAAATAGGTACAAAAATGCAACTCCCATTCTAGGCCATGGTCAAGGTGTGCAAAAGATTTACTAATAATCTTCTGACCAGTTCTATGAATTTCTTTCCAGTACATGAATATGCTGAATATATGCATATCAGTACCAATATTAAGACTTACACTTGGACAATTTAAATTTACACAAAAACAAATGGACACAATTTAAACAAACATATTATTGTGTCTTTATTTAACAATGTTATAACTTTAATCAATAAACTTTAAAATGATCTGAGAATATAAAATAATAAAATATTTTCACAATAGAAAACACATGGTTTGTGTACAGATGTTGCCAAACATAAGTGAAACCTGAACAAAAAAAAGTGAAAAATTATGGTAAAATTGAATAACTGGTGCAAAAGAGTGATTAATGGAAAAACCTAAACAACCACAACAAAACAAACACTGTATTAAGGGTCTGCATGAACCATTTCTGTTAACTGCGTGAAACCCTGATCATGCCAAATACATAACATGGATACTCCTTCTGCACTCAATTGAAGGGTTTGACGATTTTCATGGAAATGTAGTTCTGAAAAAACAAACAAAAAAAATTAATTAACATTGTACATCTAAAGTGAAAAGTCTGAAAATAACCTCTGTGAAAGGATTGATGAAGTGTGTCCTTACTGGTAATGAATACAACAAGATCCCAATGAATAATAGCACTAAGACTAGCACAATCAGGCCGATGAACATCCACTTAAACTTTCGCCACACTATGAACTTGCACGTCTTGCACGGACTTGAGAACCAAAAGAACGAGGTTTCGGGTCGCCTGAAAGGTTTAAAAGAAAAACAAATCTTGAGGTCATCTTCTGTTAACACACAACAATAAACATATATAAAGCAGGAACTCAATTACTTAGGAGGATCCAGTTTCGGATTCATATTGGGCTCATCTCTGCCTTTTCCAGCAGGTCTCTCATCCGCTTCCTTCTCATTCACAATCTCCAAAGTCAACTCCACCTTTCCCTGAAACAACATAAACAAGCACCAATTAAAGAAACACAGTTGATGGACTCCATTGACTTCCATAGTAGGGAAAAAAAAATACTATGGAAGTCAATGGGTCTGCTACTATTGAACAGGAGTCAAACAGCACCTTGCTTGAGTAGGGAATACTTTTTAGCAAACTTATAGTCACAATGGTGTGACTACTAATATCGCAAAGTGCAAGTATCCAAAGTAAATGTTTAACAAGTTTTGAAAAGTGGTGAACATTGGGAATGCATTGGGAATTGACTGGATCATGAAAAATTTGTGTCATACTGCACCATACAGGAACACACAGAGATGATTATTTGCATTAGCTGTGCTTACACCAAGCTCCCTCTTCCCATCTTTATCCATGTAACATGGCCACCATCCTCTAACTGTCTTCTGGTCAAAAAGAGACTTGAATTGGTCTGATTTTGGATGCGTAGTTCCATCCGGCACCATGGTAAGGTTACATTTCTCTGGGGTTTTGGAAGGGTTGATGAGGTGGTGCAGATCAAGTTCAATAGCACCTGTAACACAAGATATATAATACACAAGAGGACCTACAAATGTAAAGACAAATAAAATTGCCAAAAGCTCAGAAAGGGATCTCACCTAAGTAATCATCCAGTGAGAATTTGTCATTATCCCATATTTGAACAATCAGCTTGGGTGGGATTCGAAAACTCTGATTTGTCAAGGTTCCAGAAATGTTCCTTTTTTATTGTAAAAGAAGAGAATATTTCAATACATCCCAGTGCTTTTCAATACACATATTAAACAGCCAATCTAAATTACCTTTTAGATACAAGACAAAGCTGCTCCGCAGGCAGGTATTCAAATCCAAAGACAAATCTCCAGTTGAAATTTCCATCGCCATCCAAAGAACGATAATGGACGTCTGTTTTTTGCTTATCATCTTCCATACCTGGCATCCAACTAACAAAAGACACAAATGAAAAATATATTCGTAAAACACATTAAAGTGCCCCATTAGGCTTTTTTGATGTTACCTTTCAAGTAGTGAATAATATAGCCGTTTGTTAATGTAAAAGAGTTTGCAAAATATGAAAGATCAAAGTGTAGATAGTTCTTGTGTCCAAAATGACAGAATCGGTTCTGATTTGCCTGAAACGGGTAATTAGCATTTCCAGTGTTACTTCCTGCTCAAACCAACGCAGGTTTCAGGCTTACAACAAATTTGCATTATCCCAGCCTAAGGTCCTCATGGCTGCCCGGGAACATAGTCTACTTTGACTCGCCCTCAAACACTGTAATTCTGAGGCCTCTTCAAAAATGTGAAGAGTTTGTTTCGTGTTGCCGACATACGTACAAGGCAAATCCACTTGCGAAGGATGAGGACTATGGTTCGAATTGATACTGTAAAGCCAACGTCATCATTTCTGTTCGTATCAGTGTTTCAGTGCTGAGGAAGCCTTTGGAGCTGAAATTCAGATATGGTAATGGCAGTTTCGTTTCTGACACCACTAGACCAATCACAATCTGACTAAAAAATCTGACCATTCAGAGCAGAGTATGCTCTCTGAAATTGGAGGGTTTAGAGAAACAGAAACCTTAGCCGCTTTCCGACCAAGTAGTTACAGGAACTTAGTTATAGGAACTGTCCACTTCTAAACAGTTCTGAGAACTACTCTCCCCAAACTCGGTTTTGCTGCTTGCGTTCGCACTGGCCAAGTGGCCATAGGAACTGGTAGGAGGGGTAACACAAGCACGGCGATGGTCTTTATAGCGTAGCGCGGCCACATACAACAACAACAAACCAGCGTGGCTATTGCAATGTTCCTGTTCTGCCTTGCCGGGACCTAAATAACGGAGAATGAACGCGACGTTTAAAGATTATGCTTGAGTTCTGTACAGAGAAACACAGAAGACGAAGGCTCCAGCGTAATATGATATTAAGTAATATGATGGAAGAAGATAAAAGAGCAGAGTGCAGGAGGCAAACAAAATCACGGGTAAGTTTAGCTAGCATTAGCAATTAGCTGGTTAAATGCATTATGTTTGTCTTGATTCCTCGTTGTAATGTTTTGCAAAAACACCGCGTATGACAGAGAGCGCTACAAGTTCCAATGTTGACAGTGGGCATGACTTATAAGTTGAATTAATACAGACGTAGACCTAGGGAAAGGGAACTAAAAAAGTCCTTGCTCTCAGACTAGGTACTGAAAGAGTTATAGGAACTACGGTCTGAGGAACTAAAAAAATCCCCAATTTAGTCCGAGTTCGGAACACAATCTTTTAATCGTAGAACATTATAACAATTTTTTGTCAAAGTTTTCTAGAACATTGTGTTTTAATATTATGCAATTGACACTGTATCTTTATAACTATGAACTTATTCACATACATTTCCATTACAGAAGATAAAGCCAGGTTCAAAATGTTTGTTTCATATTTCTTAAATGTAAAATAAATCAGGGGAATGATATGAACAAAATTCTCTGTAAAAACCTTTGGTATATAGATAGTTAAAAGTGTATGTAAGTGCTACATAAGTGGAGATTTTTGGCTCAGTATGAATGTTAAACATAGTTTACAAAGTATGAATGTTAGAAGGGAGTTAAACACATTTTGAGAAAACAATTTTTAAAGATTTTTAAAGTACTGTTATTGAAATATACAGAAAGACATATACACATACATATGTACACACACACACACACATTATATATATATATATATATATATATATATATATATATATATATATATATATATATATATATATATATATATATATATATATATATATATATATATATATACATACATACATACATACACACACACACACACACACACACACACACACACACACACA
This sequence comes from Hybognathus amarus, assembly GCA_030378365.1. Classification (NCBI taxonomy): domain Eukaryota; kingdom Metazoa; phylum Chordata; class Actinopteri; order Cypriniformes; family Leuciscidae; genus Hybognathus; species Hybognathus amarus. The sequence continues at coordinate 165,315 of JAQIUQ010007654.1, forward strand.
CACACACACACACATTTTATTTTATTGGGAAAAGTGCAAAAAAACACTTAAATGTGTATTTTGGATGTTTTCTTTCAACTAGTCTGAAATAACATCTTATGAAAGCAAATTAACCTAAAATCTCACAAACAAATTTGTTTTGTCAGTAGTGTCTTGCCTTAAGAGACAGCAAATATCATTTTACATACCCCTTTACATAGACATCACTCATATTTTCACCAGTAATGCTGGTTTCATCCAAAACTACGTCAGACGTGTTCCAAACGATGACTCGCAGAAAGTATCTGATAAAAAGATTCAACATAAGTCAATCATCCATAAACATAAAAGTAGAACCGAAAGTACTAATTTCATCTCACTTTTTTGCTTTACGAGGAGATATGTCAAAAGGAGGTCCAGGAGGTCCAAGGCTTTTGGGGAAAATGTCAACCCACATCTGGAGTTTTCCCTATAAAACAGATAAAGCAGTATTTTGAGCTTGCTTTCAAACAAAACGGGGTCTATAATGTATATCACAGGAAGAACCAGCCTCACACCTGCGGGAGAGTCGGTTGGAAGCTACTTAAGAGAGTTCTGGTTTCAACATGCTCCGGAACAAGGCCTTGAGTTCTGAGGACGTGCAAGAGCGAGCCGTTCACTTGGCGGACCCAGGTGTTCGTGAATTTTCTTGTTCGCTTCTAAAATGCATACATATAAAGGTATAACTAGACAGCTTTGAAAGTTGGCTTGACAAAAGCATTGACTAAAACTAGTTTGTCAAGCCATCATAATGGTGTAAAAAAGAACAAACAGCTTTTAAAATCACCGAAGTCAGAGAGGGAATACAATCGGCCACCGAAGGATAAAGTGTTTCCATTGTCTTCACTCCTGGGTCGACTCAATCCTTTCAGACGGGCATGATGTTCAAGAATCTGAGATGGTTTGAGCTGATCGCGCCACTGGTTTAATCCAGAACTATTTAATGAATAATACATTAGTTAACACATGTCTTTACTGTTGTCCTCAATGAAAATACTAAGCAAATTGTATGGGTCTTACACGCAGTATGTCTGGGGTAAACCACAGTAGGAACCGAAGTGAGACAGGAAACGGTTTTCCAAGTCAATCACCGTCTCCCCAACTTTCTCATCACGGGTGAGCAAATCAAAGTCATAGACGGCAATTTTCAGGTCTTTGTCTTGTGGGAGGAAGCATGTCATTTCAAACATTCTGTTGAGAGAACAGAAAACGGTTATAGGTCAGTCCTCTTCAACAGCTTGACGTCTGAATGCTCAATAAATCTATGGCATTCATTACCTGCCAAACACTGGGTTGAGTGAATACGGCACATAGTTGTCTCTGTCATCAATAGACTTTTTCCCCAAAGAGATTTTGATGTATGGGTCACACTGAAAAAGAAAAGGAATGTTGCATTTTCTTTTTACTTAGAAGGAACTCTGAAACTAAATACTTCGTTTTCTAAAATGCTAAATGGTAAAAAGTACTTTGCCATTGTTGTCTTTGGGTTGCAGGTCGATGGCTTGAACCACGTAGACTCTGACCACACACTCCTGAGAGACGCTGTCGGGCAGCTCTCTGAACTGACGTGGCGGAGGTGCCACCCCTGGATCATCTGGCAATGGGTAGACCTTAAACGAGCCCTGAAAACAAGCAATTGGAAAGATTAGAATTAATCTCAGCATATTAGAATGATTTATGAAGGATCATGTGACACTGAACATTAATAACATTTTACACAACCAAGAACATAAAATGCTGTTTTCAACTTATTTTAATTCTACAATGTGACATTTCCAATTGTCATTTGTAGACCAAATTAATAAAACATCTTGCCTTGAATTCTCCAACAACAGCGGGATCATCATCATCGTCACATTCCTTTTTCCCACGTTGCAATTTGAATGTTTTGCAGAAATCGGTAAGACCCATGAATTCATTTACACTTTCAAGCTCATGGTCATAAACCTATGAAAACCAACAAAATAAGTACATTGTTACAATTACTAAACAATACAAGAACTCCAGTAAAAATTCACCTTTGCGGATCTAAGTAGTATTCTAAAGTCATACAACACACCAAAATTGAAGTTGTTATTCAGGGAAAATCTTTTTCTCCAAGTTAACCACTCAGTTAACAACTTAATTGGTCCAGGTGTTAAGAACTGGACCAACTCATTCAATCAAAAGATCAGATTCAAAAGAAAAATTTGGTTCACAAATCAGACATCTGCACTTCTCAGGACCCTTCATGAACGCACAAAGGAAAGCCAGGGCGGACATTATGATCGCCTTCGAAAAATCGAATATAATACTGAAAATCTGTTCCTCACACAGCAAATGTACAGCTTGAGAAGAATAGCACAACTTTAGTTGTGCTTTAAAAGCCTTAGTCTATGCAATAACATACCTTAACTCTAGAAAGATATTTAGTAATTTATCAATAAAATAATCTACATTTCTAAACTAGACAGAACTCACTTGTAATGTGTCATAACCTTTGTCAAGGTATGGGCGGCATTTCTCACTCTGTCCAACAGAAGCATAAAACTTACTCCACCAATCAACAGTCTCTTTCTCCTGTAAGGTCAATAAAATGAACAGTTTCATTGTCATGATGGAGCTAATAGAGATAAGATAAATTATCATCAACTTGTTAATTGAAAAGTGTGTAAATTTGTCACAGAACTCACCTTCTCACGCTGTTGAAACACCAGGAAATGTGCACACACACACACACACACACACACACAGAGAGAGAGAGAGAGAGAGAGAGAGAGAGAGAGAGAGAGAGAGAGAGAGAAAACAATGTTAAGATTTGTTAAGATGTAATATTATTAGGCTTGGAAAACATTTTACAAATATGTAAGGTTTCAGTCTAATTGAAACTTTATCAGTGTAACAAGACTTCAAATAAATGTTCCTTTTTCTTATATTTGAGATAAACATATCAAATTATACAAGCATTTCAAGTGCTGAACGTAAATTTAATAACAATTTTTAAAAACAAATTGACAAATGTATACACTGATCAAGTTTATTTAATACTTTCCTCCATTATTAAATACCTTTAGTACACACAAGGGAGTTAATTGAATGCAGGCAAGCAAATATGGCAAACAAATTAAATGTTGAATTCAACATTCAACAAAGGCAGTAGAGACACTGAATGTGAAAAACCCCACACTTCATTGTAATTTAGTATGATTTCATGTATAGAAGGTCAGCTGTACAAAAATCAATGAGATTGATTATTCCGAGCACAATATATTGATTAGAGATTCCCTCAATTTAACCCATTTCTAACTACAGAAGATTCACACAATCAGTCTGAGCGGGAGGTATGAGGTAAACTTAAAGTCCCCGTGTGTTGAAAATCAAGCTTTTAATATGGTTTATGTTTTTAATATGCTTTAAGACAAACCATGTGCAAATTCACTCAACACAGTTGCCGAGTATTTCTCCTTAAAACTTCAGTGAACCAAAGACAGTCTCAAAAACAGTTTGAAATCACCTGTTTCTGTCACAAACATATTTGTATTCAATTTCGTCAACATGTGATCATCAACGAGTGGATCTCTGAGCTGGTGTGAGTGACTGGAGGCGGGGCCACGTATACTAAATCAAGCAATGGTATAGAATTACATTCTAGATATTTTATGGCATGAATAATTTAATTTTTAATGTCATTTTTGGTGATCCAAAATTAGTTAAGGGATAAAATTATTGACAAGAGGACTTTAAGTGTAGGTGTTGAAGAATGTAATTTCAGTGCCTCTAGTGGCACCAAACAGAATTGCAATCTGTTCTGTGATCAGCCTGACAAGGCCAGACATAACACTGGCTCAACCACAGTGGCATGAGTTTGGTACCGTTAGAGCTAATGCAGAAATTACACACTTCACACACACTCTAAATTACATTTACAGTAATTACACAAGTCAGGCATTTTGATTGAAGTGCCTTATTACTATACATACTTGAAGTTGACTAGCAGTGCCCATTTTGTCAACAGCAGCTGAGATGCCATACAAATACTGAAATTCACAAAGTTGAAAATATATTCATACAGCAGATGTTTACCACCATTACCGTTATGTACTGAAAAGATTATTATTGTATTAATGCTGAAATCAAGGGTACCGTCATACATTAAGTCAAGTACGAGGGAATTTTGGTCTTGTCAGTGAGGCACACAAACATCGACAGTCACGAGACTAAACTTTTCTTTGACTGTTTAGATGCGTTTTATAAAAGAACCTCTTTTTGCACTTGTGATCTTCTTACATTTTTATGCTGACACACTCGTTTTACGTGTATTTGGTGCCACTTATTGTTGTGGGTGTATTATTGACATGTAAAACTCTACACCAGGGTAGCGAACGTCGTACCTGGAGAGCCACAGTCCTGCAGAGTTTTGCTCCAACCCTAATCAAACACACCTGAAGGTCAGGTGAACAATGTCTTAAGAGTTACTAGAAAGCTACAGGCAGGTAAGTTTAATCAAGGTTTGAGTGGCCCTCCAGGACGATGTTTGACCCCTGGTCTACACCATGAATATAAGACGACCCTGTTTTTTCAGATGTATTTCAAAGAAAAAAATATTGACTTATATCCAGAACAATACAGTACATAGTTTTTCCTCTCACAAGGTGAGACTAAAAGGGATAATTCACCCATGAATGAAAATTACGTCAGCATTTACCTACCCTCAAGTGGTTCCAAACCAGTCAGACTCAGGAACACAAATAACACTATTTTTGTGAAATCGGAGAGCTTTCTTACCCTCCATTGACAGTCCATGCAACTACCGTTTTGACGCTTCAAGAAATTCATAAAGAGATTGTAAAACTAATCCATTTGAATCAAGTGGTTTATATGATGAACAGATATTCCCTTTTATAAACCTCATTCCCAGATATAAACCTCATTGGTTTTTGCAGAAGCTCAAACGTGTTGTGTAACACATGAGAATGAATCTAATTGGTTCTCGCACTGCACGTCAAGCGAACATCCTTGAGCTTTTGTTTACCACAACGGATATGTGAGATGATGAATGTTTGTGTGAATAAAATACTAAATTAAATCTGTTCTGCATATAAATCAATTGTGTCTCATGAAAATTTGGACTAAACCACTCAATTCACATGGAATGGTTTTATGGTTTTAATCTTTATGAACGTTGTGGTCGTCATTGCATAGCTGCCAATGGAAGAACAGAAAGCTCTCAGATTTCATTAAAAAGATCCTCATTTGTGTTGTGAAGATGAAAAACTTGGGTTTGGAATGACACGAGTAATTCATTATTGTAATTAATAACAGATTTTTTTCTTTTTGGGTGAACTATCACTTTAAAGTTCCTAAGCCTACTAAACCAAGTGACTTGGTACCAGTACCTGAGCTTCTAGAAGATGTTGTCTGTCATCATCAATGTTTACATGGAGGTCTCTTGGACCAGCTGCCATCAAAGACACTGCAGGAAAAGAGAAGAAAAAAATGAGACAAAAAAGAAAAAAAAGTAAATATGTTAATATTCTTTTAAATTTCCTGAAGGCTGCACACAAAAATCAGCAAAGCTAAAGTAAGCTAACTTTTGGCTAAAGTAAGCTAACTTTTGGAGAGTCATAAAATCAATAAATATATATATATATATATATATATATATATGTATATATGTATATGTATATGTAGATAGATATATATGTATATCTATATATACATAAATATCTTGATCTATACATCAAGCGTTTATATATATATATATATATATATATATATATATATATATATATATATATATATATATATACATATATCATATATATATATATATATATATATATATATATATATATATATATATATATATATATCTTTATCTATATAATAACACCTAAAGCAGAAGATACCTGGCTAAGAAATAACACATTTTGAATGTTTGGCTTGAATTAATTGCCAAAGTTTAACAGTTAAAAGGTGACCTAACTCACAGAATGTTATAAGAATATCAATAAAAAAAAAAAAAAAAAAGATAAATCAGTAAACAGAAAAGTGTGAAGGGGACATACTTTTGAAGACATGGCAACTTCAGCTACCATGGCATAAGGGTCACATCGAAACTCTTCCAGGGAACTTATCGTGCACTGACCCACCACAGGCTTCCTTCCAAAGGGTCTGTGATCGATGACTTTCAGCACTATAGGGGGAGCATACATCTCTTCTTTGGGTAGAAGCTAAAGACACAAAACAAGACATTGATCACATATGGTCAATGGGCTCAAAAAAGCATTTGGAAATTAAACCACATTTAAAATGTAATGTGATTAATGTCTTTGATCTTCTGCTGTCTAATGCAAGGAACATTTTTATTTGAAAGAATTACTATGTCTTTTCTCAACAGGTAGAGATGGATGCTCACCACTTTGAAAAATAGGACATTTCCTTGGAAATTAGGGCACTTCTTTATGTTCTTGATGACAGCTGTCTGAACTCTCTCTCCTCCGCACTCCACCACCAGACTGGGTGAAGTAACCGGAGCCAGCTGATATGTCTTCATGTTACGCAACCCCCATGCTAGAACCTGCAAATATCAAACATCATTGTGTAAATATTGGTGTTTGTGCGCATGTTTTGATTCAATAAATTATATTTTTTTGGACTGGAGAGGGAGCTTTAATAGTACATGATCTCGACAGATTAAGGAAATAGATTTGGCATGATATGACTCCTTTTAAACAACTCCCAAACAAGACATTATGCGTGGAAATAAAACTGACCTCTATGGCAGTGAGCTGCACCACCGGTCGTACCCCTTGAGGAACCATATAGAGCTTCTCTCCTCGTTTAGCAGGAGCAAGGGGAAGTTCAGTGTCATTTCCCTAGAGTAGACAACATAGGATTTATCAAGTAGTAATTGTATTGTAGCCCTGAAACCGTATTCACTTTATAGCCCTTAATCCTGTAATTGTGGACAAATGTGGGCATAGAGGACTCAGGTGTGATCCTAATTTTTATTTATTATAAATGTTCTATAACTGTCTTCGATAAAGTTTTGTCTATCCATTTATGGTGTTTTTTTTTATTTTTGGGGGTATTTTTGAATTTATTTACTTCAAAAAGTACCATATTTTCTATGCAAACTATTTCAATGTAAATTAATAACTATGTAGTTTTATTTTTTATTTTTTTAACTACATTAAAATATCATTCCAATAAGTTCTTAGAGCTAAAACCTGAAGATGAAGTGACTTTGCTGTCACCTGGTATCTTATTTTTGTCTTATTTTTGAATGCTCTAAATTACAGTTTTTCCCATTCCATTCATTTCTATGGGTGCCCATTTTTGACCCAAATACAAGATTAAGGAGGGGTTTGTTTTTTTTCACCCACCTAAAATTGTGGAATTGAGTAAAAAAAAAAATGTGTGTGTGTTCAGGAGGCAAACTTAGGAAAAGTAGCCAAGTCTTGTACCACTCAGATCAAGGGAAGTATTTTTTAAAAATAAATCAAAACTATGTTGCCCACATTTGTCCAGAATACGGTTTTAGGGTTAACCACAGAGCAGTCATTAAAGGGATAGTTAACCCAAAAATCAAAATTCCTACCATCATTTACTCACCCATACGTTGTTCCAAACTTGCATGAGTTTCTTTCTTCTGTTGAACACAAAAGAAGATTTTGAAGGATGTTGTTAACCAGAAAGTTGATGGTAGACATTGACTTCCATAGGATAAAATACTACGGAAGCCAATAGCTACTGTCAACTTTCTGGTGAACAACAATCTTCAGAAATATCCTCTTTTGAATTCAGCAGAAGAATGAAACATACAGGTTTGGAACAAGTTGAGTGTGAGTAAATTACATCATTTTAATTTTTAGGGGAACTTTCCCTTCAATATGGTTACAATTACCCAAATTCCATGAAAAACCATACCTTGGTCTTCAAAATGAGCTCTGCAGCCACTAGAACCTCCCCAGCAGGAGCATTTTTGTACATTACAGGCTCCCAGAGAAGTTTAGGTGATCCATCTTCACCTGAAGTCAACTTCACCAAAGGTACACATGTACTTCTGCCAAGCATTTCATCTTTACCCTAACACGATGAACAAATTGCAAATCATTCACACTATGGGGGCACTTGCATTCTAAAAGGCAAATATATAGAATCGATTATAGAATTGGAGTAAAGTGAGAGCATAAATATCAGACTAACCACTTGATCGCTGTCAAAGATTTCCATTACCACTCTGGGTGGATTCTGGGCGAGAGACTGGGGATCACCATAGATTTCCACATTTTTAAATATAAGAGTCTGATCCCATGTCGGGTTCAAGGTACTTCGGATTGTTTCTGTTGTTTGGCTGTGATGCAAGAACGACACATGGACATATGGATCTGCAATTTAAACAAATATGATTTTAGTTATAATAAATGCCAGGTAACTTTTCCAGATTCTTCTAATTTAAAGACAAATCAGCAATATCAAAACTGCTATGGGACCTGAGAAGCTGTCTTTGTCCAGAGCAAAAAGGTTTCTGGCCTGGTAAACATAAACTCTCAAGTGGTACGCATTGGGTCCTGAAAGAAAATCAGGCTTAATGTTAATAAAATGGATATTCTGAGAGTAAAAAATTAAAAAAACTTTCTGGAATCTCTATCCTTAAAGGGATAGTTCACTTTGAAATTATTTTTTAAAATGTTACCTCAAGGGCATCCAAGATGTAGGTGTCTTTGTTTCCACAGTATTTTCAATTTTTAAATTTTTTGGCTGAACCATTCTTGTCTATCAGTAATAATGGAGGTAAAGGGGTCACGTCAAAGAGCATGCACAGAGAAGTCCAAATTAAATATGATTTAATGACTCGTAACGCAAGTACACATTGATGGCCTAAGACACGAAACGAGCAGTTTGTGTGAGAAAACCAACAGTATTTATATCGGTTTTACCGCTTGTAACCGCAGCCATGTCCAACTGATTCGAATCAGTTGTCCAAAGTCCAACTGATCCATATCCAACGTTCCGCCGTAAGTGATCGCTTGCGCGTGCCTACGTCACTCATTGTTTACACAGGGATTTCGGAAGTTTTACCCTTCACTGTGAAGATCTAAACATATTTTAGATATACAGGAAATCGCAATGGAAGCCAATTTCGATATATCTAAATAAGTTTAGTGAAAGGTAAAACTTACGAAATCTCTGTGTAAACAATGAGTGCCGATAGACGCGCAAGTGATCATTTCTAGCGAAACGTTGGACATGGTTCAGTTGGACGTTGGACAACTGATTCAGATCAGTTGGTCATGGCTGCGGTTACAAGAGGTAAAAACTATATAAATACTGTTTGTTTTCTCACACAAACCGCTCAATTTCGATGTCTTAGCCATCAATGTGTACTAACATTTACAAGTCATTAAATCATGTTTAATTTGGACTTCTCTGTGCATGCTCTTTGACAGTGGACCCCTTAACCTCCATTATATGACTGATAGACATGTCAAAATGTCAAAATTGAAAATACTGTGGAAACAAAGACACCTACATCTTGGATGCCCTTGAGGTAAGCTAAAACATATAAAAAATTATTTTCACAGTGAACTATCCCTTTAATGAACTCACCGTCAAATGTGCATGATACAGTTGGCCTGTTTGCACCAAACTGCTGAACTGAAGCTTCTGCTTTGGTGCCTTTTTCATCAACTTTAGATTCCATGTCGACTCCCTGTCAAGTAAAATGAACAGTGAAAAGCTCATAATGTGGAAAACAAAAAGTAGAATAGTATTAGGATGAGAAATGGAAAACTTTGATGCTAACCAGAGCCCCCTCCAGTTTGAAAATGGCAGAGGCTCCAACTCGACCAGAGGGTGCCATCTTCCTTCTCCAGCGCCGTCGGCGGAACGTGTCCGAGGATCGCTGCTGCCTGTGGAACTTCCAGCCAATAAGAGAGGAGTACTCCCATCCTTCTGCATCTCCGGTATCCTTCTTCTGCATGTCAGACAATTAAAAAATACATATTTATAAAGGCAAAATCTCAACAAATCTTTCAAATTCACAATATACACTTGCATCAGTGGCTGTTTTGACACCAGGAATCCTTTTGCGAGGACGGATCATTCTTCTGCGACGATGAACATGGTACATCTTCTCAGCTGCCACCCAAGATTTGGGCTTATCATCAGGTGGAATGGTGACACCATATTCCCAACCTAAACTCACAAATACACATTATATAACTAAAAATGTTTAGGTCATCAAAATTAAATCTCTGTCATTTAAAACATATATCACTTTTAATTGTGGATGCCATGTTAAAAACATTTCACAATGAAAGAAAACCAGGATCTGCACGAGCTCCAGAAAAAGGCAAATGCACGTCATAAAAGGTATCTTAAAAGTAGTCAATTTGATTTGGGCCCTAAATTCCTTCTGTAGCCACACGAGAGCTATGTGTGATGAACATACCGAAATGTGCTGATAATCTTCCCTTCTGATGAAGCATTCATTAATCATGTATGTTTGTCTGGAAGATGCTTTGGGTGAACCAATGACAGTGCACATTTACGCATGCATACGTGTACATAGACATACATTTATATATATATTGATTTAAATTATAATGAACTAACTGCTGTAAGAATGTAAGATATGCTGCAGTGGCATGAATAGGTATATATAAATCCTGTAGCAGATCTAGGCAGGTGGAGGATTTCAGAGGAACTCTGATGGCACACTACAGAACCAGTTTACAACAAACACTGTGCCAGACTATTTACATGTTGGGCAAACAATCGCATTGTCTGTTCAGCAGAGGCAGAAGTTAGCTATAGAGGAAGGCAGGATTTTAAGAGACTAAAACATTAAGTGCCAGTCTGTTTCTTAAAGCCATGACTTGAAATATGATGCACAAATCATATGGTCTAATTGCTTCTAAATGCTTCTAAAGTGTTTGTTATTTTTTAAATCCATTTTAGAGACATGAGAAGAAAACGAGAAAGGAAAACCGCAGTAAAAATTGTGTTAAAATTCAATCATACAAGTTTGGAGTGACATGCAGTACAGTAAATGACAGAATTATAATGATTAAAGTCATTAATGGAACTAAATGGAATTTCTTGGAAATGGGAACATTTTTCCAGAAAGAAATTCTTTTAAAGATGGCTCATTGAATATTGACAAAATTCAATATTTCTAAACAAAAAGCAAAGACAAGCTTACCTTTTTCATCGACGGCCCGATTGCCATCAAAAGTCCAGTTATCCTCCCACTTCCAGCCAGGTGGGCATTCAATCTCTGTAGGGCTCTGAACTTTTTCTCCATTCTGTAAATATCAAAAGGATAACAATGAGGAATAGGATTTTTGAGGGATAGTAAAAACTTTTCTGTATGAGCAGTATATTGTATTCAAATAGAAACAATGAAAAACATTTTTTTTTTTAAATCTACGAATGTCTTGATTAGACATCTGATGTGAAGCTGAAGTTAGACGGACTCGTTTACCACATCAGTGTAAGGCTCCGCAGCAAGCTTCCATTCTCCTCCTGGGAATCGAGTCTCATTCTCATAGACCTCATCCACAAACTCTGTGTGTCCAGCATCAGCCTCAGTCAGCAGACTACCCATCCACCCAAGGAAAACACAATTTAATGACTAAACTGTTTCTGAAGGAAATATGAACTTGCCACTATTATACTAGGTGTTATGTGTGTGTTTGTGCTTCTATACTAGGTGTTATGTGTGTGTTGCGTGTGTGTGTGTGTAGTGTGTGTGTGTGTGTGTGTGGGGGGGGGGGGGTGTAGGGCAGATGGCCTAAATGAACATTTAAATTCCCTTTCTGACAGTATGTGGCACTGATGGAAAAGCAGAAATACAATATTTACCCCAGATACTGTGGTACGCAAAGCAATTTACATCATTGACTAACAACGAGAAATATATTTGTTTTTTATTGATCTTTGTTAAAATTGGTTAATCATTTTTTTAGTTCATGTTAACTGTGGTCTATTAAATAAAATTGACCAACGTTTGATTTGAGCAATGTATTAGTAAATACTGAAATTAACATTAACTAAGATTAATAAATGCATTTACATTGTTAGTTCATGTTAACTAATATAGTTAACTAATGTTAACAAAGGAACCTTAACCTTGTCTGAACAGACACAGTAACAGCTGTTCCTTCAATTTACAATATCTATATGCTGATTCATGCTGCCGCCATTTTGAAATCACTCCAGTGGGAAGAAACCTTTAATCATAGGAGAGTCGCAAATGCTATGGCGTATTGTTGTGATTAATAAATGTACATACATTTCTTTCATACTTTAGACTATATACAGTGAAATTCATTTATACATAAAATATTTTTTTTATAATTCAGAATGTAAAAAAAGAACCAGGAATGAACTACATATCCTATATTGGATATTAACATCCAACAGTGTCAATCAAGGCAGCAGCTTCAGGTTGGTATTCCAAGGCATTGTTGTCTATCTGTACTTCCAGGGTTCTTCCTATCAGAGCCTCGCTTTCGATTTCATAATGGTGGCTGTGTGAAATCAGCGTATTGCACTGAATTTTTGCAATTAAAAAAAAAAAAATTGTCTCGAATGTAAAAAGCCCTTTATTTTATAATACTCAGTTTTAATTGAGTTGAGTTGATCACGATAATGGAATTTCTAATTTTCTAACACCGCTGATTCAGTGTATATGTAATGATGAGTAATTATAATCAAGGTATTAATCAATATTTTGAGATTTTACTTTGTTATAGAAGTTACCAGTGTGATTACTGAAATGTTCTTTTCATGTATTTTCTAATGTCTGCATTTAATATTTGATTTCATTCTTCATATCTGGTTCTGGGTCTTTGACTGTATACCCCTTACACTTCGATACGATACCTTGAAAAATATTGATTATCGATATTCAATACAATTTTCAATACCATGGTGAAAACTGCCTTAAAAGTAAAAAGTCAGTAACAGTAAAATAGCAAAAATAGCAATAGTACATGGCAGCATCAAATAATAATTTGCTAACTATTTCTTAATGTTTGTGCTGAGTGTGTGGGACAACTTACGTTTTCTCGGTTCAACACGCCAATCACCTTCCCACTCCCAGCCAACAGGGGGCAAGAAATACTCCTGCTTCAGCTTAACTTTCCCTGTGACATCAGAGAACTTGCTGCGATTAAGCAGACCAGTGGTGCCCCATTTTCCCAAAACTTGAGCCTGGTTTTCATACTGTAAATTAAACAATTTACATAGTTAGCTTAAACTAAAGACTGCATCTCTTCTGACCTCAAAGAAAAAACAAAAAAAAAAAAAAAAATCTTTACCAGTTCTGCAAATACATTGAAAATCCCTTCTGCATAATTATTGAACTTCTTTTCTTCTGTTGCCAGCCCAAGCCACATGTTCACACGTATCTGGACAGGAATCTTTAAACCTTTTTTGTTGTCCATGGGATACTGTAAGGAAACGGTCATCATGAGGTACAGAGAATTTAATAGAGCAAAGCTTAAACATGTTTTATGCCTATGTTTGAACAGAGCATAGTATAATCTCTCAATACCTGCAAAAAGACAGTCTGATTCTTCCCGCAGTATTGGCCACATGCCTGCTCACAGTAGGATGAATGCAGCACTTGATAGGCTGGGATGCGGGTATACGCTACCCTCTTCTCTCCTCTCAACATCCAGATAATCACATCAGGCATGCTGTTCTGAGGCTAAAAGATGTTGATACAAATTATGTTTAAATGCGATGTCTGATTAACAAGAATTAGCACCTGAATTAACATTCTAATCCAGCACCAGTCCCTAACATCTAAAGTATACTATACAATTAAAATACAAGCATTGGCAGAAAACCAGCTTCACACAACTTCCTGAAAGTGCAACAGTTTGCCTGGAGTTGCATTTACTAATAGAAAATGTTTTTCAGGTTTGTAGCATCTTTAATAGAGTTTTGTTTGTGACTCATATGAGCATGTTAATTTGATAAACAATGTTGTATTCAATTGTTTTCTGTGTGTAAGTACTATCTGTGAATAATCAGTACATTTTAAATGGACAGAAAGTTACATTCTGCTTTTTATTACTTGTATTATTATTATTACAATTATTTGAGCATTTTATTTCCGCTGGTCAAATATTGTCTTAGTCATGTTTCTTGGTTCTTACATGAAAAGTTTGGCTATGAAAGGCTAATCAAGCACTGGTGAAGTACACTGTAATTAAGAGCAATGGGTTGATTTCTTTAGTGTTGTTATTTAGGGATGCATTAATACTAAAATTATGTTTAATAACAAGCCGCTAATTATTTTCATTTTTATTTATTCAGAAATATAGCAGATTCATTACTAATTTGATTGTATACTATAGTCTATACTATACTAAATTCTATACTAATTTGTCTAAACAAATAAAATACAAACTTTTAAATGCCACAAGTGCATTAAGCCAAAACATTAATGTACAGCATAAACAGCAAAATGAATAAGCTACTGTTGTACAATGATTAGGTGTCTGAAGATGACATCTCACTGTCTAAGTGAGATCACAGCAAATGGCAAAAAATAAAAATAAAAAAATAAGGTAAATGAGCATGCACAACTGAATATCTAATATTGATATTATTTATAATTGACCAATTAGTATATTAGTAAAAAAAAAAAGCTCCATTCCTACACAAAATAAAACCATACCTCCTCAGCAAGTTGCAGGAGTTTGTTCGAGCCAAGTTTCAATGATGCTCAAGCACTTTGAAACATCTGTGGCCTCCTCAAACAAGCGTTTGGCCCCCTCCATGATGCTCTCCAGAGCACTGTCCCGCAACTTCTTTATCTGAATATCCAGGGCTGTGAGATTGGGCTTCCCCTCCAGGTCAGGAATTTTTAAACTTAGCACACAGTAGTTTGTATTAGTTAAAACATGCAAAACACAAATAAAACACATTCTCTTTGCCCTACATACAAGAAAATCTCCCATATTTCAACTGACAACATTCAACAATGCATATAGTTACATCTTGATGACTGTGGATCTAAATAAGATCTAAAATGGACATTACCTGGTGATATCTTCCATTAACTGATTGATGAGCTTCAGCCAGATTTCTACTAGTTTTGCATCTGTAGCTTTGGACAGTACTGCAGACTTCAATATACTGAGGTTTGTTTGCTGCAAAAGTATTTAAAAGTTTGATGCTCAAAGAAAGAATTATACTCTCTCAATCATTTTATACACTGTCAATCATTTTAGAAGCCCAAATGGGGCGGTGCCGGCTGTCGCCATCTTGGTAACACTACTTGCTCCCGGAATACACTCCCGAATAAACAAAAATGGGTAAAGAAACGGGACTAGCTGAGGTGACGTGATGGCTAACAGCAGACAAACGGCTAGTGACAGCAGTGGCAATCCACCGGTCACTCAAGTGACCACACCCTTAATTATGCAGAACTTTAAGGCTTAAATTTCAAACGGATGAGTTATTAAAATAATTCACCCCCTGACAGTTGTCATGAATGTCAAAATTAGCTATATAGACCAAAAACACTTTTTGCACCAGGCCAACATGACATCATGACTTTTGCGTAAACGTACACGCCACTTTCATGTCAAATGGTGTGTTATCTATACGCATTTTAAGCTATACGCGTGTATGGCGTTAAATGTCTGAGTGATTCGCGTGCATGTACACGCCATTAAAAGTCCGAGCGAAACGAAGCAAAATGTAGATCTACATCTGGGGAGCGATCTTTTTTTCCTAAGATGGTAGGGAAGACTCGTAAATGTTATTAACCCCAGTAACGGGAAGGTTTAGGTCATATATTTATATATACCAGTAATGTAACGTTAAGTCAACGACGTTCATAAACACGCTGAAAAGCGATTATGCGTTGATAGCACGCCAAAAATGCAAATACGAATTGGCATGACATACGCCATTTCATGAGATCAGTCTGACCAGGCTGTAAAGTTTAGCATTTAAACATGGGAAATATATGGGAATCACTCTTTTGGAGCCCGTCTCTAGCGGCCAGTCGATGAATAGCAGTTTAAGTCACTTCCGTGTTGGTTTCAAGATAGAGAAGGGAAGGTTGCCACTTGGTCAGAACAGTGTGCGAATAAAACATTTAATAGGCAAGGCTTTAAAATGCATGCAAATAATAGACTTTAGTTATTGCGAAGAACTGCAATGTCACGTGTGCGTAACCCTATTGTTGCGTTGCTAAACATGTGATGTGAAGGTACGTTGCATTGTAACTGCAAATAAGAATAAAATGAGCACTTTGATACTACGATCTCCCTAAAAGCAGATTTGACACATTTTAAAACGTTCAAGATCTAAAATCGTTAAAAATCACACACTCCAAACTTCAATGTCATACAAAACATTCACTTACCAAACGGTTAGATATATACAGAATGATGTTCAGCGAGTCTAACCGGTGACTGATATCCTCCCAAAAGGATGTGATGGAAATCACAGGTTTAGTGTCGCCCCATGGCAGGTAGTAGTAATTATTACCTGGAAGACCCAAAGGAAAAAATCAATACCTCACATCCTATTTTTACAAACACCAAATACTTTCAAGTGTGCATCACCATCAAAAACAGCACAGCTGTACTGTGTGGTCGAAGCCAGAGGTTTGCACGTTTGGTCCATCTTGTTGCCATAGTTCCCGATGCTAACTTCAAACTGAATGGGCTCCCCCGGTTCTTGAATCATGGTCGCACTGTGAAACACTGCACACAGACAATACTTCCTTCTGCGCTGGTATTTCTATGCAGAGAAAGTACGCAAAGCGGTAAATATAGGCTTCAAGTGAAAACCTAATCTGTAAGGAAACTCAAAGAGCCACACCTGAACAACCAAGATATCATCGCTTCGATATTTCTTCCACAGACTTCTCAGGCTTTCCATCAAGTTTAGTAGAGAAATTCAAACAAGAACTCTCCTTCGATAAGCCGCCCCTTCACCCTGCGAATATTCACAAATCCTTCAGTGCATTTGAAAATAATTTGTTTAGCTGAAAACATTTTTGCTGCAAATTCTATTTACTTGGAAACATAAAATTAATCATCTGCACTTGCCTTTCCTAAATTAAGGTCGTCATATGGGTCAGGTAAGCCTGAGAACTCTCTCTGACTGCCATACAGACATATATAGCAAGGCCCAAAAGTAGGCAGGAAGCCCATCTCAGATTCCCCAGTCTCCCCTGTGGAAAAAACACATCCAATTAAAAGTTTCCAGTGGCATGATATTAGTTAGTAGTTAGATTAGTAAGGTTTGTTAAAGCATCTCAAAAGCAGTGCTCTTTAAATTAGTGTCATGAATTATAACAAATCACTTTAAAATGTACATAAATGTACAAAACATTCATGCTGTGATTTCAACTGACATGGATAAACAATGTTAGTGATGATTTCAGCACAATATGATTCACAACTGAAATATTTTCACAATAACAGTCATACACTACAGCCAGCCATTAAATAAATGGACAAATAAATAAATAAATAATAGCATCTCTAACAAAGGCTGCATTTTTAAAATAAAAAAATAGAGTAAAAGTAGTGGTATTGTGAGATTACTTTTGTTGTTTTTTAATTTCGAATATGTTTCAAAATGTAATTTATTAGATAGATAGATGATGGATGGATGGATGGATGGATGGATGGATAGATAAAAGTTATACATGAATTTTGAACAATCTTGTCTTAGGACAACTTTTATTAACTTTTTGGATCCACTTCAAATGTTGACTACTGTATATTAACCTTATAATTGTAATGTATAAAAGTTTCCACAAGACAAAAAAGCATCAAAACGGCTGTCAACATTGATGAGAAAAAATGTTTTTCAGCAAATCAGCATAATAGAATGATTTCTGAACGATCATGTGGCACTGAAGATAAATCATCTTTGCCAAAGGATTAAAGTAAAATTTGTAAACAGTTATTTTAAATTTAATAATAATATATTTTTTACTATATTTTTGGATTAAATAAATGCAGCCTTGATAAACAAAAAACCTAATTATGCAAGTCAGATGCTCAATTATGCCATGCCATTTTATTTAGGTGATAAGAGTATAGTAAACGGCATGGTTCAACTTTTTTGTCATGTTGCATAACATGAAAAAAATAGCATAAGCGCACTGTGCTAATGCTAATTCGAAAGCATGCATAGGCATTCACAGTGTGCAAACTAACTGCAACCCCTTGGGTACCACATCCTTTCAGACCAATACGAATAAAAATAGTTGGTTTGAGAGAATAACCTCTTTAACAAAAAAACTTAAGTACTGCATGTTAACTAGAAGGCCTAACTTGTGTGTTTGGACACAAGGGATTGCAGATCTAGAATCAGCGCAAATATTAAACCTTTTTTTGTTGAAAATTCATCTCCTGGATAATCCTCTATCACAAAGAAAACAAATAAAGATGAATCAAAATAATATTTAAGTTTTGAATTTCATAGTGAACAACTCAAAACTTCAGGACATGACCCCTTTAATTAAGAAAAAGTGAGAGTTTGACATGAAAATAGTGCATTCTGTATTTCATACCTTCAACTTCACCACCAGAGGATGCTATTTTGGACAGATCCAAATACGTGGTGCCTATGGCATCATTTCCAGAGAGGCGATCCCTGAGAAAGAGGGGAGTCAGCTTAAATGTTCCAGTATGTCATTGAATCAGTCCAGCTAGGGGAGTTATCAGTTTTTTCCACTGTTCCCTAAGCAGCTGTAGTCTGGTTTATGGGAGGAATGCATTGTGGGAGAGGGTGGGACAGTCCTGCTATGACTCATACTGCCTGCCTGTGTCCTCCCAGCTCAAACACTGACCAAATTTTGACTCCCAGCTCACATTCCTAGACTAACACAG
Source organism: Hybognathus amarus (assembly GCA_030378365.1). Lineage (NCBI taxonomy): Eukaryota > Metazoa > Chordata > Actinopteri > Cypriniformes > Leuciscidae > Hybognathus > Hybognathus amarus. The sequence continues at coordinate 184,205 of JAQIUQ010007654.1, forward strand.
GGGATTCTCCCAACACCGATATAAAATGTTCATATCCACTGTGGCCATACAACTTTACCACCACCACGCTTATCCTCACCAGTCAAATACAGTCAGTTTGATTCTTTCACACATGGATGGGAACTGTAAAACAAGTCAAAAGGGTTTAAAATTAAAAACTTCAGGGGGCTAACAAATTAACAAAGTGCAAAAACAAATCTTTCCCATTTCAGCCAATTACCTTGACCTGCAGATTGAGCTGCTGGTTCCACTCTGGATTTGCATTCTTCTCAATTACTTGTGTACAGAGCTAAAATACAAGTAACTGTAGTTCAGACAAAAGGCAGAATAAATATGTGTGTACAGTATGTCTGGGTGGACTGTACCTTTTTGCCAGCAAACCAGGCCTCAACAAATGGATCCACTAGATTTTTCTTGTTTTCTTGACCACCAAATGCTGCTTTTAGAGTCTGGGTGATGGAGTCATCCACTGAAAACACAAATTACTTAAATGTTACATATTACTTACACTTTAAGGTGGGGTTTATTCTTTCACAGTCTGAGAAAAGAACAAAAGTTATTAATTAAACAATACGTTAACAAACTTTTGCTGCTTAAAGTGCAGTTCATTCTTTCAGTCTGAGAAAAACTACTTAGTAAGTAAAATAAGTAACTTATTTTATCATTTCAATTTTACTTACAAATTAGTTAGCAGATGTGGTTGAAGTATTTTGATAAGCAGTAGTGAGATGCAAATAGTGTTACAAATTCTGTCACTATAAAGTGGAGTTTATTTTTCAGTCTAAAAAAACCTTTGGTACAACTTACTAAATACAAGTTTTTTTTTACAAAATTGTATAGCTCATCTAAATATTCTCAACGCCCAGTTTAGGGCTTATATTAAGCCAGGATCAATTCAATTCAATTAGGACATTTAAATAGCTTTTATTAACATGCCTTAGATAAAAAACATTGCTGGTGTACATCGAGCCAATACAATGGCACTGACATGTCGGTGCAAGTTGCTTTCATTTAAAAATGTCTGTGAAAACGGGGGTTTGTCTACTAGTTAAGCCACATACTTAACTTCTATACTTAAACTACATAAACAGAAAAACATTCTGTATGATTGGTAATAAGAACGATATAAAATAACTAGCTTTCTCCGATTTTTTTCCACAGTCATTAACTTTAAAAAAAACTTTTGCTGATAATTTACTCACCCCCATGTCATCCAAAATGTCCATGTCTTTCTTTCTTCAGTCGAAAAGAAATTAAGGTTTTTGATGAAAACATTCCAGTATTTGTCTCCATATAATGGACTTCATTGGGAACCAAACGGTTAAAGGTCCAAATGAGAGTTTCAGTGCAGCTTCAAAGGGCTTTAAACAATACCAGATGATGAATAAGGGTCTTATCTAGCGAAACCATTGGTCATTTCAAAAATAAATAAAAACGTTTAAGTTTTAAAAGCACAAATGCTCGGCTTGCTCTGTTCTGTGATGAGCGTTCGTGACTCTCCTGTTCGACCTCGTTCATCAAACTGAACAAATGTTTTTTCGAGTCATGACGAAGGGTCCTAGATAAGACCCTTATTTATTGTCTGGTGTCGTTTAAAGCCCTTTGAAGCTGCACTGAAACTCTCATTTGGACCTTGAACCATTTGGTTCCCAATGAAGTCCATTATATGGAAAAAATCCTAGAATGTTTTCATCAAAAACCTTAATTTCTTTTTGACTGAAGAAAGAAACACATGAACGTCTTGGATGACACAAAGGTGAGTAAATTATCAGCAAAAGTTTTTTTTAAAAGTGAACTACTCCTTTAACTTAACTGACAGACATCTGAGTCCCAGTCACTCAACAGTTAATGGCAGGGAACGGTTTTGTGTAAGCTAGTAGGATACCACACTGAGGGATCAGGAAGTGACTCAATGTGCAGCTCAACAAATAAAGAATCCTCAATGTGGCCCTTTCCTGGACTAACAATTGAACCCAAATCATATCAACCAAATGTGCTACGTCAGAGAACAAATGCATAAGGAATAACTGTCATACTCTGGGGGACGTCCTCAGCCCGAAACACTTTGAGTTTAAGTGTAACCCATCGGAGAGAGACGCCAGCGGGCAGCAGCAAGTTACTCTCCACATCATCTTTATCACTGTCCTCCTCCTTCCTTTCCACCTGTCAAATAGACATTAATAAGACCAATTTATACAGCTTGTATAGCAAGAGCTTACACATTTTTAGGAGTTTTTTTCCTCTCCAAAATTAATGACAGATAGAAAGCAGTCTTTTAGAGGTTTATAAAGTCTTCTCGTGCACATATTTTGTTGATCCTGGAACAACATTCCTGTCTGAAAATCTAATCCTACAGTAACAATATCCCTACCCCTCAACACTACCAATAAGTTTTCCCTAAAATCAGAGGGAAATGATAGGTGTAGAAGCACCCAACTCTTATTGTAAGCCTAAACTTGACAAACTGTAAATCTCAAATCTGATTGGAATGTTGCACTTGGTGAAATCAGGTTCTGCAACAGTGTATACAGTGCACAGATGCTAATATAAATGATCTTCAGGGGACGTACCGGCGGCTCATCTCCTGTTCCCAACACAAACATGCTGACTTTGATATAACCCTTCGCTCCTGAGCTCGAAGTCATCTGGGTCACTCAGGAGAACCCATTTCTTCATGATACAGTGAGCTGGGGGTTAAAAACAAACCTTTAATGATCCGTTACACTACACATAAAATGTAATGAATATTTTGTGGGTATCAGATAATTACCTGGTTCATCATAGATGTAGCCAATATCAAGCTACAAAAAGAGAAATTAATAAATAAGATAATTTTAAAGTACACTGAGCGTCTAGTATAATGAAAGCACACTTTGGATTTCACTGAATTACCTTGAATTCACCCATCAGACAGTCTGATCTAAAAGAAGAAGAGTTATACACCTGCAGAAAAAGAAGAAAAACAACATTACTGATAATAAAGAAAGGAAAACTGGTCGCAAAAAAAAAGCTTTTTTTCTTACCCGGAAGCTTACGACCTCATCAAACAGTTCAGAGGGCAACATGTTGACATTGAAAAAGAATATCTGGAAAGAGTGACACATTCAGTATTTAGTGACATTCTATTTAGACTTTAGGAAATTATGGCTTTCAAATAATCAGGAATAGAGTCTAAGGCTACATTCAGACTGCAGACAAAAGTAACTCAAATCTTATCTTTCGAAATCTTACGAGTTATATGCTTATCGGTTTTTAATGTAAACCACACAAATCATAAAATCTGATTTATTCGATTCTGATTTAGACCACTTCAATGTGAAACTAAGTCTGGTACAGTTCAGATGGTTTGTAATGCAACCTCAGTCTGAACAGAATTCATGCGTTTGTTACGCCACTCTAGATCGACATTCATCACAATCCAGCGCTGACGGGAGTCACTCCAAAAATTTCACTGTAGTTCTTTGTACAGCCCAACCGATAAAGGATTTTGAAGGCCGATACCGATACAAATATTTGTTGGTTTTAAAATCCGATATTCCGATATATCGGCCAATTTTTATTTATTTATTTTTCTTTTCAGAAACGCACAACAAAACATTGACAGATTTCCCTAACATTAGTTATTTGTAGTTATTTGTGAGTTTTAACTAAAATAATATGATAATGCATTTTAAAAAGAAACTTGTTTCTTTTATTGTCACAACAGAATAGACTGACGATAGTGGCATTAGCTAGCTTTGTGGTTAGCTAGTCTATGATGAGCCATAATTTAGCAATGGATAACGTCATACTGCAAATTGTAAAATATACATTTTTAATATAACAGGCCAAGGAGAGATGATACGTCTCATTGCTATAACTGTCGCGCGCTATTAAAGAAATAAGTAAGTCACATTGTCAAAAGTTAAAAGGACAGTCAGTCAACTACACTGTAACAACGTAACGTAACTATTACTAGCTAATTCCGCTTCACTCTCAGCTTATTTAACAGCACCAAAACAGGACATGATAGTCACAAATGTTGTCATGCTTATTTGAGTTAAGAGAACTGATGGAGATGTTCTTTTAATTGTTATATATGTCTCGTGACCAACTCAACGAGTGTTGCCAACAGGGACGTGTAGAGTGCCCTCTGGTGGACCAACTATACAACTCCAACACTCTCGACATGGTTCAAGCGTGTTTCGTCCGTTTTTATTTTATTTTCGAAATATTAATTTATCGGCCATTATAACTGCCGATACCAATAGTTTGGAAAATGTCTAATATCTGCCGATAATATCGGCCTGCCGATATATCGGTCTGGCTCTAGTTCTTTGGTCCCTCGGTTAATATTGAAGACAGCAGTGACAGTAGTCAGTGGAGCGACTGTATCACGGTCAAAGCTCTATACAAGCAAAGCTTGAGGGAAAACTATATCAGTTCAAGTGCTTCAGGGGAACATCAGCTTAAACAAATGCTTAAACACTAATTTCAGTGTCCTCCATGTTTACGTTCCTATGACAGTGTCTTGTTATTGTTCTTTTGGGGTCAGTTTGGGACTGAGCAGTTCACACTGGAACCTGATATTGACCACATTTAAAAAATAATGACAACAGCCAAACAAAGTGTATATTTTTTTATATATGTATATATATATATCAGCGCAATAAATCAGAATTGAGTACTAAGGCTTGCAGTGTGAATGTAGCTTTCAAGAAAAGTTCACCCAAATATGAAGTTTGTCAATTTTTTTTGTCCAGTGAAAATGAGAAATTACCAAGATTACAATACAGTACAAGAATAGAATTGTGTACTTAAGAATAGAAAATGTTCTTAAAAAATAGCTAATTAACAATTTTTGCCGTTTTAAATAAATAAAATAATAATACAAATATTCTATAATATCAAACATGTACCTCATCAAAGTACGGGTTATTTCCTTTCCTGATCCTAGTTCTGTGTGTATCTCCACACACATGCACTTTGACCACAGGTTTGATGTTATTTCCAGGCAACTGACGTCCCTCAATCACCCGCACACGTATCTTCGACAAAAACAAAATGACTAATAAAGCATATGCACTCAGCATTTAAAATGGAAGACACATCTGTATATATATCTACAGGACGCTGCTATACCTGAAAATCCTGAGGTTTGTTGGCCAAATTATGACGTTTCCTTGTCCTAGTCCGAAGTTTCTGGCCAGGCTCACCAGGAGACGTGGCAGCACCCGGATACCCCAGAATCAGTGTAGTCACCCTCTTCACCCCCAGCTGATCAGTGCACATCCACAAAGAAAAATAAAGCATAAAGCAAGTACGTCATGGTGTGTCAGTCAAACATATGCAACATGGCAAACATGCAATACACATATTCAAAGCTAAAGCCTTTCACAAAATGATCTTCATGCATTCCTGCAATTGACGTATAACTGTAAAAGTATCTGAAAATGCATTTCACACTTAATTTTTACACATAATTTCTCACACCATCAAGCATGTCATCTGCATAACACTCCATTAAGGTCAAACAGAAAAGCACTGAGCACACACTCAGCTAACCTGTGTTTCCACCCATGCTGCCATCTTGTTGATCTTGTGGATTTGTCACAGCACCGGCAGGCGGCTCATAGCCAATCATCATGCTGATGGTCCCCTACAAAAGGATGCAGCTAATTATCTCATAATAATGTGTCAAATAGACTACATAAATACTGAAAATTGCATTGAACGTGTAAATATTGACAGTGATGCTATCATCACAAAACGACATTAGATTAAAAATCTTTAATCGTTGTTTAAATATGCCTCTCAGGTTTAATTCAGGTGATGACTTAATTAAAATGAACTAGTCAATTAAGCCAGTAAAGATGTAAACAAATGTGACCAAAAGTTCACATTCACTAACTTTGTAGACACACATTATATATATATATATATATATATATATTTTAGGCTGTCAAACGATTAATCGCAATTAATCGTATCCAAAATATAAATTTGTGTTTACATAATATATGTGGGTGCACTGTGTATAATTATTTTGTTATGTATATATATATATATATATATATATATAAATACACATACATACATGTATATTTAAGAAAAACATATTTTTTTATATATAAAATATATCTATATTTATATATAATATAAATTAAAGTAAAAAAAAGTTTGAATAAAGCCACAGATACATGTAAATACAGCTGGCCAATCAGCTGTATGTAATTTGGGTATGTATTAAATGGGTTTGTTTAGTTTGAACTGGTTTTGAGGATGGCCCAATTGGCATTGCTCGAGGATCTTGCTGCACATGTTCAAGCTAGAATGTGATTTTACAGAGCGATGTGTTTGTTGAGTAACGAAAGGTAAGGGTGTGGAAAGTCCATAAATGGTCATGGTTTGGGTTTGTTGTACACACGTGTTGTGAATTAAGCAAACATTTTCTTGAGAAGTTCTCCTGTGCATATAAATAAAGCTTAAAAGACACTTTCTTAATGCTGATTCTCAATCTACTTTCTTAACTTGTAACTGTATTGTATTATATTTATATTGTATGCCTGTTTTCATACCGACTGTATTTGCAATTTTACTTTATCTATGTATTAAAAATTGTGTCTTGTTCAACAACAATGGGTTGTTTTTAAATGTGCTCTACAAATACATAATGAATGAATGAATATAAATATGAATAATCCATGCAAATTATTGGTGAATGAGACCCAATAATACTTATTTGTTAGCTGAAAGTATATTCAGGTATTTAATAAAAGAAAATGCAAGAGATGAGGATGTACGGTACTTGGTGAATGACGGAATTATTTGTGCAGGTGTAGATTACATACTGACTTATAAGAAAATGTATTTAAAATATAACAAATATACATTTGTATGTCATTTGATTTAGGAGATTAAAAAAGAAAACACACTTACTCCTATGTTCTTGCCATTTTCATCCACTAGAGCCAAGTTTTTCACCGGAGAGACTTAACTTGGCTACTGGAGAGGTCTGTTAAAGAGACTTTAGCAGATCCAATTAACCTAAAACAAATAAACAAAAATAGACAATTATAAAAAGGCTCAACTGATGTCCCATGTTTCTGTAGAACATAATATCTGTTCTCAGTTTCAAATATTGCAGTGTGAATTGTGTGACTTTATTTGCATTGGAAAAACAAAGTGCCAGTGCTCCATGAAATCAAAACTTATTTTCATAATTCAAGTTCCTGGTCTCACTGGGAATTACTCATCAGTTAATATTATTCAAAAAAGAAGAGCAACAAACAAGGTTTGCCTTTATAATCCTTTATAAAAATGCCAAAACTTGCTCCACCTCTGAAACAACTTCTTTTCAGCTGACTTCATGAATCCCTTTTATTTCTCAACCCTTCGCCTCCATAATATATATTTTAAAAATGGAAATACATCTGATTACTCATTTAAAGTCATCATTTGATCGCTTAAAAGTAAACCCTTTTCTGTCCGTCCATTAAATGCTATATAATAAACAGAGGTGGCACACAACACAATGCGTAAATAAATATTATACGAGGGAGCAAAATTCTTTGTGTGCTCTCTGAAAGTCACAAGAGAGATCTCCTCCAAAAGTAAATATTAATAATGTGACTGCGACGGGTAGTAGGTCTGCATCCAGGAACACTCTCAAAGACTATTTTACATCTGAGCATTTCCCTGGCTATAAGAAACATTTGCTATAAAACACTTTGATTATTAATTTTTCGCCACAAACAAAAGCACATTCAGCATTTACCTTCTGAAAACACGGACATGTTACCTCTACACATTTGCTAGTGGGCTGGTGTTGTATTATTTCACAAATAACAAAGGTGCGTCCATAGACATTAGACCTGGGGCCTATGCCAGGAAGCCAGTTTAGGTCGCTAGCCAGGTGTGTTTCTGTACTAGTATGTGCCAACCCTGAAAACCATGAAAGTGGTTTAGCTTTTAGCAGTGGTCATCATCACTGTAACTTACGCTTCATGCTGCTTCGGGACAGGCTATGTTTTGGGTAAGAGATCTCAAATCGAAATTACACGAGCAATTTTAGTTTAACTATTAAGCAGTTTGTTTAAATGTATATAAATATATACAGATCTGTAATAAAATATTCTTTAGAATCAAAGCTTTAAAATGTATTACATACATGTTCAAATCTCTTTACTATATAAATTAACTTAATTTGCACTGTTGTAGCAAGATTTTTTTACTTGCCGTGTAAATGATTTTATGGTAAATGGCATTAACGATTTTACAAAGTCTTAAAATTCTCCTCTTAAATGCATTAGTGTGTCAAATTCAATGTAAAATTCAATTTAATGCATATTTAAATTAATAGTTTTTAAGTTTTAAAAGCAGATATTACCATATGTCCTAAGATGATTGATTAAAATACGATTTTTTTCTCTCCAAGTTCTCAAATGATGTTTAAATATGCAGATGATGCACTATATAAATATGCACTAATTTGCATATATTTCCTAGAACAGAACAAACTGAACATTGGATAAAATCAAGTTCAAAATTCAAGAGTCAAGGGTTTTTTGGATCTCTTTTCCATCACAGTATTTTCATCAGAAAATACAGTCAAAAGACAGAAAAAGAAATAAAGATTTTAGGATTAAAATATATAAAATGAAGCAAATGATATGAACAAACCCCTCTTTAACAATCTTAAAGGGATATTTCACCCAAAAAATTTAAAATACCCATTATTTACCCCCCTGAAGCCTACGTGTATATGACTTTCTTCTTCCAGACGAATTCAACTGAAGTAATTTAAAAAAAAATGTCCTGGCTCTTCCAAGCTTTATAATGGCAGTGAATGGGGGTCCTGATTTTGAAGCCCAAAAAAGTGCATCCATCCATGATAAAAGTGCTTCACACGCCTCTGGGGGTGTGTGTTCTTCTGAAGTGTCTTCTGAAGCAAAGCGATGTGTTTGTAAAAAAAAACTCCATATTTAAAACTTTATAAGCTAAAATAACTAGCTTCTGACAGATAATGCCAGGTGCATTGATTTACAGTGAAAGAGTGACCCTTGACCTGACGCATGACATATTGACAAACACGGAAGCGCAGAGGATAGAGCAAAACAAAACCCCAGTCACGAAATAGAAGTCTAAAACAATAATTTTTAAAGAGAAATGTTGGACAACAAAATACTTTTTTAGATTTAGATATGTTTTACACAAACGCATCACTTCATTACAGGCCTTCCTTAACGCCCTGAAATCGTACAGATTACTTTTATGATGGATGGATGTACTTTTTGGGCTTCAAAATCACTGCCATTATAAAGCTTGGAAGAGCCAGGACATTTTTTAAAAGAACTCAAATTGTATTCGTCTGAAAGAAGAAAGTCATAGGATGACTTGAGTGTGAGTAAATCATGGGCTAATTTTCATTTTTGGGTGAACTATCCCTTTAAGAATATAGATAAAACATTAGATTTTGGTGTTTGTAAGAGGAGATTTCCGGCTTGTGATGAAAAAAAAACGTATTTTGAGAAAATGGCCTTGAAAGATATGTATTATTGTAACTGAAATCTACAGACAAACAGATAAAGCACAATAAAATTAAATGCTAAATAGCCCAAAGTCAGTGCATAATTTGCCTTAAATTATTTAAAAAATTCAAGAATGGTCATCAACAATGTACACCCAAATACATTTTTCCAAGTAAATCTTTGCTTGTGAAACTTTAATTTATAATTTAATTTAGAAGTATTTTTTTGTAATTAATTCTATGCAACATTCATGTAATTGGTTTTCAAACTATTTGATACCATCTCTGCTCGGGTTCCTTAAATGAAGCCCATGTTTTCATTCTAAGAGTTCTCACAAAATGTCCAGGGAAAGTCTCACAACATCTTTTTAACTAAAAATGAAAACAACAATTGCATTCAACAAAATTCTCAGACTTCAACCTAATAGTCAAAACCTAATGATCTCAAGTTTCAAACAAACATGGCACAGCAAACATAAAGCAAAGGTAACCACACCCTCAAACATGTCGCCTCATCCCATTTCCTTCAAGGAATGTCATTTCTGAGATCCTAAACCTGAGGTGATTCCAAGTATGATTAATATTTACTAGCCTCTTAATAGCAATGAACAAACACATTTCCTGTACTTCAGCACACACATGAAAGTATTTTCATTGGGAATTAACATCTAAGTGCACTGCTCACTACAACTCTGGCCTTGTGGGAAGCAGACTAGATCAGTGCCGTGGTGTTCCTCATTTGCCAGACTCTCAAACAGAATTGATTTGAAATGCCACAATGCTACTTTTGTTCCAAAGAGAAAAATGCACGTGTCCCACAAAATGTTGCTGGAAAAACATCTCTCCAACATTCTGGAGCTGAATTCTCAGACTGTCCATAATTATAATTTGATCAGCCTTTCCCCATCTCTAAAATCTGATTAATTGATAATAATGTTGTTGTTCCAAAACTAACAAAGATGTTGATCCAGCAACATGTGCTACTGGAAAATGGCCAACAAAATCAGTTAAAGATCCCATGAAATTTAAAATGGTGAGTTTTTAGAGCTTATAGTTCATGTCTATTAGGTTTGTAATGCAAATTAAAGGCTATTAGATATGTTCTGCTCCAAATTCCGGTTTTGATATGGATTACATCTAGTCTGACTTCATCATACTCATTTTCCTATCGGAAGATGAGTCTGAAACCCTTCCGTCTGGCTTTGATTATGTGTCTTAACCGAACCACAACCAATAAACCTACAACCAATCAGAGCAATGCAGTAAGTCAGCTACTTTGCATACAGTTGTCAAATACAGAACGTAGCCTAACTTTACTTATTTTAGAAGTTAAATAATGAGTGTTGCTTCTTTTACTTACTCCTTCATGAGTGCGACCAAAGGAGAAACCACAACGACCACATTTCATTACGTCCCATCTTCTTAGCGACCGTCAGAGCCAGCTGATAAGTTACACTTTTCCCGAATCATGTGGGACGGCAAAAATATCTTCCGATTCGACAAATGGCAAATGCCTTGATTGCAGTTTTCTGTTTGTCTATTAAAATGAATGCGCTGTCGATTTATTTCACAACAGACGCGACAGCAGAATCTATACATCTCAATTCTCCAGCTGCAGTCATCTCTGAGGGAAGACAGTTAGCGCTCTTTGATAACGTGATGATTACGTCCCTTCAGATCACCTGTCCATCATCGTATAAAGCCCGCCCTGGCAATTTGATTGGCCCGATGATTTCTGAACCGATCATAATTACTCCTCAATGGATCGAGTCCAGAGCCGAACTTCCCGTCCAAAAAATGTTGTGGAGGAGTTCGGGCTGGCATCCAGACTAGATTACATCAACACAGGAAAGAAAACTGCTAGTCATTAAACACAATACATTGCCATTGTCTGGGAGACCATTTAAATCCCACTGATATTAGAGGTAAACTGAGCAATAACGTTGTTGTTTTACTCCGATTAGCCCATATGAACTACTTATGTGATATCCTGCAACACCATAACTAGTGCTCTTTCAACATAGAGACAGATAAACAAAGAAACATCATATAATGGTGTTCTTATGAGATCAGTAACATAAGCTACATGTCAAGGCCCAAAATATTTGCTTTTTCATCCTGTATCTTCAACATAATGTTCTTTTACTTTGGAAACCAAGGTATAGTTGTCAGAATAATAAAATGAGAGAGAAATCCTTAAAATACAACTCCGTTCCCTTGACTTGGTTTGAAAGCATCTTAATGTCACTAGTGTAATTTCTATAGTAGTCAATCAAAATACCACAACAAACTGAAGATGGTGATTAATAATTGCCAGCATTTGACAACATTATATAACATTGAGTACAGAAATGATATGGGGTCTGGGGTAAAATCTAATGTATAATGTATGCCATTCCATGAGATGTAGTTCATTCCCATATAACACACATTATATTCTGTTTTAGACAGTTATTGCAAACTATTTTGTTAATGTAAATATATTTTTCTACTACTGTACTGATTAAAGCCCTATAACTATTCGAAAGAGAAGGGAAATTAATTAAAATTAATCTGACAAAGTATAACAAAATGATTCCTTCATAAAAGACAAAGAATGTCAGAAAAAAATCGAAAGGAAATGAAAATTGAAATGAAAAAAACCAATGAATGAAAGACCCACTTGACGTCAGCACGACAAATTTGCATGAAATTGCATGAATGTAAATTTCAGTGGGAGTTATGTTCCTCTTTGTGTTCGCCATTGGATTTTCTCCAATGCCGTTCTCACAGAAAAAAAAATCTAGAATAACTGGAAATGCATGAAATTTATAGCCAAACATGGTGATAAAGAGTTAAGACCATACTATTTACTTCAAGTCATGTCTTTATAAAAGAACTGCATTTCAGTAACTAACAATTATTTATTCATCCAGTACTGTGAACCAAATGCCTCAGTTCCACCCCTCATGGCATTGTAGAGCAGGTCTGAACACAGCCGTGAGGGTGTGTTTGAGGTGCATGGTATTACAGTGTCAGACTGAGAAAACCGAGAATTAACATGGTCCACGATTACCCAGAAATGCAGCGACTACTTTAAACTGTGACATCAATACAGAAGTGACAGGGAATAGACGTGAATCTAACCAAGAGAAAGAACTTATGCAAACATTTTACTGAATGGCAAGTCACTCTGAGTCCATTCCAGGAGGTCAAAACTGTTGAATTCTATAAGCAAATACTTCTGTAGTCACACAACTTGTATTTGATTAAGGTGGGAGCAAGAGTTTAACACCACACTGTATAACACATTAAAGGTATGACTCAATTGAGCAGCAAAACACTCACTTGTCCTTGCCAAGAGTCTCGTAGTCTTTCACAAGCACATCAATGTAGGAGGAAGAATCAAGAGGAACACCTTTTAAATCAAACTCAAGTGTCTAAAGGGGAAAAAGCATTAAAAAACTTAAAACTTGGGCCATGGACAAGATTAATATGCTTGCAGTCATAGGCTCAGGTAGCCAATATGAAATTAAAACAAACAAATTATTAAAAAAAGGTTAAAGAAAACAAAAAGTTTTCATGTTTGCATGCAGTTTGTACGTCATCAACAGCAACTTAATCCCAAAAGAGTGTAGCCTCAACAGACCTCATTCCACACTGGGTTCACTTCATTGCTAATGGACTTGGTTTTCTTCTTTTCGTCTAAAATTATACGAAAGCCAACAGGTCAAAACTAACAGTTGGTGCCGCTATTTTGCAGTTTAATGGCTATACATGAAAAAAAAAACAGAACTTTCTTACCTTTAAACACCACAGATACGATGGGGTCTGGACTGCCCAGTTTCTTCTTGGGCAAACCCGCCGCAGACTCCACTGCCACGCGCAACATGACAGCAAAGAGCACAACACGCTTTCATTCAATGCACTTTCATAACGATGTCTCTCTGTATGTGACTATGTGAGACTGTGGCTGGGCTCATTGCAGTGCCCTTATCCTTTTGAGTTTGTAAAGGGTGTGGACTTGGACTTCTCTGGCACAGAATGACAGATAGCCTGCCTGTTCAAGTTCACTTTTAATTGCAGAAATGATGTGCAAATATTGGCTTTACATTATGAAATTATTTTTTATATAACAAAGAATATTGCCAGCATGTTTGCCCGAATACACGTAAAATTATAATCTCTGCTATTTTAAAATTTAAGAGATGAGACACAAGCGCCACCTAGCAGTGCGTTGAACGAATTACATAGATCAACTTCGCTAGTGTTGTACACATCAAATGAGCTTACTGTCATATTGTAAAGGGTTTGGGTGTGTTGTATGTTATGAGGGATAAGTAATTGGACATCATTCATTCTTCTACTACCTTCAGAGAGCCTGGGTTTCTGCACACTTGAGCTGAGGAGATTTTAGTGCGGCTTAAAGAAAAGGCATCACACTCTTCAGTCTTCAAACCCTAACTCGATTTTGATTGGCCGTCTCATATGGTCGGAACACTTCTACTGTTTGTATCCTTCCGCTTGTGCCTGTTTACGCGTTCAGAACTATTTTTTTACAGTCTATGCTTCAGACCACTGGCTGAAAGTCTGTGTGCATTCGTTTTTCTGCAGTTTAAATTACATAATAATACCAGCAATTGGCATCTTTATCTGTATTATTAGTAACTGAATAATCCACTCAACCAATTTGGTCAAAAGGATTTTGATTAGATTTCACATATCAGATTGAATAAAATTCAGAAAATTAGTTGTTTGAAAGAAAAATATTTATTCTGAAATTGGATTTGATTAATTCAATCTTCAGCATGTGTTGTCTAAAACATTTTAGTAGAATTTGGAATACCTTTCTTCTTAAAAATATATATAATAATAATACAAAAATACCAAGAGAATGATGGTTTTCAGGAACAAAATGTATAAAACTGAAAACTGGTCAAATAATGCACTGTTTGTATCACTTATATATATATATATATATATATATATAGTATATATATATATATATATATATATATATATATATATATATATATATATATATATATATATATATATATATATATAAACTACTGGTCAAAAGTTTAAGATTGGTAAGATTTTTTATGTTTTTAAAAGAAGTCTCTTCTGCTCACCAAGGCTGTAATTTGTTTATAAAAAATACACAAAAAAACAGTAATATTGTGAAATATTCTGACAATTTAAAATGACCTTTTTATGTTAATATATATTAAAATGTAATTTATTCCTCTGAAAAAAAGCTGAATTTTCAGCATCATTACTCCAGTCCTTCAGTGTCACATGATCCTTCACAAATCACTCTAATATGATGATTTTATGCTCCAAAACATGTATGATTATTATCCATGTTGAAAACATTTTTAATTTTCAGGATTCATTTGATGAATAGAAAGTTCAAAAGAACAGCTTTTATCTGAAATGGAAAGCTTTTGTTACATTAAACACTACCCTTTAAAAAGTTTGGGGTCAGTAAGAATTTGTATTTTATTTTGGGGAAATAAATAAGAAATCAATACTTCTATTCATCAAGGATGACTTACATTGATCAAAAGTTACAGTAAAGACATTTATAATGTTAGAAAAGATTCTAATTAAATAAATGCTGTTCTTTTGAACTTTCTATTCATCAAAGAATCTTTTTTTCAGAGGAATAAATTACATTTTAATATATATTAACATAAAATTATTTTTAATTGTCATAATATTTCACAATATTACTGTTTTTTGTGTATTTTTTATCAAAAAATTGCAGCCTTGGTGAGCAGAAGAGACTTCTTTTAAAAACATAAAAAATCTTACCGATCTTAAACTTTTGACCAGTAGTGTATGAAAAGTTCACACTTGATTTAACTGTTAGAATGATAAATTATATAAAGTAGAAAGCTAGTAAGCCTTTAAGTACAATAAAGATTTTGTTCCCATAAAATAATCCCCCAAACAGCTGTCAAAAATATTTATGCAGTTCTTTACATAGCTAGTAGCCAACATTGTCATATGTAGTCCCATTTCGAGCACTGGTAATCATTTGGATTTGCTAATCTGGAAAAGTTTGTATAACTGTCAGAGAAAAATTCTGGTATAGCATGCATCATACAATGCCATGACCACACTGTGGCTCCTCCTTCTCTTATTAGTCAAAATAAGTTAATTAAAGTAATCTGGGTTTAGAATAAGAGGCAGACAAAAACAAATAAAGAACAAAAGACAAAGCAACATTTTTACTTTATTATATTGGGCTTTTAGTCAGGTGGAATTTGTATAAGACCATTAAATACACTTCCAATAGGAGAAATTCTTAAGTCCTTTGTTACAGCACCATGTGAACACTTTAAAACACAGAAGACTTTAAGATGGACAATGCTACGAAGCAGTCTTCTGGCTCCTTTCAATGGCCATTCGCTCCAGTCTCTCTGTGTAAAAGCCATTAAAGTCCAGCCTATAAAAAATCTCATTATTCATCAAACCTTCAAGACTGAATTTAAATGAGGATCGTCTAAGCTCTTAAATAGTAAGAGATTTCAAAAGCTTGAGCTACACATTTCGATTACCACTTTTAAAAGGATAGTTCACCCAAAATCATGTCATTCCAACCCCGTAAGATTTCGTTCATCTTTGGAATGCAAATCTCTTAGATGAAATCTGAGAACATTCTTTCCTCAAATGAACGCTACTCAACTACCACTTTGATGCTTGAATAATGTGAATAAAAGCCTACATTAAATCTGTTCATCATATAAATCCATCATGCAGAAAATTTTGACAAAACCGCTCGATTCATATGCGATTAGTTGTACAATCTTTTATTTAACTTTTGATGAGGCTAAGTTTATTTTGTTTAGCTGTCTATGGAGGACAGAAAGCTCTAAGATTTTATCAAATAAAATAATGAAAAGTCTTACAGGGTTGGAACGACATGAGGGGGAGTAATTAATGACAAAATTAAAATTTTTAGGTGAACTGTCCGTTTAAGACCAGGTTAAATCAGTAAGCACTAATGCACTTAAGATTTACTGAAAGGTTCCTTCCACAACCCACCTGTAGATGATGTTGATCATGCTGTGTTCACAGTCATTGGTGCTGTAAATGCTGAGCTTATCCAAAAGATCCAGCAATAAGGTGCTGAAGTTACTGTCAAACTTGCTGATGGTCCCCTCAAACCCGGAGTCAGACTGGAGGGCATCCACATACTCAGCTAAGAACTGAGATAAAGACAAATAGATAGCATTAAAAAAAATATTAATTTGTTTGGGGTTGATTGATGACACAGTCTGTTTTAAAGCTTTTTTTTATTTCAATATTGTAGAATTACTGATTAAATGCCAGTGACTCACTTTAGTGGCCATCCTTTTTTTCTCAGCCTCGTTTGTTCGTTCCGCCTTCATCTCGCTGTCTATCCTCATGCTCTGAGTGAACCGCTGCAAAACAATCAATATGAACTCTCCAGCATTATCCTGACATTAAAGAATAAACTGCATAATTTAAATATTAAAACAAAAAATAAGTTTAGCTAGAACATCTATATTCTAATTATGTACACTACCATTCAAAAGTTTGGGGTCAAGATTATTATTTTTAAATAAATTCCTTTTTTTTTAATCAAGCAAGAATACATGATCAAAAGTGAGAGTTAAGACATTTATAATGTTACAAAAGATTTATATTTTTCTATAAGTAAAAATTATGTGAACTAAATCTGACATTTCTGATCAGCATATAAAAATGTATTATGGTTTCCACAAAAATATTAAGAAGTAATTTTTTTTTAAACATTGCTAATAATAGTAAAGTTTTTTGAGCATAAAATCATTGATGATGAAAATTTCTGAAGGATTCGTGTGACACTGAAGACTGGAGTAATGGTGCTGAAAATTCAGCTTTGCATCAGTCTCTTATGCCTACCATGGATGCATTTGATCAAAAGTACAGTAAATATTGTGAATTATTATTACAATTTAAAATAATTGTTTTCTATTTTAATACATTTTAAAGGGATAGTTCACGTTGAAATAAATGTTTGATATGTTTAGCTTACCTTAGGCTGAAGGGCATCCAAGATGTAGGTGTCTTTGTTTCCACAGTATTTTTAAATTTTGATATTTTTAGGTCAAACCGTTGCTGTCTATCAGTCATATAATGCAGGTCTATGGTCACCACCTCAAAGAGCATGCACAGAGAAGTCCAAATTAAACATGATTTAGTACACATTGATGGCCTAAGAACACGAAACGAGCAGTTTGTGTGAGAAAATGAGCAGTATTTATATTGTTTTTACCTCTTGTAACCACAGCCACGTCCAAGTGATCTCAGGGCATGGGCACTTTGTGGCTGTGGTTACAAGAGGTAAAAACAATATAAATCTTTTTTTTTATACAAAATGCTCGTTTCGTGTCTTAGGCCATCAATGTGTCCTTACATTTACCAGTCATTAAATAATGTTTAATTTGGACTTCTCGTGCATGCTCTTTGAGGTGGTGACCATAGACCTGCATTATATGACTGATAACACAAACGGTTTGACCTAAAAATATCAAAATTGAAACTACTGTGGAAACAAAGACACCTACATCTTGGATGCCCTTGAGGTAAGCTAAAACATACTATAAATATTTAAATAAATCTTACCGACAGCAAACATTTGAATGGCAGTATATTTGCCAAACAGGTTTTTAGTACTTTTATTTATTTCTCCAAAATGTCTGTATTTTTACCTGCATGCAGTTGGTGAACATGACACAGACAGACATGAGCTTGGAGAAGATCCGCAGCAGCTCAGGATTGGTGAGCATACAGTCCTTCAGACAGTTATCCAGGAAACTGGTGTGATGACACAGCACGTCGTCAATGTTGGAGGCCTAAAAAGACAAGTGATTTAAGCACACACTGTAAATTCATTTTTATTTAATTAAATATTATAAATCTCTTTCTAATCATATATAAATCCATACAGACAGATTGACTCACAGACTTCAAGTTGTTCTCCATGATGTGCCACGTGGGCTCCATAACCTCAAACATCATGTAGTACTGAATGTTCTGAACAAAGTTGAGCATCCGCTGTCTTAATGCAAAGGCCGCAGCAAACCTACAATCACCAAGAGCTACTTAATACGATGCTCACTTGAAGATACACAGACTAAAACTAAAAGTTCAATGTATGTAGTCTCACCATTTAGCAGAGTGAAGTGAATATTGCTTAGCTGTTTTATTGCTGATCCACACGTTACAGAGCAGCCTCTCCACATGCTTGCAGTAGAACATGTGCCTGAAGAGCATCTGGTATCTTGTCAGGGCTTTCCTGTACAACAAAGGAGGATTTCATTGTAAAGTGCCTAATGTCATATGTCTAAATACTGTTGCAATGTATGAAGCACAGCTCACACAGAAGTCACTTTCAAACCAAGCAGCTTTCAACTTGTTACTTGAACCTACTGAAACATCTACAGAGGGATATATTTTGCCCTCGCTGGTTTAACCCTCTGGGGTTCTTCGGGTCAATAATGAAATCGTAGCTTCATCGGAATGGTCCGAAACTTGGTGACTTTAATGGTACTTGGTATATGAACACCCAAAAAATTGGGGAAAGGATTTGAAAAGTCTAAGTGGTCGTAAAAAAATAGTCACACTCAGGACCTTCGGGTCAAAAATGACCCGCATAGGAAATGAATGGGAAATTGGCAAAAATATGAAAAGTTTTTTTGTGCGTACAATCTACAAATCAGCAACGATCTTGAAAAAAAGCACACAACAGTGAAGGGGTGAATCTATAAAACATCAAGAGTGCAAAACAGACACATCCACACACACACACACACACACACACACACACACACACACACACACACACACACACACACACACACACACACACACACACACACACACAAACACACCTTTATACACAAACACACCAAAAAATTCTGATTATACATGTGTTTTGTATTTTTAAAAAGCTCAGTTTGTCCACGAGATGGCATCCATCTAATTTCAAAAATTGCTTTTATGAGGCCTAGGCTTGACTCCAAAATGAAATACAGCTTTAAAAAAAATAAAAAATAAAATAATTAAAAAATATATATTTTTCTATTATATTCAATGGGGGAATTCAATTTTGGTCATAATTATTGCATTAATACTAATTATAATTTTTTTTGATTTTTGAAATTTTCTCAAAACACCAAAAAAGAAAACATAAAATATTATAAAAAACAATGATTTTATGATTTTCTTTTTTAAATATGAATCCCGCCCTTCGGGTCAATTTTGACCCGAAGGTCCTGAGTGTGACTGTTAAACGAAGAACCCCAGAGGGTTAATGTACATGGGAATGTGCATTTCTGATTTGAAACATTTCAGATCGCGTAGTGTGTAATGTGCGTCATCTCTGATCCCGTGGATTTTTTTTTCGCAATGACTGTATTTCCCCAACGAACAACAGTAAATGTGGCCACACTTTAATTGCATGGAATATAGGTTTGGAACAACATGTGAAGGGTACATGATGACAAAATAGTTTCTTTAAGAGGCACAGGTCCACAGCAACAATCACATGCTGAAGCTGCTTGAAATAAAAGCTATCCGGCCATATAGGAAAACTGTACCTGTTGATTATGAGTGAAAGTGGCCACTTGACGATGTAGTCGAAGGAGAAAGCCTCCAGGCCGCTAAGTGACACTTCTGTGGGCTCTGCATTAATAATGGCTTTCTCTTGTTTGGTATCTATAGCAAGGACACGTAACAGCTGGGTGATTACATCATGGGGCATCAGGTCAATCTGGAAGAGAACAATTATCTTAAGTTAACGATGAACTGTTGCCTATTGTTGGACTCTTGTACGTCATTTTCCATTCGTAAAAAAGAACCTCTTACCATCCCTCCAAATAATACACCATTTAGATGGGTGAAAATAGCCACTTTCATACATAATATGTGTTAAAAAGGATGTTATTTACATTTTCCTTTGGATTTTTTTCTGTGTGTTTTTTTGTGTGGTGGAATTTTGCTGATAGATTTATCACAAACTTAAAATATAAATTAAAATCTAAATAATACAATATTACTACTGTAATATTTCATTCACAGTAAAATAAAAATAAAAAGAGTATTTAAGAACACGGATGAGCATACAACCTTTAAATCGTCTTTGAAGGGGTCTGTGTTGGCAGTGCTCATCCTCAGGGCTAACTCCAGCAGAGCCTCCAACCGTGGAGGAATGATGTCATCGACCTGTTTCTTCAGTTCCTCCTCCGTCAGGTCCATAAAATGCACGAAAAAGTCTCCTTTATCCATTAAAAAGTAATGCTTGATTGACCTGCACAACAAATTGAAGAAATAAGGGGATATTGAGATATTCAGTACACCACTATTAAACAATCCCAAATAATCTGTTTCTCAAATTACGAGAATACGAGAATACTAGTTTTTTGCACGCATACATGTTTCTCAACTGGTGGGTCATGACCCAAAAGTGAGTTGTAAGACCGTTGTGAGTGGGTTGCTGAGTGTGCAGTCAAAAAAACAAAAACAAAAAAACACTTAATTCTCAATGTTTTACTGAAGCGAGACTTTTATTTTGAAAGACAGAAAAACTACTGATTGATGCTGCGTTCAAGTCCTCCTGGGAAGTTCGTACATACGTGGTGGGAAGTCGTGTTTACAACGTGAGGTGCATTCAAGTCAGTTTCGTCGGAGCAAAATGGCGGTGTACCTTCTTATAATGAATTACATGAAAATGCAGCAAGGTTTGTTAACTCTGCTAATAAAAAACACGAAGAACAAAGAATGCGCATCAGGTGTTTTTCTTTATATGTTTTTTATTAGCTTATGAAGCCAATGTAAACTCTATCATTAGGTATAATTTTTATTTTACAATGATATCATATTTTGTGAATAAATGAAAAAGCCTTACAATGTCAATGAGCAAACATTGAAATTCAATTAAAATTTAACGTCAACAGACGTTGAATGAACGTTTCTCACTGACACGCCCCAACTCGTACAGATCGGGGCTTTAAGAAAATCCCGAGCTCCCCACTGGTATTTGTATTTACGACATTGTGGTGGCGTTCAACTCAGTAATTACGATCTATATGAGATGACTTGAACGCAGCATTAGTTTCTGCTGTCAGATGAGATATTGTCAAGCTATATGTCCTGCTTTAGCTGGGAAGGATTTGCATGCAGGTACATCATACATTCGATTCACCAGGAGTAATTTTTTTAACTGTTCATGTTAGTAGTGTGTATTTACAATGGTCATAGTAGTCTTCTTAACCCATAATTCCACCTTATTTTTACTTTGTATTATTTTCTTTATTTTTGATGACTGTGATGGCAACCAATTTAGTAACTTTACAATATCAACAAAAAATAGTTTGGGACTGCTATTTAGTGCATTCATCAGTGTTAGTGATTTTATATATAAACAAAATGTTGTATTAAGTAAAGTGTACTTGGTGAGTGTGTCGACCATTTTTCCAAATAAACAAAACATTTTTTTGAATAAAATTTAACATTGGCTTAAATTCCTAAAAAAATGTAGTCATTCAATGATCATGGGAAAATGTGTATGTATGTTCTGTACATGCACAGCCTGATTTTTCTAACTGCTCTATACGCGCAGCTTGCACTAATTAGTTTGCACTATTTTTTTTTTGCACTAACTAGTTTAAAAGTCACAAAAGAAGCAGAGCAAACGACAACCAGCTACAGGAGATGGCAACAACAACCGATCCCAGCGCTTACAAAATTTGTGTGAAGAATTTCAGAGATACCCACAACAATTTCAAACCTTTACGTTTTACCTCAGGCGTGAAACAAGCTCCTTTTCCTCCATCAGGAAGTCAAGCAGAACCTTGCTGGCATAATAATATGCTTTTTCAATCTGCTCCACATATGCTCTCTCTTTAAGTGTGTAGAGAACCTCTTTAGCATCTGGACAGGTAACATCGCGGCCGCACTCTCGCACAACATTCAGATACTTGCCTGAAATTAGAAAAGTTAGGACTGTCCGTGAAAAAAATGCATTTAGTCACATTTCAGCTGGGCACTGAAATCATTAGAAATTGTTACCATCATTCCAGAATTGCTCTCTAGCTTTCTTTCTACATTTTGGTACTGAGCTAATGCTTTGTATAAAAATGCCTCACCTGTGTTTAATATCTTATCTGCCATTTTCTGAAGGAATGATGGGATCCTGTGCTGGACGATAGTGTATCTCTGATCCCAGTATTTGTCATTATAATCCTCCTGAATCTTCTCTTTTTGCAGCTCATGCTCCTCAACCATGAACTCACTATAAAAGCAAAAAACATAGAATGTGATGAAGTTTATTCCACTTAATTTACTGCTGTAAAATGTGGTCGTATCAAATCTTTTAATTCACGGTCAGCAAAATTCTGAATTTACGAACTGGCTGCCTTTCAAGCCATGAGTGTGAATTTGATTGGAACTGCCCGAGATCTACAGGATGCTGAATTGGAATTTAAATGGGATGACAGGAAGCATCAAAACTAATTATCATAATAATATATATAATATTATAATATAATATAAACTGGAGCATTCTCAAGTTACCTGATACATGAAATATAAATTAAATACAAATTTCAATAGGTGGCATTTGTTAACATATCTTACTAATGTCCTCTATTGTTTCTGGAAACACTCAATGGACACTTGTCACAGAGTGTGATTATGAGTTATTAACATCGTAAAGCTAGCAACGTTTTTTTCTTTTTCATTTTTTATAAATGTAATGTACATTTATAAAACTATAAGTTGTGTTTTTACCTAAATTTCAGAGAACGAATTAACTCTTTAACAGCTTAAGGAAATGACAGCAAGTTTGACATCTCAAAATCACAGAAAAACTATAATGGATTATTATTATTTTTTTTTCTTTAAAAGCAAATGGGAAAGCAAAAAAAATAATAAAATAGAAGTCTACCCAACTATGGTGATTTCCGCTTCTGAGAACCCCAGAAATGTTAAAAGGGTTCATTTTGTGTATAACATGTTTATTGGTAATTCATACTAACAAGTGAATTGCATTAACAACAACCACCCTTACAACAGTAACACATTAAATTCAAAATGCAAATAAATTCTGGATCCTTTGCAACCTCAATTCAAATTCAGAAATATATAAAAGATGTTCTCAGTAGAGTTCAAAATATCTCAAACCCCTGTTAGTCAGGGGTCACACTGTACCTGTATGGGTCTTTAATGATGCCCCTGTAGATCCACTTCTCAAGTATTTCAAAGTACGGGACACTGGCTGCTTTAGTCAGATAGAGGCAGAGCTCTTGAGCCTGGCTGTCTCCGGTGTAATTGAATGTGCGATCGTGAAGCAGGCTGAGGGTTCGAGCCACCCATACATTCACCCTTGTCAACAGAGGTGGCTGCATTAAAGAGACCAGGGAGAAAGCACATTAGCATTAGCATGTCAACAATGCTATTTATTTACTTATGTTGTATATCTATCTATCCATCCATCCATCTATCTACTAACCAGCAGCTTTAGAACGGTCAGTCAGTGCGTTCACGTCAGTTTAATACAATTTAAGTTGAAATTACTTATATAGCCATGTTGATTGTACTAAAATTTTACAGTGTATTATGTAAAGCATATTTAAATGCTAGCAATTTGCTAACAATATTGTAATGACTATTGCTAAAGCAATGTACTGAGACATTCTAGCAACATGCTAAGATGCGCAAGCAAAATGTTGAACCATTCTAGCAACATCCTAAAACAAGTTAGCACCATGCTAAAAATGCATGTTAAAACATGCTAGCATTATGCTAAAACATACTAGAAACATGCTAACAATATTCTAAAACATGGTATGAACATACTAGGAACATCCTAAAACATGGTACCACACATCAAACTATAAACTTTATATGAAATTTTTTTGTCAAGCCAACATCAAAGTTTGTCGGACCAGAATGCTGTTGCAAAAGGTAATGAACTAAGAATGAACATGAAAAATACATTATGACAATTTATAAATGAACTCATTACTCCAGTTGACACATGCAAAATGCTGAGCACTGCTTTTTTTAACAGTAACCACACATGTTGAAAGCGTTACCAATGGAGGCCAGGATTTCCATGGTGCGCATGGTGGGCTGTATGTAGAACCAGAGCTTCTGCAGGGACAGTGTGCCCTGTCCGTGGAGATGCTCCAGCTGTGTCACCAGGATGAGGTATTCCTTCATCAGAGTCCTCATGGCTGCAGTCAGAGCGTGATTCACCTGACCGTACTCAAACGATGACTTCTCCTCTGTGAAGCTGCCCATGGATTATGTAAATGATTAGTGTGAGCATGCCATGTCTTTTCAGAGAATAATTTCAATGGGCCAATAAAATCCCCTGACATTATTAACAAATCTGGTTTAATATTGGTGTAAACACATGACTAATATATATATTAAGCGTAATATTGTTCACAGACCGTGTGATAGTGGAGTAACAAGATGCGACCGGCAATATTCGGTTGACCAGCTCTTTGACGGACATGTCGAGGGAAGGGTCTACTATGAAAGATCGGCTCTGTCTGCCAAGCACAGGCTGAGCTGTGATGTCTCTCCCATCCACACCAATCAGCACGAAAAGCAGGTCCTCAACCAGAGCTTGTTCCTGTGCAGCCAGCGGCATTGTACCTGAAATTAAACTTGTTAAAGTCACCATGAAATCAATTTGATTTGACACTTCTTATTTTTTTATATAATATTACAGTGTTAATTGTACATGATTTATCCGAGCACATCTTTATTACTTTTTTAAATTTAATTCATGTGCCTTTTTAATCAAAAACATTAATTTCCCCTCATCATGCAACAATATCTCTTCTCTGATGACACGTGTTCTGCCACTTAGGCAGAACCCACTTTTCCAACATGTCTAAAATGTTATTCACCTCTAAAAATATCATTGAGGTGAACACTGATATCTTAAACATGTACATTTTCTGAGGAAACTGTGTGAACATGTTTCATACCCGTTTTATTGAACTTGTCTGGAAGGGTAACCAAACCCTAAAACAACTTTTTAGTTAATGATCTACAATGGTTGGTCTTCGGGACCCACTGCTCTACACATTTTGTATGTCTCTCTTATCTGACACACTCAGTTCAGTTCATAGAGTCTATCCTAACGAGCTGAGGATCTGAATCAGGTGTGTTAAATGAGGGAGACAAGAGCAGTGGGTCCCGAGGACTGGAGTTGAGAACCACTGATCTATAAGACTGGGGCTTTATTAATGCTGTTCATTGGTGCCACTCCTTTCAGCTAAGAACAGGAAACTGAGGCTACAATTTGCACAAGCTCATCGAAATTGGACAATAGAAGATTGGAAAAACGTTGCCTGGTCTGATGAGTCTCGATTTCTGCTGCGACATTCGGATGGTAGGGTCAGAATTTGGCGTCTACAACATGAAAGCATGGATCCATCCTGCCTTGTATCAACGGTTCAGGCTGGTGGTGGTGGTGTCATGGTGTGGGGAATATTTTCTTGGCACTCTTTGGACTCCTTGGTACCAATTGAGCATCGTTGCAACGCCACAGCCTACCTGAGTATTGTTGCTGACCATGTCCATCCCTTTATGACCACAATGTAGCCAACTTCTGATGGCTACTTTCAGCAGGATAATGCGCCATGTCATAAAGCTGGAATCATCTCAGACTGGTTTCTTGAACATGACAATGAGTTCGCTGTACTCAAATGGCCTCCACAGTCACCAGATCTCAATCCAATAGAGCATCTTTGGGATGTGGTGGAACGGGAGATTCGCATCATGGATGTGCAGCCGACAAATCTGCGGCAACTGTGTGATGCCATCATGTCAATATGGACCAAACTCCCTGAGGAATGCTTCCAGCACCTTGTTGAATCTATGCCACGAAGAATTGAGGCAGTTCTGAAGGCAAAAGGGGTCCAACACGTTACTAGCATGGGGTACCTAATAAAGTGGCCGGTGAGTGTATATACCACCAGATGCTATATAGTGTGCTATATAGCAGTTTGTGAATTTAAAACGTCTGCAAAGTTCATAGTGCCTGACAGCGTTAATTTCGTTGACGGAAATAATGACGAAAATTATTTGTCAACGACATTTTTTCACAGACAAAATTGAGACGATAACTAAATAAAAACTAATTTTGAATGACAAAAACTATGATGAAAATTCTATTGACATTTCGTCAATGAATAAAAACTAGACGAAAATGTTAGAATGTTAGTGACGATTTGGGAAGCGATCCAGTCAGAACTGATGTCCTGCATGTGTGGTAGATGTGCATATTTGTACTGTAACGTGCTGATCTACCCCGCGGTGTCATAAAACGTAAAAAAATTGGAAAGAATTGGTTTATGTCGTTGAAATACGTCGAGAAAATACTGTTTTTGTATTGCGACTGCAAATCCACTTTACTTGACGGTAAAACCGATGCCATCTTTACTGTTTGTATCGTTGTGTATACAAGTGCCGAGGAAGCCTCCGGACCTAAAATTCAGATATGATAATGGGTGTTTCTTTTACAACACATGCTATAAGCTGTAGACAAATCAAAACATATTGAGCCATCTGACCAATCAAAGTAGAGTTGGCTCTCAGAAGGGAGGCGCTTAAAGAGACCGAGTCCTTGATCAAACCATTTCAGACACTGTGAGATAAAATGGTTCGGAAATATATATTACAAGAAAATTTGTGTTTTTTGATCTTGGATTCATGTAAACATATTGAACAATCAAAATTTGCAGCAAGATAGTGGGGACTGATAAATTAATATTGCACAAATATGAAATAAGAGTAAAAATGTGTACTGAAATTCAACTGCTCTCCAGCCAGGATTTAAACTTTCTAAATGTAAATCAAATAGACAGAATTTCTTATTTTTTTTTGTAACGGCAGCAATAACATTTTAAATGGTTGATTATAATGTGTGGTATTGCATGTATGTCACCGTATATGGATTTACTTGGTGTCTACAAAGCAAATTGCCCTCAAGAACAATAAAGTAAAGAAATCGCAGAAATTAGCAAACCAAACTGATCCAATCAGTTCCAGATTGACAAAATCAAGTCCTGCCCTAAATTATTTTTGCTCAAGAAGTGGTTTCACTTGGATAATCATCACAAAGGGAAAAAATAATCACAACTTCTGTTTCATGCTGTCTTGAACAATTCAGTCGCATCTATAACCAGATTTGGTATCTACTGTTTTTTTTCTGTTATACTGAAGTTTAAGTGAAATTAAAAGTGTCCGTATAATACATAATCTCTAATCAACCACTGTAACAATTCCCTATTCATCTAGCCTCTAATTTTAAAAATGACTGTCACATACCAACAGCCACCACGTGATCTCCCACAGGGGTGGGGCTAGTGATGAAATCCCCAATCAGTGCAGGCCGGTCATAC
Organism: Hybognathus amarus; assembly: GCA_030378365.1. Taxonomy (NCBI): domain Eukaryota; kingdom Metazoa; phylum Chordata; class Actinopteri; order Cypriniformes; family Leuciscidae; genus Hybognathus; species Hybognathus amarus. Next base: position 212,138 of record JAQIUQ010007654.1, read on the forward strand.
ACCCAGTTTGGAAACACAGGGTTCGGCTGAGTGGGGTTCTTCTTATTGTGTCTGTCTCTCAGCATTTTACGGATTACTTCAGAAGACTGTGCAGGAAAACAAAACCATCGTTAATTGATGCAGTGTACAGGATTAATGGACATTCATGTCATCTTTGCGTTCGTCATAATACCTGCGGCACACTGGAGCTAGCTGTGACGTTTCCTAGCTTTTTCCGCAGTTCCTCCAGTTCTTGCATGGACATTTTGCTGCTGGTTGCAGGAATGCTGTACGACGTGGTGGTGCTCGATGCAGCATTTGCAGACATTTCTGATCTTTCTTTGGCATTCTGCTGCAGGAACTTCAAAGTCTGAAGAGTAGAAGCAGCCATGACTTAGAAAAAGTGTTCCACAATGCCCCAACATCAAAAGGAAAAGCCTGGTTTTAGGTCCTAACTTTCTAAGACTAGTCTTACAAGTTAGTCACAAAAAAATTTTTAGTCATCAAAACGTTTCACTTTGATATCCGTCACAATAGCAAAGAAAAGACTATCGTAACTTCTGTTTCATGCTGACTTTTAGTACACTTTCCCTCCAAATTTGAATTTCCATATTGTTTATGGACGTTTTACTTTAAAGATTTATTTTTGTAAGCCCAGTATGTGATTTTTTATTACTGTAATACTGTTATTATAAGGTTATTACAGTAAAACCGAACAAAATCCATTTAAGTTTAAATAAGCGTATATTTAAGGCAGTGCAACATATTCCGCCATGTCATGTTTAATTAAAAAATATATATAGCATAATTTATTAGCATTACTGTAATGACAATGTTGATAACTGTAATTAGAAAAATGTAAAAAATAATCATTCAATCTTAATGTTCCTAAAAAAAGGTTCTTCATCTTGCAAAATATTAATTCTTATTTACTTTGTGTTTTTGGTGAAATTATGTGACCTATACATATTTTTGACAAGGTTTTGGAAGATTCAAATATTGCTGTTTAGAATTTAATAATGAGTAACATTCACTGATCTATATAATGTCATTCTACACTCACCGGCCACTTTATTAGGTACACCTGTCCAACTGCTCGTTAACACTTAATTTCTAAGCAGCCAATCACATGGCGGCAACTCAGTGCATTAGGCATGTAGACATGGTCAAGACAATCTCCTGCAGTTCAAACTGAGCATCAGTATGGGGAAGAGAAGGTGATTTGAGTGACTTCGAACGTGGCATGATTGTTGGTGCCAGAAGGGCTGGTCTGAGTATTTCAGAAACTGCTAATCTACTGGGATTTTCACGCACAACCATCTCTAGGGTTTACAGAGAATGGTCAGAAAAGAAACATCCAGTGAGCGGCAGTTCTGTGGGCGGAAATGCCTTGTTGATGCCAGAGGTCAGAGGAGAATGGCCAGACTGGTTCGAGCTGATAGAAGGGCAACAGTGACTCAAATAACCACCCGTTACAACCAAGGTGGGCAGAAGAGCATCTCTGAACGCACAGTACGTGGAACTTTGAGGCAGATGGGCTACAGCAGCAGAAGACCACACCGGGTGCCACTCCTTTCAGCTAAGAACAGGAAACTGAGGCTACAATTTGCACAAGCTCATCGAAATTGGACAATAGAAGATTGGAAAAACGTTGCCTGGTCTGATGAGTCTCGATTTCTGCTGCGACATTCGGATGGTAGGGTCAGAATTTGGCGTCTACAACATGAAAGCATGGATCCATCCTGCCTTGTATCAACGGTTCAGGCTGGTGGTGGTGGTGTCATGGTGTGGGGAATATTTTCTTGGCACTCTTTGGGCCCCTTGGTACCAATTGAGCATCGTTGCAACGCCACAGCCTACCTGAGTATTGTTGCTGACCATGTCCATCCCTTTATGACCACAATGTACCCAACTTCTGATGGCTACTTTCAGCAGGATAATGCGCCATGTCATAAAGCTGGAATCATCTCAGACTGGTTTCTTGAACATGACAATGAGTTCGCTGTACTCAAATGGCCTCCACAGTCACCAGATCTCAATCCAATAGAGCATCTTTGGGATGTGGTGGAACGGGAGATTCGCATCATGGATGTGCAGCCGACAAATCTGCGGCAACTGTGTGATGCCATCATGTCAATATGGACCAAACTCCCTGAGGAATGCTTCCAGCACCTTGTTGAATCTATGCCACGAAGAATTGAGGCAGTTCTGAAGGCAAAAGGGGGTCCAACCCGTTACTACATGGGTCCTAATAGTCCGGTGATGTATATAGATCGGTGGTAACATTAAACATACCTCTTTATCCTCAGTGAGTTTGGAAAGCAGATACACCAGTGGATCAAGGTTGCGTGCATTCTTTGACTTTAATTCATCATGTTTCCTCAAGAAGTCTTCAGGTGTTTTGGAGTGTTCTGCCAATTTGACCTATAAGACAATGTGAATTAGTCTAGCAGTCCATTCAGAAAACGTGTAATTAACAGGAGAACACGTTCACCTTAGCACTGTGTGCAGAGACTGTAGTGGTCACATATCCAGTCCTGTTCTTCTGCAGTAAATCAATGTAAACCTCAGCACCATCTCCTCCGCGGACATTAAGGAGTCCGAGAAGTTCATTAACATCATGATAGAATTCTGAATTCACTCATGACTTCTGAATGAAAATCAGAATCTGGAAACAGAAACAGACACAAGTGAGAAATGTGAATGAATGAATGCATCAGAAAACAACAACACTAACGTTAATCTTGCATCACCAAATTTGCTGATGCTATTTATTTACAGCTAGCAATCTATGTAACGTTATACATTCATAAATACAACGTTTTTTTACCTATAAAAATACCCTGTATTATTTTACCTAGTTGTTGTCTAAGTAGTCCTTCTGAACAACACGTATCGCATTTGTTGATAAACCAGCAGCGTAACTGACAACACCAAAATAATAGGAAGTCGGAAACTGTGTCAGTTTGTAAAATTCCGCCAAAAGGCATTATTTTTCAAAATAAAGGTCCTTTACTTGCATTCCATCTGATAAACTATATATTTATTGTTGTTTGTTTACAGGTATATATGTCAAATGTTAGATTTTTACAATCAGTATAACATATACTTTTAAAAAATGTTTTTAAATGGTAAATTAATTTAGTCTTTTCCTATAATCTGCCTACATTAATGCTGCTTCTGTGGATTGTTTTAAAAGTTTAAAATCTTTTTAGTCAAGCTTTTAATTTATAATTTATTACTGTGAATTTTTTATATGTATTGTTTTCTTTGTTTGATTTATGGTGCGTTCTATTATTCATCCGTCTCGGAGATCCGAATCGGACGACAGACGTTGCCTAGCAACAGGTGACCTTTCCTCGGATTTCTCCTCTCGGACGTCGGACAACCGTGAGGACACCGAGCAAAAATTCCGTTTCGGAATTCAAGATGGCTGCGCCCTGTGACTTGTAAGAATGAATTGTTTTCATTGTTTTTAAAACGCTTTGGTATTTTAAATGACTATTATAATCACTCGTATTACTGCGTCCCCTGTAGGTAAGGGAATCGGTTGTTGTGAGTGCAATTACTAACGTTTCTAGCGTTGCTAACAGAAGATTAACATGAAAAACATTAAATAAAGTGAACATTTTCAAGTTCAAATGGCTGCGTTTTGATAAGGTGTAGTCATAATATTTTTTTTAAATGTAAGTGCCTGGTTCTCGGCCAGTGCTACCATGACAACAGCTTTCTCCGATTCGGACACGCAAAAACATAATAGAACGCTTGAAGTGTGGACGTGACGTCAAATCCGAGGTCCGAGTCGGTTCGTTGGGCATAATAGAACGCACCATTATTTTGTTCTAAATATGTTGTAGTGCTTTGAGTTTGAGAAGATTAGATTGTTTATATCTATAGCATTCATATAATAATACGCATAATAAACAAATTCAAATGATGATGATAATAGTAACAAATAATAGACACCAGTGATATTTCATTTTAGTTTTGTTATTTTTGTTTTATATCCTAGTAACTATTACTATTTTGAATTATTACATTTTTAGTTATGACACATTTCGCGTGATTTTGTCATTTTATTAGTTCTATTTTAAATATTGCCATTGGCTTAATTTATTTTTATTTCAGTTTTTGCTAGTTTAATTTATATTTACTTCTAGTGAACAATTGTAGGCCTAATGCTTCAAATTAAACTTATTTCGGTTTATTGGTGTCACCGGTGTAGCAGGGATGAGTAAAGGTGAGGATCTTTAGCAAAAAGTCTTTATTCCATCAACACACAAGCACAAAGATAATCCAAACAAGAAGCTAATGAAACTAATCCAAACATAATGACATTTAGGAAACACAGAAGAAGTAACAGCTTTATTGATATGTAAAGACAAAGACCAAACACAGGGGTAGCCTATGCAGGCTAACAAGAGGAAAAAACAAGGCAAACAGGAACTTGTGGTCTTGAAGTTGGCATAATGCCTCAAGTATATTTTCTATAGATTTCTATTAGATTTTTTCCTGAATTGATGAATTGCACAGGTGAATCTCAAATTTTTTTAATGAAGGGGAATATACAGTATTAGATCAACCAATGATCAACCAGTTCTTCTAAATACAGTAGCTCATAGATGCATTTCATGATTCATCAATTGGAAGCATTTAGACAGAGCAAAACACAGATCTACAATTTCTCAGGCTAATGGAAGAACAACAAAGGAAACCAACAGGGTCATCAGCCAAAAAGAAGAAGAGGAGTGAGGATATGAAAAGTTAAGGAAGGCAAAAGAGGAAGAGGTGGATAAGACAAAGGACATGTTTCTGATGAAAGGACCTCACAATGGCTGAGGCGGGTTTGAAATGTCTGGAGAACAACCATTTCCTCAACAACATGTATTTCAACAATGTATACATACAAGTTTTGGAAGAATATATTGTTGATTCTGATTTGTATATGTCATTGATATCTTATGTGATGGACTTGTATTTATATGCATAGTATATTTATATATATTTTGTGTTTGCTACCCACACCCTGAAGAAGGCTGTGTCGTTGTGCGGTTATTTGGAATCTGTTACTAATTGCCTGAAGCAATAATGAACAAAATACTTGTTCTACTTCTTCTACGTTTTTATGAGTCTCATTTTCTCTACAAGAACACAGTGAGTTTTACCCCCTGTCCAGCACTTTTTGCATTCTTTGTCTTATGACTATTGAACTGTAATTTTTTGATAGACCAACAATAAAAGAGTAACTGTGAATCCTGTCCAGTTTTTGCAATAAGTATCCCATATAATAATACGTCAATTTACTATTAAAATTGATTTATGCCTAATAGTCCTAGTCACAGACCAGACCAGACCAATGACTGAGGTCTGTGTATACTCTGATGCAGGTAACTGTCCCTCAACAAATAAGAAAAAAAATGGTCATGCATCTTTATGCTACACAATGACAAGAACCTAATCAAATATCAGTTTGTGTATTAGTATCATTAATTGAATCCAGTAGAGCAGCACAATCATCAGCAGTCAAAAGGGTCATGTGTTATTAAAATGCATCAGTTGTTTAATAAGTCTTGAGTGCTCAGGTTTCATCTCTTATGAAGATGGTCTCATTTCCCAGGCTAGTGACCTTCAACTATAAACTAACAGCACTTCATTTCTTTCAGCATCCACTGACAGTTTTGAGATTATTTGTGGCTTAATGGCACCATCTCTATTTTTTATTCACCGCCTGCCTCTTTCACACATTATTCTTCAAGGGATCCATTTGCAAGCGCCATAAGACATTTGGATTCGAACTGGTGAGATGGCACTTTTTCACAAGGTAATGGCTTTAGTGGTGAGTCAATGATTGTGTTTATCATCCTGACAAGCTGTGCTCTTTACTGGGCTAGACATTATAGAGAATCATTGGCATGAGTAATCTTCTGTTCTCAAACATCTGCATTCTTTAGATTAAAACCAGAATAAGAACAAATAAATGAATTAAATAAAATAAACAATAATTTATTGTAATTAATTAATGTCATTCCAACAGTTATACTGACCATTACACCATTTATTTGTAGTTTTATACTGTACACACTGTAAAAAATATTGTTGGTTTAACTTAAAAAATCAAGTAACCTGGTTGCCTTAAAATTTTAAGTTGATTGAACTGGAAAAAGTGAGTTAATACAATGAAGGAGATTGATTTAATCACCAGAAACTTAAAATAATAAGTTATCTGAACTAAATAAATTATTTAAGTTGATTTGACTAAATAAAAAAATGTTGTGATAACAAATCTTGAAAACATTTCACAAGAGATGTTTACCTTCTCTGATATATTTTAATTGCACCTAACTTGAAATATTTGAGTAAACCAATTCATACATTTACCTTAAAATTATCATGCAATCTCAATTTAAATATTTTTAGTAGAAGAAATTATCTAGCTAATTCAACAAATACTACCTTGCTAATTGGTATCACAATGCTTTTAAAATATCTGTTCTCAAAACTGAGCTCATGCTCCAGCTCGTCACCATGATTTTTTAACCCTACAAAAAAAGCATAACAGAAGCTCTTCTAAATAACATAGCAAATCATTAAACACTAAATCTACCACTTAACATTAATATTGCACCAAAAACATTATATAACTTCATTTTGGGATTCACTCTCCCTTTTGAGTGACATGGCAAAGCATGCTGGGAAATAGAAATCCCATCCCAGTTTCAGTTCAATTTCAGTTTGTCTAAATTTAAAGAAACAAGTTCATGAAGCTCAAAACAATTCCGATAACTTCAAATGTGTCATTTATTTGTGAATGCAAAAGAAAAAGAAAGTTCTAAATATTTAAAAATGTTCATTTGATTGAACTAATTTAATTTGAGTTGGCTTTACTGAAACCAATTACTTATTTTTAATGGGGTTTACATACTGACCAATTGAAGAAAAAACCTTTCTCATCTCTTGAAAACAAAGACTTGAATACTTGCACTGCACATTGTTTGTTGTCTATACTCTGTTTTGGACATTGTTCATTATCCATCAATCATCCATCTCTCTCTCTCTCTCTCTCTCTCTCTCTCTCTCTCTCTCTCTCTCTCTCTCTCTCTCTCTCTCTCTCTCTCTCTCTCTCTCTCTCTCTCTCTCTCTGAGTCTGATATCTCAACCAAAGTGATTGAGAAAAATTGTATTAAGTTATTCAATTCTTGAGCCCTGCTTCTTTAAAAAATATTGGTAACACTTTACAATACGTGTGCACTAATAAGCATTAATTCATGCTTAACTAATGCACAGATAATACTGAATTAATTTGTTACTTATGATTATCTAAGCTATTCATTAATGATTACCACATTAGGAACTAATTAAGAGTCTGTAAGGTTAATGTATTAGTTCATACATGAATTGTTATTAATTAAATATGTAATTGTGGATTAATTCCATAATAACTCATTTTTTTAACTAATAGTGTTAATTAATATGTTAATTACCAGAATGAGCCAAAGCCTTGTGTTTCAACTTCCAGATAATATGACAGGTACACTAATATGCATTAATACATGATTAATTAATTCATTGTTAATGCAAATTCATGTGCAAATTACTACAATTACTAAATGACTAGTTAATAATGATGTGCCTCAACAAGTAAAGTCATAACATAATGATACCTTTGCAAATCATTAGCTAATGATTAATTAAGGCAGACAACTGGAAGTTGAAGTGCATAGCTATGACTAATTGTGGTAATTAACACATTAATTTACACTATTAGTTAATAAAATATGTTATTAAGGAATTAATACACAATGACACAGTGAATTAATAGCAATTCATGTATTACTTAATCTATTAATCATATAGCCTCTTTATTAGTTGCTGATACAGTAATCATTAATTAATGATTTAGTTCTTTATTAGTTATACATTAACTCATTATTATCTGTGCATTAGTTAAGCGTGAATTAATGCATATTAGTGCACACGTATTGTAAAGTGTTACCAAAATATCATTTTAAGATTTAAAGTTATTCCCTCATGTTGCATGTAGTGAAATCTGCTTTTAATAACAAAAATGTATACATGCAAAACATCAGTTAATATGAAATTTGCATAATAATTTACATTTATCATCCCATTTAAGCAGTGGAAAGAAGTGATAAAAACACTGTTTGTGAAGGATGACACTTCAGCAGATAGCAAACGATCATCGCTGTCACCATTAAATGCAATGAGCTTATTGAGTGGAGGATAAACTACACCACACCGCTGTGCATTTAGATCGGGCATTGCTTTATGACGTAGGGTAAGTAATAAATATGGGCGAAATCAATTTGTTCCATCAGATGTGATGGAGATGAATCTGTTTGCAAGACAGTGACGCTCAAATCACATCATGTGCCTTCCCTTACTCAAGAAATGGTCTTTTAGTGTCTGATATAATGAACAAATCATTAGTTCTCAAATTAGTCATGTTGTAGGCTGAAGCTGACATGTCAGTGATGTGAAGAAGTGAAAAACACTTTGACAGCAGGCCTGTTATGTAAGTCTGTTCATCGCTGCTGCTTGATAGATTGGAACACAATGTGTTATAGTTTTGAGGTGTGTGAAGAAATAAGGCTTTTTTGTTCATAAAGCAAAGGCGATGAAGGCAAATATTTTTTTTATTTTATAATCCATTCAAAATATCATCTATAAAATATAAAAATAGGCATAGAAACACAATAGAAACAAATTTCTTTAAGAAAACATTGGCCTCGAGTGGCTTATTGCTTTTATAAATGGTGGCAACAGCATTAAGATAAGACACAAATGTTGAAAAGATAATTACATTAATTCATAATGAACGATTCTTCTGCCAAGTAAAACAGCTCATTAGCCTCTACATGTGGCTGTTTATAGCAACAGCTTCCAACATGACTAATGCAGTCAGATATTATAGACGTAACTAATCGTTTTATAATGTTTTAACAATATGAATGTGCTGCAAATATCGTACTTGCAAAATCAAAAAGTGACAAGCATTTGATTGAACTGATTTGATGATATAATACCAATTCTGTAATTTAGATATTTTCTGTTAACTGACAAAGCATTAAGTAAATAAAACTGCTTTCAGTGTGTGAATCTGAAAACATTTTAGGCAGGATTTGTACATGATGTCTGGATTGGAATATGTGTTCATGACTGAAAATACATCTTCATGATCTTGTTGATACATCTTTGGTTGGTAACTGTCAGATGTGAGAAAAAGAAAGCGAGAGAGATTTTTGTGTGTGTTCCCATTATTCTTGGTGACGGCTATGAGCCTTTAAAGGTGTGAAACAGCATCACACACTAAAAACGTTTCATTTATTATTTATAGGTAAATAAGGGCTTTTCATTTACATTTATTGTTTTATAAACAATACTTATACACTCTAAAAAATGGTGCTAAATAGGACTAAAAGTGCTTGTAATCAGGGAACCACTTTAAGTGCCATATAGCATTTATCTTTGTCATATGGTGCTATGTAGAACCATAAGAGGTGCCATAGAGCACGTTAACCACAACAGAGAACCACTGAAGTATTACTGAAGAACTGCTGAAGACCCTTATCTACAAATAATATTTTGGGCATATTAACAATTATAAAAAAAAACATTTTATTTCATATCTCATTGTATTTGGATAGTCAGATGTGACACTTCTGAGAGACCCAGTTACAGTAAGCTAACGTACAATTAAGTTGCACTTCTCTAATATAATGATTTATACTTTAAAATATGAATCTACATATCACATCTTAGACAAGAACGTGACTTTTACATGCTATTATAAATGCATTTTACAGTTTTTCTCAGTCGCTTTGGTGCATTTCTCACATCACTATTTACATTTGCACAACAGTTAGTTCAACCTCCACAACATTTAATCATTTGTGCACATCATAGTAGCAGTTTCTCATTCCTTCCAACAAATTGCAAATGCTTTTGGACATGCATCAACTGCTTTCATACAACTCTCTGCTGTTTTATAACATTATCATTTGCTTATGTCATATCAGTCCAAATTAACTATACTTGTGAATGCTGAATAGTCATTCCATATAAAACTAATAGTTCTCATTGCTTGACTCATCACATACAAAAATGTTAAACTAGTTGTCAAAATCTGTCAGGTAAGTTTACATTTATTTTTTATCTTTAAAAAAAACCTTTTTTATCCTAAATTGAACAATTTCTCGCAGGTGAGCCTCAGCTTTCACTGATGAGAAGAGATGTGCATGAATGATTTACAGTATATGTATGTTGTATGTTCAGTTCCAATATGTACTGTGATATTGTTTACAGTTGTGCACCAATCTACCCAAAGGGAGTTTATGTTTGTTGTAAATAAGGGTGTATTTTTTCTTTTGTACAATGCTATGAACAAATTAAAATTAAAATGTAAAATGTGTTAAAAAGAAAAATGTGAAACATACATATTCGTACCTCAGTCACTACAGTAAATACAGTAATGTGAAACTTTACTGTAGTTTTCAAATGGCTGTGCAAATAGTTTATAGGACTGTCTTGAGCATTTTCAGGTAGTGTCACCAAGATCTGACTTTTTTTGCATTGTCAAACTCTTACAGAGTAAACTGTCATAATGAAAACATGATAAAGCCATTTGACTATCTTGTTCATAAACACTGGTGTTAGGACTTTTCATCTTGATGACACTGACACTTTCAATGACATGAATACTTGCTTTTGAGGAATGAGTTATCCATTTTGAGCAAGTGACACACTTTTGCAGGTTATCAACTAAGTTTTGCAGTTTGTACTAATTGTTTTGAGAACTGCATTAACTGTTGTGCAAATGTAAATAGTGATGTGAGAAATGCACCAAAGCAACGGAGAAAAACTGTAAGGTATGCATGGGTATAGCATATATCAGTATGTAATACACAATGATGGGTTGTTATACCCAACTTCAACTTTCACTTTCAACTGTACATTTTTTAATTACATTTTTAACCTAACATTTTTAACCTAACACCAGACAGACAGACAGACAGACGATGATCAGACAATAGACAGACAGACAGACAGACAGACAGACAGATAGATAGACAGACAGACAGATAGACAGACAGACAGACAGATAGATCAGACAGACAGATAGATAGATAGATAGATAGATGATAGATAGATAGATAGATAGATAGATAGATAGATAGATAGATAGATAGATAGATAGATAGATAGATAGATAGATAGATAGATAGATAGATAGATAGATAGATAGATAGATAGATAGATAGATAGATAGATAGATAGATAGATAGATAGATAGATAGATAGATAGATAGATAGATAGATAGATAGATAGATATGACAGACCTCTATAAGCTGTACTTCTCTAATATTTATGTAATTTATAGGCCTACTTAAAAATATCAATCTACATATTACATTTCAGCATGTGGTTTTGCATAAGAGATAGATGGATAGATGACAGATAGATGACTGCACTTCTCTAATATTATCTGTAATATAAACGAATCTTCATACTATTCATCTCAGACAACAGCGTCTGATTGTTTTAATGTATGCATAAGGGACAGATTTGTCTATCCTTTGGTGAATCATTGCTCTTTTGTCATATTCCTGAGGGGTGGGGGCGTTATGGAGATCCTCAATAAGCGGATGGTCAGATGAAATGGCACACAGAGGAAACATGAACTCCTCGAGCATTTACAGCACACTCGGACGCTTGTTCCCAAACAACTTTTCTCTTTGGGGGCATCTCCAGAAGAACTGGACTCACCCATGATTTGACGCCTTTCTCCATCGACTTTCTGTTTGCGGGCCATGAACCGGACACTATAGTTTTAATGGTGATGTATGTGCTATCATTCGTGACCGGACTGGTGGGGAATATACTGGCTCTGTGGGTCCTGACGCGCCGGAGGAATCGCTTGTCTGGAGCGTCAGCCACCAGGAGACTCCTGGTCAACCTGGCGGTGTGCGACATGATGGTGGTGTGCGTCTGCATGCCGGTTAACTTAGGACTTCAGGTGTACAACGCCTGGGTGTTTGGAGAGTTTCTGTGTCGAGCTGTGCCGTTCGTTCAAGCGGTATCAGTCTCTGCCAGTGTTCTGAGTCTGGCCGCGATCAGTTTGAACAGATACTACAGCGTCCACAGTCCCCTGCACGCCAGATCGTTCTTTACGAACAGCAGAATGATTTGCATGATAGCTGTGGTGTGGATCGTATCTTCTGCACTATGTTTGCCGTTGTTTTTCATGAATACGACGAAGACGCTTTCCCTACTAGACGGGCTGCATACAGTGACTGTGTGCGTGGAGAGCTGGTCTAAAATCAAACTGCGCCAGGGTTACAACTTTTTGCTCTTCTGCGCGTTGTATGGATTCCCAGTGGTCTTTAACCTGGTCATTTGCTTTTTGACCGGTTGGAAATTGAGTAGAGGAGGCACATCATCAACATCAGATCCAAACCAGCTTGCGCAAACCTCTTCAAGCTTCGCGCCTGAAGACGCGCAAGAGGATCACCAAAATGATCTTTGCGCTCGTGTTGCTGTTTACTTTCTCCTGGCTGCCGCTTTATGCCGTGGACATCTGGATCGACTCCAACATGCCCAGCTCTCCTGATCGAAACGACGAGCTCAGCAACGTTGAGCATCATTGGATTCTCCAGAGCAGACCCTTTGCGCAATGGCTGGGTCTCACCAACTCATCCCTCAATCCTCTTTGCTACTGCTTCATCGGAAACTTGTACAGATCGGCCAAAAGGTTCAGAGAGAGCTACAGAGAGAAGATTTCATCTGTCATGAGTTCGACCAATAGGTCTTCAATAAGAAATTCTGCCTCTAAAATCCAGCAGCGCAACTCTGGCTCGTCTGCGAGATTTTCTTCAGAAACAAGAAGCTACACTGTTTTCAGACTGACCAGAAGTAAAAGCGTGTCTGCAACGACTGTGTGTGAGAGTATTTAACTGAGAACGTAATACAGACTTGAAACAATTATGGAAAGGGTGACAGTAAGTGCTAACTGTTTCAAGTTAGTTACAGTTATTAATCAAAGTTATTATTCAGTGTTACTGTGAATTATAGGTTATCTATCATGGCTATTTTGTCGTTTTATTTTGTAATTATTTTCTGTTAAATAAACGAATGCCAGATTTGTTCTGAAAACAGTCAATATGAGTGGAAAATTGCAAACCCAGAATGTGAGGCTCAAGCCAGGATTAATGGCACCGCTGAGGGGCTTTAGCCCTGACGTGTGGTTGTCTGTTATTCCACCAGCTCAGAAATCACAAAAATATTCCTACTGTTATACATTTTGATCACTGCACCACATTTACAGTCTTAAGATACAAGAAATTTAGCTTTATAGCTCCTATATTTGGGACAGAACAGTTAAATACTCTTTAAAATAAAGGATCTTTTACTATGTATCAATGGCGTCATTCCAGTTCATTATTTGTTTTTTCCCCAGAGAACATTCTCAGAACTTTGTCACTTTTTCTGTAATATTAATGGAACGTTCGCTCAAAGTTATGTGGTGTTTAATAATGTTCTCAAAACGTTAGCACAAAAATATTGCGTTTTTCAAAAGTAACATGACTGTAAAATGATAAAATGTGACGTATAATTATTTTTCAAACATTGAGAAAACGTTCAGAGAACAACGTAATGGGAACATCATCAAAAATAACATTTCTTTTAAATATATATTTTTGTTATTGGGTTGTAGTTAAAAATGTTCTTTAAAATATTCTAAAATATAATAAAAAAGTTTTTTTTAATAGGAACTGCTCACTGAAAGGTTATTTGGGGAACCAAAAATGATTCTTATAATGCTGTGAAAACCCCCTTTTGGAACCTTTATGACGAATTAGAAATCTAAAATGAACCATAATGATGTTGTTTCAGTGTTTGCATCACATAAGCTAAACTTTGAGAGAAAAAACTAATCTGTCAGATAATGGATTTGGGTAATTACCCTCTTCCATAAACTGATGATAATTTGTTGATGGAGCACAGACAGTGAATAATAACCCAGTAATTTTGACAAATAGATCTCTTTAATTATCTGTGCAGTTTAATTAATTTTGCATTATTCAGGCATTTTAAGATTTTCCTCAAATGCAACTGATTTTCTGTGCATGAAGATCTTGATCTTGTGTGCAAGCATGCTGGCTATATTCAGAAATTATAATTAAGGCAGCTTTGCATCATTAACTGAAAACTGACTGTGCATAATTTACTTAAATGAATCCAGGCAAGATACATCAATAGATCAGTATGAGTGCTGATTGTTGTAAATGTGACATAAGCATCACTTTAGGAGCTGATGCTCTTTTATACTCGAATAAGTGCACTGCATTAAATTTATTTTATTGTTTTCGAGACAAAACTTAGCATTTAATTTTCAATTATAAACAGTAAAACGATGGTGTTGCCAGGATAACACACTGGGCCTTTAAGCTTAAAATACACATACATCAACAATAGGATAAATATAATATATTCTCTTGATATCTTTGCCTTGCAAAATAGAATAATTGTTTAAATGTAAAAACAGTGCATTTGAATAATGTGTTGTTTCATGCTTGATAAAGCAATTCAAATCTTCTTGTTTGAAGCACAGCAAGAAAAAAATCTGTTTTTGCAAATATATTATGGCTTTTTTTCTTACACAAGTGCTGAATAGCCCTGAATTATTATTATTTTTTATACTTTGCACCGTTTGTGGGCGGTGAAAATAGAGGGACTAAGACCATTTTGCTCTAAAAGATCTCAAGAGTGTCCTATGATTGCATTTATTTAAACTGAATGTCTGGCACAAATGGGCTCCCATCAGTCATTCAAAATAAATGAGTGCTATAATGGATGTAGTGCTTCTGTTAATAACCTCAGAGAGCTTTATGCTGTCAACAGTTCAGCCCTATTTCAAAGCATATAAGGAACGTCTGTCATGCATGATAATTCACACCTCATGATCCTATATAACAAAGCCCAGATAACAATCTGTCCTCAAAGTAATGTATATGTAAAGTAGCAATTTGACCTTTTCATTACATTCAAGCAGTACTGTGTTTGGAATGTAGATTGTGTTTAGGTTAGTAGGCTTAGATGGATAGTATAGGCTTCCTTTAAAACCTACAATTATGGACTATCCTAAGTTATTGCAACCAGTCACATTTGAAGAAAATATCCAAGGAAGCAGAGTTATGTAAATGTAATTAGTTAAGTGTCTTTTTGGCTACTTTATAGTTTGATTATAAAACTATTAGACACATTTACTCTACATTTTTGTATAACTATACTTTTTACTCCAATACATTTGTGAATTGTGGAGTGCCAAAGTTACGACGTCACTTTGTAGGCCAAAACGCAGAAGTGGGTTAGCATTTTAGTTCTCCGATTCCCTCGCCCTAAAATACTATGGTTTTTTTTGAATGGGTTTTTGCTAAATTGCCTGAAATAAGATCTGTAGCCTCTTTTACTCGTCCTGAATAGGCTCACAGATGCACTGGTCCTGAACACCGAGACATGCCAGTGAAAAACAAAACAGGTAGGCTAATTTGTGAGGAGAGCAATCAAGTTTATTTTCTAAAATCAAAAAGGTTCGTCTTTCGTTACAAATAGCCTTTTAAAGGTCAACAAACACAAGTCTCAGTTCGATGAGTTTGAGAGCTCAAAAAGGGCAAAGCCAACCCATAACCAACAAAAATGTCTCTTCAGAGTCTTCAATATAACAAAATACGTAAAGTAATGTTAAGTAAAATGAAATAGTCAAAGCCTAATTGCAGTGGACGTGCTAGTTTCCACATCCCAGGTATGTGAAACACCTGCGAATTCACAACTAATACACTTGCATTCGCATAAAGTAGTCTTGTTGACAAGTTTGGGTGAGTTTAAATCGCACAAGTACCTGCCTTCAATGCTCTGTAGATGGCGATATCGCTTACTTCTTAGAAGAAATAAACTGCTGCAGAAAAAGTTAGATACCATGCAACATAGAGCATATTCACTAGACGTCACCTTGGCTACGGCAGTTCATTGGAATGAATGCGTCAACAGAGCCGCCATCTTGGAACAGGGGAGCCCCTCCACTTTAGTGCATCAGCGTCAATGTAGACTCAGGTCTAACGGAAATAAAATCACCATAAATCATCATGAATGCGATTTATCATGTTTTTTTGGTTTGTTCCAACGGTCAGACATGTATTTATCATTGATTCCAGAAAAAAAAGTCCACCACCATCAATAAATTTGAAGTAAAGGCAGAGATAGCAGCGTTACCTAGCTACTTCCTATGACAAGACCCCTGTTCCAAGATGGCGGCGGTTTTGACGCATGCTTAGAACCCCAAGGTGAGGTCTAGTGTCATACGTCTATGGCCATGCAAAATGTAATGACCAATAGAGTGCCGAAGTTATGACGTCACTTTGTAGGACAACTCGGAAGTTAGCGCGCATGGGTTTCCTCGATTCGAAAACCTATGCATTTTCTCCATGGACTTTTGGAAATCGCAAAAGATAAGATCTGTGTTCAACAAAGAGTTGTGACTCTTTTGATACAATGAAGGAGATTAATTTAATCACCAGAAAATCAAAATATTATGTCGCCTAAACTACATAAATTAAAACAAAACAATGACAAAATTCTCATTTAGAAGATACAAAACATTCTAAATGTACAATCTCTCACTTCGAAAAATATGGATCACAGGATCACTCTGCACTTCAGCTTCTCATTCCGATTTTCTGTCAAATCAAATGCTCTTGAATCTAAAGCGTCCCGCAACCTAAATTAACGCTGAAGCTGCAGCTGAAATTGGTCACTTGTTCACACATTTACAGTTTTCTGCATGGTGAATGCCACATATAAGGGGTAGGGAACGTTTCAGACAGTGTAAATATGCTTTGAAGTCTGGTTTCACTGCAGTGCCCAAACCATAGATATCCATATAAAGGCTAGATATCTGGTCCGCACTGCTGGCCAATGGAGGTTGACGTCAGCACCTGGCGGCCATCTTTTCACAGGCAGCTCGCTCACTCGTAACATTGTTTTAATGGTGCATATACTTTTAAATCATCGCTCAATTGCTCAATTTTCTACCGATTTTCAAACGGTCTGGTTTGTTATGAAACGTCAGAGTTATGATACTGCATACTTACGAATTATAAGTGTATAAAATAAATAATCGTCCAGAATTACAGCCACGTTAATAACGTTTGTAAGAAACCAAACCGTTTGTAAATCCGTCATGATTTCAACGAAATAAGAGTATTTCTTACATCAGATACCACAGAGCCCCGCCAGAAAGCCTGCCTGTGACAAGTGGCCACGGTGATGACTCCGCCATGAGACATCTAGCCTTTACATGGATATCTATGGCCCAAACAGTCTTCTCCGGGCCAGACACAAAAAAGCAGACACATTTGACTTCTGCACAGAATGATATATTTTAAATCAATATGGAGGATATTGGCATGAGAAACGGTTATAGAGGAGTGTACTGTGGCTATATTGAGCTCAACGGCTCTAGCTGAGCTGTGATGATATAAATGAAATGCTATTGGCAATTTTGAAAAAACGGTGTAGCTGTTTGATATGTCCTGTCTTGTCTTCTGTTCCAAGGCACTTCAGTGGGACTTTAATACTGCTAAATTTTGATATTTTAAGACTTTTACTGAAGTAGTATTGGCATTTTCGTTGTAAGGTATCTGTACTTTTTCTCAATATGCTTTTCAGGTATAGGCTACTATTCAGTGCGGTTGGTCATTACTTCTGAGGATGGAAGAGACACTTGTTAGCACACTCAATAAATTATAGATTTACTTCCTCATCAGACTTTTGCAGTCACACACTCTCATCTTGACATCTAAAGCTATCCATCTGGAAAACAAGAAATGGGCTTCCTACCTCGTATCTCTTAAGACCGGCTGCTGAGTTTAATTTAATGTGTCACTCCACCCAATGGGTTCTTTGACACTACTGACCCTTATTATTTCTTCTGTCATTAAGAATAGCAACTGACCAGCTGAAGGCCAACTTTTATTGGTATTAATATGCAGTAGCCTATGGATTCCCAAACTTTTATGTCAGCTGAAATATGTAAAATTACTATAAAGTATCCCCTAAAATTTAAGTTAACATTCAAATTACTTTAACAATACATTTGCATATTCAAGGCTCTCTGATGTTGGTCTGAAAGTAACATGGGATAAATAGATGAAAATATATGAATCTATTATTAGTAATTGTATTATTTCACTTTGTAGCTGGACTTTAAAGTAGACCCAAACCTTTTTTTAAATAGTGTCTCAGTTTAAGAAATCCTTAATAAAGGGTATAACAACACCAAAGGAAACACCATAAGGAGAAGATACCTAAGGTCAACAATCAATCAAATGTATTTTATTTATTGAGATTTTTAGACAAAAACTTTTTTTTGTGAAGAGAAGTAAGAAGCCCTTAGAATCCCAACAACAAGGGTCTTTTTACCCAAAATAATATAAACTTATACTTTCCCATATTTACCAGTTTCTGAATCATGAATTGTTGATTTAATGACTTTAAACAAGTCTTGCATCTTCAAATATCCATGACATTTTCTGTGATTCTCATTAGCTAAAAATCTGCCATTTGTAAAAAAAAAACAATAAAAAAAAGGTTAAAATCCCCTTGTGGAGAAAATCAAGCTTTAAATGCAGACAGTAAAATAAATGGGACACGGCGACCCCATTGATTTCAACGGAGAAGAGTTGAAGCTCAACATGGCGTTCTGCGCAGGCTCAAACTGAGCTTGACGACGTAGATGTCACGTGAGCAAACTGACTGACTTATAGTAGCTGTGCCAAGAGAAATTTTAATCGTGCACAGAGACGGCGAAGCGCGACCTGGAGCAACTTTTGGTAAGTATTCTGATTAGTTATTTTGTCATTTTGCTTCTAGTTATGCAATGGGCTGACTTTAGACAGTAAAAGATTGTCTGCGAGGCTGTGTGAGCTTCTCTTCCTGTCTATACGGTAATTCTCTGACTGTTCGACGAACAGTCAGATGGTTATGACGCAATTTTAGCCTATTTTAACTAAAAACGGCTTCTACGTGGCTATAACGTAACATACAAAGTAATGGAGCCTTTTATACATTGTCGTGTTTCTTTAGAAATAAATAATGGATAAATGGAGTCTTTGGACGCCTCATATGTAAAGTTATTCGCTGTCAAAGTGACGCCAAAATGAATGGGAGTCAAATGGGATGCTAACAGCAGGTGATAGTACGCTACAATGGCGGCCCCCGGAGGCAGCTTCAACTTCCGGCTGATGGATTAAACCACCTGCAAATTCAGTCAAACGTTTGAAAGAAATGGATGGTGTTTCTGACGTCATAAACTACCTTGTAACCAATCACGTCACTGCTGGCGGGCTTTAACAGCAAACGGGATTCGTGAGAAGCCAAGTTGTCCCAGTATATTTTTTCTGTTAATGAAAAAAATTCGGGTAGATTCAGTAATATAGTGGGTGTATGATGTTATAACTTATGGTGAACTATATGTCTTTCTCCACTGACATTCTCTGAAAAGTTGAAAGTGTTTCTGGTGATTTTTTGAGCACGTTCTCATCCTAAGGCGTCATATACGACGCTTTTACCAAAGCGTAGACATCCAACGCACATGGCACCCTTTAGCGTCAAATGAGACGCAGATATATGGGGCAGAAGGCGCCTCCTAGTGGTCTAACCCTAACCCTATCCCATACCTAAACCTACCATACTTGAAGTGTCTCATTTGACGTTAAAGGGTGCCATGTGTGTTGGATGTCTACGCTTTGGCAAAAGCATCATATGTGACGCCTTGGGATGAGAACGGGCTCAAAATCGCGATACGAATAGGGAACATGGTTTGCCTAACATTAGCAACACATTATTAGCTGTTTGATGACAAGCAAAAGGCTAATCATAATAATAACCGTTATGAGTTCGACGTTGTAAAACGTGATATGGCAGAGTGAATCTGTGAGCTGGCGTGAGTGAGTGGAGGCGGGGCTAATTAGAATATTAATGGAACATGAAGCAAGGGTGTAGATTTACATTCAAGCTATTTTAATGCATGGAAAAAACACAGGAAAAAAATGTTTAAATTTGTTTATGATCAAATATGAGTCTTAAGGGCTAAAATTATTGACTACATGGGGACTTTACCTTCTTATTTTATTGCGTGCAGTGACTTCATGGATCTAAGTTAGTTTAATTGTTATACAGACAGGCGTTTAAGAAAAATGTTGTGGTTTTTGTTTTCAAACTAATACTTGTTTGATCCAATAACAGCCATACAGAAATGCAAATTGCTCTAAAAGCCACATTTCCTCTATTCTATTATCTATCCTCTTGATCTTTTCCAGGATAATTGCATAGCTTTATTTACAACAATCATAATTGGAAATGGTATTTAATCATGATAATTAAGAGTATAGTTAAAAAAGAGGTTCATAGTTTAATAATTTAACCTGAGAGCTGTAATCAACCATAACTGAGTTGGAATAATTTGCAAAGAGCTGCACAGAAGCAGGAGAATGAGGTTTATGACACAAAGGAGTAGATTTGCATATAAATGCGAATTTAAATAGTATAAATCAGGCACGGTTACATAATTGCGCATTATTATTTTCTGCAATGTTTATTCAGTTTTACAGTGATTATGTTAATATGCATTTGCCTGCTGCATCTTACAAGTTAGCTTTATTTTTGACCTGAATACTTCACTTTATTTTATACTTCACAAATTCACAAATTTTTCTGTATATTTGCCATGAAATTAATTCCCAGAAAGATACTGAGCTCTATTCCCACTGAAATGCTTTTAAGTAAATGAATGATTCCTTCGTCAGTGCAATCATTTCTTCTGTGTACTAATTTTAGAACAGACATGGACAAATAAGGTTTTATTGTGTCAGGTCATTTAAATAACCAGCACAATAAAACATTCATTGCCTTGCCCTCAGAAGTGGGAAGCTGATATGAAACCGTATATATTTCAGAGTCCTGAAAATGAATGACTCATACTCTCAATGAAGCAGAAATAGAGTGAATGTTATACAGAGCTGCAAATGCTGAAGTCCTAGTCTGTGTCGTAGACATTTGAATGTGTAATGTTGTTTCTCTGGCAGCATGCTATTGCTTATATTTGGCATTCTGTATTTACAATCAATGCAATAGAGGGGTAAAGATGAGTGGTTGTTCATGGGGCACATTTGCATTTTGTTGGCTTGCAAATGAAATTTTACGATTATTTTTTTAAAACAGAGGGCAAACTTCTTGTTTTGAACTCTACATGAAGCATTTCATAAGATACAGAAGCAATTTCAGCAGTCAGACCTGTTTGCGTCTGCCTGAAATGCATTGTGAAAAATAGCATAAAAATAGTACTTTGAAAGTCTGACCTCAAAACTTCTAATGTCCTGAGACATCTAATTGCATGATTGCCATTAAAAGCATGTTTTGTATTGTTTAAATATAGATTAATTTTAGATTTTAGTTCTGTATATGTAATTTATAATCACTTCTATTGTCTTTGAAATATGATTACTGCCAACTGACAGATGTTAATTAACTGTACTTTGTAAAATGTAATCCTGCATGTAAATGTCATTTAATTGCACATTTGTTATGAATACAATCATGTCATTTCAAATGTCATTAACGAGTAATGACATTTGAAATCGCAATTTAGTAAATTTAAAATATTACCATTAAATATAATCTCAAATAACATACAGTTAAAATTATCTTTGCATGTGCTTTAGTTTAATAAAAACATACAGAATAAGTGTGACTGAAGTTTATTAAAACATTGGAACTTTTAATTCAGCATTATTACCTTTAAAAGTATACTTAAAGGGATTCAATCACCTTTGAAAAGATGATGTGTTTGATAAAATGGGTCATTTATGCAGAAATTATTTTTGAATTTGGAGCTCTTTAGAGCTGGAGAAAGCTAGAAAATGTATTTTTGGCTTATGTGAATGAAACACAACAACTCCCAGAATGCACTTGCTTCTCTGCCCTAGCGAGGCCACGCATTACCGGTAACCAGCGCAGTTTTTTTTTTTAAGTGAACTACTCCTTTAATATACATCATTTCATTAAAGCCATGAGAACTGAAAATTGACAATTGAAGAAGTTCAGATGCAAAAGCCTCTAAGTCCCATTCTGAAATATTCTTCTGAAATGATCATTTATTATCAAGCTGGTATGTTAAGAGTGAGTAATTTCACTTAAATGGCAATGAAGATTATCTATTAATTGTCATTTCCGTGAAATTACTGAACTTGAAATATACAAGCTGATAGAATGATCAGTTTAAAAGAAATTTCAAATGGCATTTAAAGGCTTTTGCATCTGAAGCTCTTCAATTTTTATTCTTTTGTATGAATATTGCAGTGTTTATTATAAATGATTTATCAGTGTGTAGGCGGTGGCTGTAATGATGCGCACAACAGAGTAGAAAACAAAACAGTCTTGATTATATCCACAAACTGAAACTTCAGGAGATCTTGGGAAAATAATGAACACAACCACGTTAACTAGACAGTGAAACACAGAAAACTGAGTGCTTAACGCACAGTTTAACTGACAATCAGTGCTTTTACTTTATTTCTTTACTCAAAAACATCTTCCCCTCCTTCATCTCTTCTCGATGAAGTGGATACTTGTGCAAGGGCAGGACAATCTGTCACTCACATCAGACTGATCAATAGCAAACTGCAATGAGTCCAAGTCCTGGCATAAAATTGTTTCTTGTTTGTGAAGCGTTTCACTCAAGTATCCCTACCACATAGGGAAGAAAGGATTTTATGCCAACTTGAACATTTATTATCTGCAAGTACAGTCTTCAAAAAATAAAGTTTCAAAATTTGAAATAGTAGTCACTTATAACATAGTAAAGTATAATACTATAATAGTATAGTAATCTTGCTATGTGTATGCATAGACTAACTGAGACTCTTGCTTGTTGGTCTGATTGCTTCTATTGCTCTCCTCTCCTCATTTGTAGGTCGCTTTGGATAAAAGCGTCTGCTGATTAAATGTAAATGTAGTCAAAAGTAGTCAGATTGAAATTTAAAGGTAATGCTTGCTGGTAACAGCAATTAAGATATGCCTACTTCATTGAAATGTTATCTTAAAATCATGTGATTCCATATTGCATTTAGAAGAGGCAATGGAAGGCTTCACTTTCTCTGGTTTATTTCCTAAATCCTCAAGGCTGCAGTTTTTGAAAGTCTTTGCCCATCTGTGGAGAATGTAATGATATTTTAATCCTGCTGTCAGGCACACATGGTGTAGGCCAAGCTGGGAAAAACTCTCCAAATCTCTAGTCTCCATAACACACCACATGACAAGCAAATCGGGAACTGTCCTGTAATATATCATCTCACTGACTACTGTTTTTTGGATGTGCAATTGTCACTATCTGAGGAAGGTATAAGTGATGTTGACTGAATAATTTATTTTTAACACCTGGGTTGCCTATACTGGAGTAGTAGATACTTACAAACCCATACTTCTTACAAAGCCATACTTCTTTGTCACCACCGAACGCTTAAGCACTGCCAAGGGCTCCCTTAATTTCTAGGAGCCCTGTTTCTTAAAAAAAAAATATGTTACTGTAAATTACTTTGAGCGACAAGGAGTTTTAGACTCATGTCATTTCTGAAACAAAGATGCAAAAACAATTAATATAATGCATAGAATATCAAATTAAACACGTTCTGAGCATTTTAAATCAAACTCGTGTGATGCCTGTCAGTGACGAGTCATGTCCCCCGCATTGCATTGAAACACAACTATTGGCTAATATACAAACCATGAGCAAATTCATAAGTCAACACATTGCTGAGTATATTTTTCTCCCGAAAACTGCAGTAGCCAAAGACAGTTTGCATATTCATAGAGCATTGCCTCATATTTAGGGCTTGGATAATTTTTTTTCAAGGAAAGAACTTTTAAATATGTGATTTTGGCGATCAAAGATGAGTTTTAAGGTATACAATTAAATCCAAATTTCCTTGAGCATATGACATCTAAGAGGTCATCATATTGTAAGAATATATTGTAAGTTTCAGAACTGAAAACGTTCTTGTTAGTCCAATAAAAGCTTTTATTGACACCAGCCTCAGCAACGGACTCGTTTTCTCACGAGAGGTTCTCTCGTATTGCGTAAGCTTGCGTAAATCTACGGGAAAGTACATTTAAATCTACGGTAACTGCGTAAATCTAAATTTAAATCTTGAGTAAATCTACCGGATTCATCTTTTTGAGATACTGAAGCCAAAAAATTATCCTAATTTTTCTATTCATTGTCAACGCAGTGCAGCAACTGCAAACCATGCTAGCTAGCGAGCTCATTGGTAGCTCTGCGGGAAACTGTTGCAGTCTATGACCGGACTCGCCTAAACTCGCGACCAATGAAAGTCATTGCATAGCCCGCCAGAATGGGCGTGGCCAGCGTGTATAAAGGTGCGGTTTGTAGCAAGGGGGTAATCCATCAGCCGGAAGTTGAAGCTGCCTCCGGGGGCCGCCATTGTAGCGTACTATCACCTGCTGTTAGCATTCCATTGACTCCCATTCATTTTGGCGTCACTTTGACAGCGAATAACTTTACATCTGAGGCGTCCAAAGACTCCATTTATCCATTATTTATTTCTAAAGAAACACAACAATGTATAAAAGGCTCCATTACTTTGTATGTTACGTTATGGCCACGTAGAAGCCGTTCTTGTAAAAATAGGCTAAAAATTGCGTCATAACCATCTCGACTGTCCGTCGCACAGTAGAGAATTACCGTATAGACAGGAAGAGAAGCTCACACAGCCTCGCAGACAATCTTTTACTGTCTAAAGTCAGCCCATGGCATAAATAGAAGCAAAATGACAAAATAACTAATCAGAATACTTACCAAAAGTTGCTCCAGGTCGCGCTTCGCCGTCTCTTGTGCACGATTAAAATTTCTTATGGCACAGCTACTACAAGTCAGTCAGTTTGCTCACGTGACATCTACGTCGTCAAGCTCAGTTTGAGCCTGCGCAGAACGCTTGGCTATCAGGAAGTGAGTGCCCATGTTGAGCTTCAACTCTCTCCGTTGAAATCAACGGGGTCGCTGTGTCCATTTCTTTTACTGTCTATGCGGCTGGTTCCCTGATTTTCATCTCAGTGTCGCCATTGAGGGGCATCTTAGCCGGCCGTCTTCGCCATCTTCAGCCATCCTGCGAGCTACGCCATCCGGCAACGTATCCTTTCTGAGCAAATTCTCACAAAAGAGCAAGCGAGTGTCTTAGATGCCTCGAACTTCCTGCGGCTCATGCCGCGCCCCAAAATTACATATTTTCTTTTTGCCTTGATTTTTTTTAATTCAATTTTTTAATTTTTAATTGAATGCAACTACACCTTTGCTTCATTTAATATAATACGCGGTTCCATTAATATGCAAATAAGCCCCGGCACACGTTGACTCGATTGGTTACAGGTTAAGGTAGTTTGTGACGTCAGAAACACCAGCAATTTCGCGTTTTTCAGACTGTCTCTTTTGTTCAC
The DNA here is from genome assembly GCA_030378365.1 of Hybognathus amarus. Taxonomy (NCBI): domain Eukaryota; kingdom Metazoa; phylum Chordata; class Actinopteri; order Cypriniformes; family Leuciscidae; genus Hybognathus; species Hybognathus amarus. Next base: position 237,699 of record JAQIUQ010007654.1, read on the forward strand.
AACAGTTTTAAAGAGAAAATAGGCTACTCAGCAATGGTGTTGACAGAAGCATTGCATTTAAGCATAATTATAAAAACACCATGTAGACATGAACAACATTTAAAGGTTGATTTTCAAAACAGGGGACTTTAAAATGCCCCATTATGCTTCCTAATTTTGTTTCGGAGGTCTTTCATTTTCTGCACATCACCATTTTTCAATGATTATCAAACTCAATTTGGTCTCTAAATCCCTCCTCTCCGCGATCTATACTCTGAATCTATGCTCTGACGGGCCAGATGGCCCCATTCAATACAGTCTGAAAATAATATAAAATGAACTACTAAAACCTTAGTGACAGGATCTGAACAGCAGTGCCAAAGCTCACACACATATTTCTCAGCTTGGGAAAAGGATCCTTTCTGAAAGGATCATTTCCATCTACCGTAATATGATGTATTAACAGTATTATAATATATTGTTGACATCAGCAGGATTTGTGCATATGATGGGCTTCTTCAAAAAAGGACCATTTGTCGTTTTAAACAGACATGTCTTTGATTGCAAAACTTTGTGTGAACTATGATGACACATTTAATGAGTCAGTGAATCACGACTGTGAACGCCAGCTGTAATTTCCGGATAATTATTGGAGTTTAGGAAATTGGACAAAAATTCAAGCTTCTGGCAAAAAGACTATAGCGAAAAGGGACATTTAATAAAAACATAAAAAGCATCTATATTGACAGCATAATATCAGGCTCTACATCGACTTCTATAACAATGCTGGTAGAAAATGTATACTTAGTTGTGACTGTCATTTTTACACTAATATCTCGCTTGATAATCACTTTTCAAGTAAAGTGCCTCACCAGAATATAAACACAACATTTTTTTTCCATGACATTTAATTTAGTGGAACCACCTGTTTTGTTGTCGTTCGTCTCCTTGCTTCTTGATTTAATGTTGAATGATTCTCTGGCATGGTGTATGGAGAGCAGGCCAAACAATATTCTTGTTTTTCACATCAGAGTATGCTTATTGGCACTGGCCAACCACGGCCCCAAGTTATTATTATTCTAAATTTGGTCATCTTCAGAAAACAAGCATTCAGAGACTAAATACCAAAATATAAATCATTCAACAATCAAACAGAAAAAAATAATTCCTCTGTTTCATATAATAGTGCAATTTCTCAAGAAGAGACCAAATCAAATAAAAAAGGGTCTAATCTAACAAGAAATAAATAACCCTAAATAAAGATATAGTGAATTAGTGTGAGAGCTTGTCACTGTATGACTAATGGAGACACCAAATGTGATGTGTTGGAAATTTGTGTCTATGATCTGTCCTCTAGTGGTTGTGTTTTGCAAGTGATTTTTCCCCATCAAGGAATATATAAGTTAATGCATATTTATTTATTCAAGTCACAAAATTAAGCATACATGCTTAATGTGTCTATTTTGGTGAATAAAAAAAACATTAATATATTTTTGGTTTGTTTAAACCTTATTTCAGTAAATTCTGGCGATACTGAAAACTGCAAGTGACGGTGTCCAGGTCTACATTAATAAATATTTTGTTTAAAATCCCTTACATTAATTGTAATGATAATACGATTGCAAAGGAATGATACAAACTCTAAAGGAAAAAGCTATATTAAACATGTTTCCGGTAATATTATGAGTCACTGTCGTTACGGGATATGTTGCGTTCTGTCCTACAGGATGGTAAATTAAAGAGGAAATCACACTCACACTGTTCATAGAGGGGCGTTCGGTGCGAGGCCCAAATGACCGATTGCTCATTGAAACGCATTGAAATCTCAGGTCTTGCTTTGCACACTAAAACCTAAAATAATTTACTTCGTTAATTTTCAAAGATTTGATATAAGAAATTAAAGCATTTAACATTAAAATGCACCCCATCGGTCGATATAAGACGATTTAAAAAATATATTTATCTTTTAATCACAAACGGTTGTGATTAGTCCACCAAGGTCAGCGCCGAGAAAAGTATTAATTACCACGTGACAAAGTTGTAAGGGATCTATTTCAGCAGCAGTATGGACACTAATCTAAACCTCCATAATGACACTTATAAATTGTGCATTGACATAGAATTAAAAATTAGCATTTAAATTGGTCAAATTAAAATATTTTTTATTTTGATCATTCATGACGTCTCTTAGCCCCGCCCTCTTCAAAACTTCTGATACGTGCTAATGGCCATTCTACATTATTCTGGTCTGCCGACTCTCCCCTGATAAAGTAAAAGTGCAGCCCACTTGGGCGGATCTCAAGTTTATCTTCTATCATGTATTTCGCCAGACTATGTTTCATTTTCATAACGCGCAGTAACCATGGAGCGTTTTACCTTCACAGCTTATGTACTACTTGGCTGTCTTTGTCTATGGGGTATGTAAACGTTACGCGATATTCTTTTAAGTAGAAAACTTATTTCGTGTAATTATAAAGCATATTTGCGCTGAAAGAGTTAACCGGTCGCTTTAGTCTATTTTAATAATTTATTTATGTAAAGCAATGTACATTCATGCGAATTGAATACTTATATATACGTTTTATAGTATTACAACAATAGTAATAAAGTCTATAAATATGTGTATAGTGATGGAGTGACTTTTATGTCCTTTAAAATGACTTTTAAAGAATTTTTATTAGAAACTCTCAAATTATTTTCTTAACGTCATTAATCAAGGATGCTAGTGTTAATTCTTGGATAGTGACATTTGTAAAAAAAAAAAAAATTACATATTTTGATTCTTCATCAGGATGTGTTGCAGAGAGCATCCATACTTTACCTCATGTAGAGCAGTTTGATGTGGTGAGACCTAAAAGACTGAGCTTCAGTAAGGTAAAAAACAACCTGTTTAGTTTTTGGAAAAGCAACAGTGGAGTTGTACTGTTTATGTGTAGATTAACATATCAATCCTATGCAGGTACAGTCTGATAAAAATCCCAAAACCGTGAAATGTATCCTGATAGACTTACATACAAATTATTCTTCGGAGGGGAAAATCACATGATTAATTTGGAAAAGAACAGGTGAGTGTTGCATTTGGTTGTATTATATTTCACTTGAAGTTTCTCTCGATGTCTGTACATTTCATTTTGATGTTTAATAGTATGAAATACACCATTGTACTCTAAAGTCAGCCTAAATAAATGTTTACTGTGGTTTAGGCAACTCATTGGACATAATTATACTGAAATATACTATCAAGACGATGGATTGATTGTGAGCAGCAATCCAAATTTAAAGGTAACTTACTGTAATTTTACAATACCTATGTTCATACTATTTCTGCAGTATATACTGTAGTATTTTCTAGATCCATACTGTAGATAAACTACTACCTTTACTGACATCTGCCCTTAACTCCATTTCCCACGTGTTAAAGATTTGGAAATAATTATATATAGGATATTAAACATACAGTAAATTAATTTCTAAGATGACAATCAGAAATGGATTGAATAACTAAACATGCGAGGTCATGTTACAGCAATGTTGCAAACTGTTGTTCACATACTATTTAAAATAGTAGGGATGCACCGATATGACAATTTTGGCCGACACCGATAACGATAATTCTTTATGTTTAAAAGCCGATAACCGATATAGCCGATAAATCTAAATCCAAATTTTTAGACATTTTTTGAGAGCCTGATTATAAAAAAAGTCTCCTCACAAAAAGTCAAGATAGAAACACAATTATGATGTTCTTATTTTAATGTTGTGTAGCCGATATGACAGACTTGCGCTGCACATTTTGCACTTTTTCCTTTTTAAAGTGATTTCAATCATACTCCAAGCAATTTAAAAGCATCATGCTGAACAGTGCCTCACATCTAAAGTGCCTCAGCTGAAGGAAATAATACACTATTTATCGGCTTTTAGATATCGGCTAAATGTTCTTGTTGGGTCGATAACGATAACATTAAAAATGATAATTTATCGGCCGATACCGATAATGTGGCCGATATATTGATGCATCCCTATAAAATAGTATATACATTGCATAGTGTGTAGTTCCTGGCTACTAGTATTCATGTATTAAAGTCACATAGGATTGTTTGGAGTGCCTTGATAATAACATTTGTATCTTTTGTATCAGGAAAATTGCTATTATCATGGCCATATTCAGGATTTGGAAGATTCCTCAGTCAGTGTGACAATCTGTTTCTGGAATCAGGTATCATGCACAACGGCATGCTCCTGTTACATCATGTTCATTGCAAGACGCTTTTCATACATTTCCTAATGGATATGCAGTAATATTAGATGTATTAGTATTAGATGTATTAGTATTAGATGTGTGTATGCTCTTGAACAGCATTGTATCCTCTCTGTCCATAGAGGTTTTGTTAGGGTGAAAAAGCAAGTATATCTGATTGAACCCCTGACCAACCACACTGATGGAGATCATGCGCTCTATAAGCACCAACATCTGAGGTGGAAGAGAAGCTCTTGTGGTGAACCAAAGACCTCCATTTATGACCATGAACCACCAGTGGCTGTCCCCTTAATGTCCAGCAGACAGGTAATAACATATTCTAGCACACTTCTTGCTAATGTTCTGTGTATAAAGAAATTATATATAGATTCTAAAACATTGATATATTCCCTTAGAAAGTGAAGCGTTTTCACACTCCAAGATATGTGGAATTGTTTCTTGTGGTCGATAACACTGAGGTAAGAATTTTATCTTTATTTTTTTAGTTTAAATATATATATCAACCGCTATGAGTTTTTTCAATGACTGATGGTGGTGCAAAAATCCAGGCAATAAAATCTTGCTGATATTTAAAAAATGCTGAAACAAAATAAACAGCTTTTTTTACAATTTACTAAAAAAAACAAAATTTTTTAAAAGGCTGAATGGCTAATGCCATTAATTTAAAAATGGTCAAATATTGTCTGTTTGATTGGCCTAGATAATATATTAGTGAATCACTTATATTTATGGCTTATAGATTTTGACAATTTTCCATACTGAGGCCAGTAGTTACTACATACTTAGAAAAATTGTTCTATATATGAAGAGTTCAGATGCAAAAGCCTCTAAATGCCATTTGAAATTTTCTTCTAAAATGACCATTTTTATCAAGCTTGTATATTTAAGTTCAGTAATTTCACTTAAATGACAATTAATAGGTAATCTTCATTGCCATTTAAGTGAAATTACTGAACTTAAATATACAAGCTTGATAAAAATGATCATTTTAGAAGAAAATTTCAAATGGCACTTAGAGGCTTTTGCTGAACTCTTCATATGTAGCATAGGGTTCTTTACTCAACTGATAAGGACCTTTTATGCAAAAAAAATTATGATAATGACAAGAAAGAACCCTTTTTGGCACAAAGGTTCTTTATAGGCTTTTATTCATTCATATATTACATTATTCTGCAACATTTTGCAGTTGTAAATAAATCATTGTGTTTAAATTATAAATCAAAATGACGCGAACACAGAACAAGGTTTGGGCTATACTTGTGTGGTATACTTGTATATATAAACTGTAGCCACTTCGTCTTCAAATGCTCCTCACTTGGCAGATGAAAAAAGTTCGCTTTTGCGTCGCACTTCAACACACAGCGTCTCGTCGACATGATTGTTTTCCGGTTTTCCCTGGCGTCTCCGAGCGCAATAAGTGGGCGTTTCTTATTCAAATAACTTGTCAAGTTGACGTCAACTAGACAAAAGGAAAAGCATTGTTCGTCGAACGATTCATATCAGAGACTCTTACTTTTGAGAGACAATAACTTTGTATACGGTGAACTTTCATGTTTAAAACTTTGCAGGATGTTTTCATTCACTTAAGATCTATGTTACACACTACATGAAGGGCAATTTTCAAAAATCCATAATAGGTACCCTTTAATTAAACTGTTGTAGTAACTTAATATCCCATTTTAATCATGCTGATTTTTGAAGGATAAAAACCAAAACGGTACTCTTCGTGTGATGTTGATTAATTTAATTTTTTTATCCCCCATATCTTGAATTTTGTTATCATTCATGCATTGCATTTTAGGGGTTCCAAATACGTAGCGCTTTTGAACCTTTAAGGTTCTATTTAGAACCTTTTAAGGTTCTATATAGAACCTTTTCTTCTAAGAGTGTAGTCACAATACTTTAAGCAAAAGCTGAAAGCAAATTTTCCAAAAAGGCAAACAATTGATTGCTATTCTTTTACTCTTATAGTACAACACCTATGGTTCTAACATGGCCATGATCAGAACCAGGATGCTGGAGGTTGCAAATCACGTTGACAAGGTATATATTCATATATTCTATTCTAATGTAGTTCAAACCGACAAATGTTTACTTTTTTGATTTACAATATTTGAAAATCAGCCTAAAGTGTTTTTCTTTGTAATGCTGTTGTTACAAAGTCACTCTAAAAAGAGTAATTTTCTATGCAATCAGTAAGCACTGTTTCCGAATTTCCTGAAACGCCACAATTGTAATCTTGAGTTTATTTCCGGAAATGTACATGTCACAATATTCCTCATTTAAATAATACCCAAAAAAGAGCCTGGATGAGTTAGTAGTGTGTTGAAACTTGCTGTTAAGAGGCGTGACATTTCCCAAAAACATTTCCTAAAAGAGCTTGACCAATCACAACACACAGGTTCAGCCATCCAATTAGAGCACATTGCTCTTTTCAGAATGAGAGGCTTTACAGATACAGGAACTAAATAGAGCGTTACTGACAACCTGGGAAGAGAGGAGCCGCAGTAATATCAAAATAATGTGTTTTAATATTTTGTAAAAAAGGGCATAATTGGTCTCCTTTTAAAAATGTCATGAAGAAATATAATAAACAATTTATTCTTTTCTCAGTTGTATCGACCCCTTAATATCCGGGTTATGCTAGTGGGTCTTGAGGTTTGGACAACACAGGACCAGATTGTAGTCAGTGTGAGTTCTGATGACACTCTTAGTCGGTTTATAAAGTGGAGAAAGAACAATCTGCTTAAAAGGGTCAAGCATGACAACGCTCAGTTTGTGACGTGAGTATATGATCTAATTATTAATGATTTACTCAGCTCGATGACTAAGACCTTCACTACACTATAGCATAGCAGAACCTATAGCGTACTTTAACATAATGCTTACAATAAGGTTTCATTTGTTATCATTAGTTAAAAACATTAATAAACAATAATTAAATAATTTAGTAATCATATTTAATGTTAATATCTACATTTAGAAATACATTATACATTTTTATCTGTTAACATTAGTTAATACAGTGTGAACTAACCGGAAAAAACAATGAACAATTGTATTATTAACTAATATTATTCTCAAAGACTTACAAATTCTGTACAAAATATATTGCTTAGTTCATGTTAGCTAATGTTAAGAAACAAAACCATAATGTAAAGTGCTACTGTTTTATTTGTTGGTTTTCTTTTCTTCCAGTGGAATTGATTTTTTGGGTGACACAGTTGGTCTGGCAAACAAATTTGCAATGTGTGCGGAAAGCTCAGTGGGAGTCAATCAGGTATTTATGATCTGAGTTAGTAATAATTTTCTGGTAGTGAATTACTTCCTATAATTGAACAAAAAAAGATAATTTCTTTAAAGATACATAATTATGTCATGATTCTGCCCTCGTGTCCTTGAGGCAGGATCATGAATAATGTCAGAATAAGGTTTTTGTGTACAAGCGAATGGCCCAAATGGTGTTTGTCTCGTCACATTACCCCGCCCCTTCTTATCCTCGTCTTGTCATTATTGCCCAGTCGGCGTCACCTGTTCCCCTCATTAGTTTCTCCATTTAATCCCTTTGTGTATACTGTCCTGTGTCGGTACATTGTCAAATCATTGCGTGTTACTCTCTGTGACATTCCTGTGAGTACGTTGCCTCTTTAATAGGAATTGTGAGTCTGTGTAGCTGTTTGCTTTTCATCTAGTCATCAAGTCACTATCTAAACGTAATTTATTTCTTGTCTTAGTCGAGGTGTACTCTCCTCTAGTCCTATTTTGCCTCCTTGTGGGTTTTTGTTTACCGTCTTGTGTTCGAAATAAACCTTGAGTATCTGCAGATTCGTGTGCGTTTGTGTTCTCTCCTTCAACCACATGACATAATTACATATTCCTTAAATAATTATATGCTGTTATTTTTCAGGATCATAATCCAAACCCACTGGGCTTGGCATCTACAATTGTGCATGAGATGGGTCATAACATGGGCATGTCCACCGATGAGGATCACTGCATGTGTGGTTCATCAATGTTCTGTATCATGACAGAGCGTGTGGGGTAAGCAGTATTTGTGTAATGCATTCAATGTACGGTTTATTTTTGCTTTAGTTAGAAGTTAGGTAACTGAAAGAGAACTTTCTAGTAACTGCCTTGCATCTGTCTACCTACTGTACCACACAGTCACTACCTAAGCAACTACTGATCAGTGCCTAAGACCAAGAATGCCCTGTCAGCCACTCATAACATCATAGCAAGCACATAAAAGCAAACTAGCGACAACCTATATTACTACAACCTTATAACATTTTTGAAAAAAAAAACGACTTATAAGTAATATAATATACTAATATATTTAGGGTAACACTTTACAATAAGGTTTGTTAGTTAACATTAGTTAACTACATTAGGTAATATGAACTAATAATGAATAGCTATACAGCATTTGTTAATCTTTGTTAATGTTATTTTCAATATTTACTAATACTTGATTCAAATCTTGTTAACATTAGTTAATGCACCGTGAACTAACATGAACAAACAATGAACAGCTGTATTTTCATGAACTAACATTAACAAAGATGAACAAATGCAGTAACAAATGTATTGCTCATGGTTAGTTCATGTTAGTAAATACATTAACTAATGTTAACTAATGAACCTTATTGTAAAGTGTTACCATATTTAGAATATACTTAAGTGTGAATTAAATGTAATTTTCCAACACTTGATTGAAGGTTATTTACAGTTAAATTTAAATATATTATAGTTAAACATAAAATGCAATTAGTTGAACTAGTTGAATTTTAAGTACATCTTTATATTTAATTTTATTATTACTTTTGTATTTGAAATAGGTTTTAATAGTTCTGCTTTCAAGCAATTATGGTAAACCTAAATATACTTTAATGTAATTTATGTTGAAACTTGTCATGTATTTAAACATATTTGTTATTACACATTTGTAACAAAGTTTGGTACAGCACTGTATTAACTTTAAATTTAACAGCAAACAACAAATTACAGTTAAATTTATCATGTACTTTATTTATAAATATATAATTGTATACTGTATGTGCTTTAGTATGTTAGTCAACGCGTACAAAAATAAGTGTACTTTTTTATTTTATTTTTGGGAGCTGCTGTAATAAATGAATTTCCCCGGTGTGGGATTAATAAAGTCTATATATCATATCGTTAAAGCATGACAAGATTATTTAAAACACAATGATTTAAAATGTACTCTAAAGTAAAATGCTTAATTTGACAATTTTAAAAGTGTACTTCATAAAACCGTGAAACGTCATGTACTTCCTTTAAATACACTTAAGTGGCCTTTTATTTCATTAATATTATATTATATGCAAGTAAATTTAAAATAAGCTTTTAAACTACAACACGTTACACTACAAGTGCACACATTCATTACAGTTAAGCGTACTTTTACAAAGGTAGTACACGTACAAGTGCACAAAACTCTTTAAACCTTTTAAGTTTCACTATGCTGAAAACACAATGTAAGGCTTCAGTTGGAAATAGATCATAGTAAAAAAACAACAACAATGTGTATAGACAGTGGACTGCTCTGCCTTGTAGCAGTTTAAAGTGTGCACTGTTTGAAAATGACATTCTGAAATTGTCTATCTAGCAATCTGTTCCCGGAGATGTTTAGTGACTGTAGTCTAGATCAGCTGAATGTGTTTCTAGACAACGCCAACCCCAGCTGCCTGCTGGACATCCCCAGCTCATCCAAACTCTACAGTGGGCCTGTCTGTGGTAATGCTTTCCTGGACCCTGGAGAGGAGTGTGACTGTGGAACAGTGGAGGTATTGCGCACACATCCTGTGTCTGTAATGACTCAAAGCCCGGCTTTGAAATTATCCTTCTTAAATGACATCATTAATGTAGGTTCACGTTTTACCCACATCTCTCTCATTGATGACTGTGATTTACCATCTTCTAAGGAATGTAAAAATCCATGCTGTGATCCCAAGACTTGCCGACTCACTGAAGGCTCACATTGTGCTCACGGAGATTGCTGTGAGAATTGCCAGGTAATGTCCATGAGTGTCTTTAATTTCACTGTAGTAGAGCATTTTGGATAAAATGACTGGGGTGAAGTTAGCTTGTGTGGAAAAAAATGATTTTGTGCTACTACTAGAAAAGGTCTCCAAGCCCTTTTTATAACAAAATGTCACTATGACCTTACGCTATAGAATATGTCTTTATTAAAACAATTATATGCACACACTCCAACCAACTGAGCAATGGTACCAACTGTTGCAAAAAAGGGTGACTCAGAAAAGCAAAGATCCAGGAAAGAGGTAAAGTGTTACAAGTCAAACAAGTCTCTTTACTAGATGGATTTTGGGTGTTGAAAGGGTGGTGAAATGCACTTAATGTTTTTTTCAAAGTGACTCGAATTGACAACCTTTGAATGGCCTCTTTTACAATCTAGGTTGCCAATGTGCTTTTCACAACAAAACACATAGCAAACAACACACATTTCTCAGGAATGGCATCCTTGGCCAAAGCGGAATGGACAGACTTGTCAGAGATAGACGTCTCAACCTGGAACAGGCAGACATTTCAGGAATGGCTCTCTTGGCTGACTCAGGAACATAATAAAAGAGTTTGATCTAATCACATGCAGTGAATATTTAATGCAAACAAACTCAAAATACACTTCTCAGGTGTAACTTATAATCAAACAATGAATAATCACCAAGTTAACCAACTGAAATGGAAACAGACACATAGCAAACCCACTCTAAAAAGAAACAAACCCAGAGTCAGACATTTAATGCAAAATCAAGCAAACTCAAAATTCAAAGGAATATTCGGTAATAAAAATCCATAAATCAGAGTTCAAGCAAATTAATCAATACGTGTTGAAGTGTCCACTGCATTACAGTAAATTTGGAATACAGAGCCGCGGGACATCTGGTTTAATACAAGTGTTTTAAAAGGAATGGTGAATTCCAGCCCATTTGAGTGAGCTACAGGGTAATATTTAATATTTTCGAATATCTTTTATTGTAACTATTATTGTATTATTATTGTCTAACTTTTGCACTTTCAAAATGAGTGAGAGAGACATGGCTATGCAAGTAATCCAATTTCTTTTTTATAATTATGCTTCAAAAGTGTGGGATGAAATGAACTTTTCTAGAAGTTAATGATCTGTGTTGTATTAACATAACATTAACTCTATATAATGTGATAGTAGGCTGGGGTTCAAAATTATTGTTATTTACAATTATTGTTATTTATTCTCTCTTTCCATGCTAGATGAAAGATGCTGAAAGCTTGTGTCGAAGCAGCTGAACATGAGTGTGACCTTCCAGAGTATTGCACAGGGCGCTCAGAGCAGTGCCCAGAGAATGATTTTAAGATGAATGGCATACCTTGCAGCACAGGCCAGGGTTACTGCTACAATGGCCAATGCCCCACTCACCTCCATCACTGCCAAAAACTTTGGGAACAAGTAAGCATGAGTCCAAAACTTCTCCAACATCTATGTCATCTTTTAGCACAGGGTTAGGGAACTAGGGAACTGTAATGTAGTAAATGCTGCTACACACAAACTCATGTGCATTGTGAGTTTAACATGCATTTGTGCACTAGGTTAATTTTATTTGAGGTTCATTGAATTTGAGAAATAAGTGTTTGTATTGTAACTTGTAGTGTTTATTGGTTCTTGTAAAGAGTAAACCCAAGTATGAACAAAAATTAAGAAAAGAAAATGTCACAGTTAATTACAAATAAACTGCAAGTAACACTGAGTTAAAGATTAAATTTTAAGGACAAAGACTGAAATAGTATATTTTATTTTATATATTTTTTTGTAAACTTTTATTTTATACCAGCCCTAAATTATTATATTTTATTATATAATTGTTTTTATTATTTTATAGTTTAGTTTTAATTTTATTTATTTGTTTTATTCACTACATTTAAGAATACTTTTTGCACTGCAATTATGACGTGTGATATGATACAAATGTCATGTATGGTAACACAGTGGCTACTGTTTGAAATGTTATATTGCAGCTCGAATCATATTTACAAGTATTTACAATATTAAAGGGATAGTTCATTTTGAAATTAATTGTTGATATGTTTTAGCTTACCTCAAGGGCATCCAAGATGTAGGTGTCTTTGTTTCCACAGTATTTTCAATTTTGACTTTTTTCGGTCAAACTGTTGTTGTCTATCAATCATATAATGCAGGTATAGGGGGGTCCACGTCAAAGAGCATGCACAGAGAAGTCCAAATTAAACATGATTTAATGACTCGTAAATGTAAGTACACATTGATGGCCTAAGACACGAAACGAGCGGTTTGTGTGAGAAAATGAACAGTATTTATATCGTTTTTACCTCGTGTAACCACAGCCATGTCCAACAGATCTGAATCAGTTGTCCAATGTCCAACTGAACCGTGTCCAACGTTCTGCTGAAAATGATCTCTCGCGCGTGTACGTCACTCATTGGACATTGGACAACTGATTCAGATCAGTTGGACATGGCTGTGTGTGGTTACACGAGGTAAAAGCGATATAAATACTGTTTGTTTTCTCACACAAACCGCTCGTTTCGTGTCTTAAGCCATCAATGTGTACTTACATTTACAAGTCATTAAATCATGTTTAATTTGGACTTCTCTGTGCATGCTCTTGACGTGGACCTATACAGGCATTATATGACTGATAGACAACAACGGTTTAATCGAAAAAAGTCAAAATTGAACATTCTGTGGAAACAAAGACACCTACATCTTGGATGACCTTGAGGTAAGCTAAAACATATCAAAATTAATTTCAAATTGAACTATCTCTTTAATTTGTGGCCAAGTTGATACAGCCCTTTGTATAAGTTAAATCCCTTGCTAAAAAGGTAGATATTTTGTCTGCATGTCATATGACCATCAGAAAACCGTGAACATGCAAATGTGTTGTAAAATTATTGAAGTAATTTTTACCAAATTCAGATTTTACAGTCTGAATTGAATGTGACAAAAGAAAGATTGACTATAATGAGCTGATTCTTTTACCAAATCTCCAAAAAGGATCAGTTATTCATTCTTCAAAACTACAAGAATTGATATTTGCTTCAATGTTTTTATCTGATTTTTCACTAGGTTCCACAGTGGCTTCTGATGCATGCTTTTTTCGAAACAGGTTGGGAACAAATGATTCTCACTGTGGAAAAACCAAAGATGGCTACAAAGCCTGTACAAAAGAGTATGTGATCTTTTATAATTTTCTATGTAAAATAGCTCACAAAATGACTTTTCCAGCATCAGTATTTGTAGCACCCGGTGTATTTTAGATTTTGACATGATTTGACTTTTTTCCTTATATAGAAGCATTCGTTGTGGAAAGATATTTTGTGATGGAGGAAACGAATACCCTGTTACCGGTTCAGAAAGCTGTCATAATAACATTTGGCAGAATGTGCAACATAGCTGGGGACCAATCAGAGGAGGACGCCCTCAGCATGGTTCCTACTGGCACAAAATGTGAACATAATAAGGTAAGCTTGTAAAGATTTTATTTGATCTATCACAGCAGGTATCTTTGTCTTGTAGGAACAAATACTGTAATAAATCATTGATATGTTTCAACAGGTTTGCTATGATTATATGTGCCAAGACCTGAATGTGTACGGCAGTAATGAAAACTGTTCACTGCAATGCAATGGTAGAGGGGTGAGATCAAACCTCCATTTCATTGAAACCAACAGGAAAATGGCATATTATAATTCATAATATAAAAAGCCATGCTTAGTGTTCTTGTCTCTGATTTTACAGATATGTAATCACAAAAAACAATGCCACTGTGAGCCTGGTTGGGCACCTCCTTTCTGTGAAGTCAAATATTCTGATCTGCCATTCGGTAATCAAACTCCAACTCCTTTTTTTTTGTTTTAATTCATTAGTGCGTTTAAATGACCTGCAGTAATGTACCATTTTGACCAATTTTACTCTTGTTTGCAATTTCATAGGACAAGCAAAGATCATTGGCATCTCAGTGGCAGTTGTAATCGCTGTGCTTCTACTAGTATGTGGAGTAGTGCTTTATCGTAAAAAAAGAAAAAGGATCATCAGCCACAAAACGTAAGTTGTTTAATTTGACTTGCTTTGCTAAATGTATCATGCACAGGGCCTTAAATGAACTCAAATTAACTTTTTCCCCAACCATTCGTGGTCATTAAACCGTTCTGCATAGTTTTTCTTCCTTTTGACTCACTGGCCATCCTTCCAGGGTGTTTCCCTGCCTTTGGCCTAAAACGCTGGGATAGGCTCCAGCATCCCAATGACCTTAAAGTCAGGTCACATTTATTTATATAGCACTTTTTGCAATACAGAAATGAATAAAACAGAACAAAAACAGTGTTCATGTTGTAAAATTCATTCATTATGAAACAAATTCAATTTCACCTGTAAAGCAGCTCTACAGAATAAGATAAGTGTTATTTTTCAACTCATTTTATCTCAATGCTGTTTTAATTTGAGTTCAGTAACTGGGTAAGTATTGCAAAGTTTATCAATTATGAAACAATTTTAATTCAGCTATAGCAGCTGAATTATAGTGTCATTATTTAGCTTAAAGGTACAATATGCAGGATTTTTGCAGTAACATATCCAAAAACCACTAGGCTAATGTTATATATTTTGTTTAGTTGATTACTTACAATATCCCAAATGTTTCCAACTATTTGTAAGTCGTGAGAAAATTGCGATTTTTAACCAAGGAAACGGGGCGTGTCGAGCAGGGGTGAGGAGTCGCCAGTCAATGACGTCATATCCGCGTTTCCCCGGTTTCCGCCAGGTTTGACCTCGTACTGCAATAGTAACCATGGCAACAGACGTGGACAACTGGGTCGGTTATGCCCATTATGCGAGCTCAACAGCGTGATCGTTGCTATCAGGGTTTTGTTCAAACATTATGTACCATAGCAAGCAGACTTTGAGACAGAAAGAGGACTAAAACGAAGATCAACATCTTTCGAGATGCCGAGAGCTCCATGTCAGCGACTAACTTCGACTTGACAGAGCGCGAGTGTTGCATGTTACTTGAGCGAACAGGTGAGCAAATCAATGTATATTAAACTAATCTATGTTATATAGTTCAACATGATGAAAAGTTAGAATATGATTCTGTATGTTATTCTCTAATGTTAATTTAGCTTAGTCTCACACAGCCAACAAACAACCTAACTAACATTTAACACACTCAAATGCCATATAGTGTGATAGTTAAAGGGATAGTTCAGCCTAAATGATATTTAAACCATGCATTACTCACCCTCAAGCCGTTTGAGATGCATATGTCAATCTTGTTTCAGACGAACACATTTTCAGTTATTTTAGAAAATGTCTTGGACCCTTCAGTGGATATAATGTGAAGAAATGGGGTCCAGCTCCTTCAAGTCCCAAAAATGTGCATAAATCCTTCACAATAGTCATCCATCCGGCTCCAGGGTGATAACGAAGGCCTTCTGAGGGTAATCCGATTGCGAGTATTGTCATAAAAATATACATATTTAAAACTTTATAAATGAAAATATCTGACTTCCGGCAACGAGTCGACGTACGTTCACGGGGATGGAAGTCGGCGTACATGGCGTAGGAACCGCCCTGACGTCGCACCGTTTCCTACGCAAGTCCTACCTCGTACGCCGACTTCCATCAGCCGTGAACGTACGTGACATAGGAACCGCCGCGACGATCGTTGCCAAAAATGAAAATATCTGACTTCCGGCAATGATTGGACGTGCGTTCACAGGGATGGAAGTCGGCGTACATGAGCGTAGGAACCGTCGTGACGTCGCGATGTTTCCTACGCTACGTCCTACCTTGTACGCCGACTTCCATCACCCGTGAACGGTACGTAGCATAGGAACCATCGCAACGAACGTTGCCGGAAGTCAGATATTTCATTTATAAAGTTTTAAATATGTATATTTTTACGACAATACCGCACGGATTACCCTCAGATGGTCTTCGTTTATCACCCTGGAGCCGGGTGGATGACTTTTGTGAAGGATTTATGCACATTTTTGGGACTTGAAGGAGCTGGACCCATTTCTTCACATTATATCCACTGAAGGGTCTAAGACATTTTCTAAAGTAACTGAAAATGTGTTCGTCTGAAACAAGATTGACATATGCATGTCGAACGGCTTGAGGGTGAGTAATGCATGGTTTAAATATCATTTTTGGCCTAACTATCCCTTTAAACTGTTAGAGCAAGTAAAACAGCTGCGTTATCTCCAGTTTAATTCCTGTAATAAACTGACCTGTGTGAGTAATTCAGCACTTGCGTGTAGTTCGGTAGAATGAAATGTCCTTATTCCTTTATATCCGCGGGACTCGCTGTCTGCGTGTGGCGCTGGTATACGTCTAGCAATCGCGCCCTGCTTCATACTACAGTCATGTTAAAAACATTAATGTATTCACTCACACATAAAAGATCCATCAGCTTGACGACAAGATCCTTAATGTGGAATATATGTCATTAATATACGCCTTTGTTATTGTAAGAGGTTAGCGACCCCTGGTGGCGAAACAATCTTGCATATTGTACCTTTAAGTCAGTTCAATGTTGGTTCAATAAAAATGACATGTGGTTTTGATAATAAATGGTTGGATGGATTTTTTTGGACCATAAGGCAGTGGGTATCGTTTCGCTGTTTTTCTCTGAATATTTTAGACATCATCAAATGTGTGATAAGTATAGACTCATCATGATTTTGTTCCTCAATGTGTTGCGCCAGAGTTCTTAAGAAAAAACTCTGAAAGTAACTGCTGTCAGATAACATGCAAGTTGGAGTCTTCATCTCATGTTATCCAGCTGATTTCCCAGAAGTGCCTTGGAAATTGATTAATCAGAGTGTGTGGCTTGCTGAGTTTATGTAATTATAATCTGTCCATTTATTTTATGTCTGTCTGTTTGTTTACAGAAAAGCTCCATCTTCAGGGCAGTTGCGCCTTCTTGAGAACAACGGTACCAAGAAGGACCACCCTCCAATCAGCCAGCCCATATTCATGGGGACCACCGTAACTCAACCTTGCACCCCTCTAACTGCTAGAGCGGGTCCGGCCCGTCCGGCCCGTCCCTGCCCCTCTCAGTTAGTACAACCTTCATTATTATGCTGAGTGACCATTCATTATCTTCCTAAAGTCAAAAAATCTATTCTCACTGCATGAAATGTAGAAGTTCCACCCATTAGAGACATTTGAATGTGAAGTAAATTAAGAACTAGAGTTAGGGTCAAATTAGTATTGTTACCGTACTAATGGCTATTTGCATAATGTCTTGCACAAACTGAGCCACATTGCAGCTTATTCTGGTCAGGAACCACCCATCTAGATGAAAATAGACCTTCTGGCCAACATGTAATGCACCCAGTCACAGTTTTACATGCCATTTAGAGATGGGTAAATCTAAAATTATTCATACAAGAATAATAGAGTGCTGAAATTTGTAAATTGTGAATAACCTTGGGATCAGAATTTGTGTCTGTCCAAAAGTTTTAACTTGTACTGATTAAATCTTGAACAAGTTGAATATTCTGCTCATATCATATTTCATATCTAGGTATTCACTACTTATTTAAACATAACTTAAGTATTGTTTAAAGATTTGAGTCCACAATTTTAGATCAATGTTTTCCAGTTGCATACAACAGGCATATGGACAGACTAAAGGGTTACATTTTTGTAGTTTTAAAAATAATGCCTGTCCTCGACAGGAAAGAGTCGAGCAGTTTTTCCTTTTCTCTAGAAAGATAAAAATAAATGTGTTCTCGTTCTGCTTGCAGCCTCCAGAAAAACCACAGCAGGCTACAGTTAAACAGGTAAGATCAACTGTTGAGAGCAGAAATTCATCTTTTCTTGTGACAATTCTTGTGTAAAATACAATTAATGATATTTAAAATGTACCAAAAAATAAAAATACTGTCACCTGTAGGACTTTCTTTTATTTTGTTGAGTTGAAAGGAGATGGAATTTTCCCATTTAACTCTACTGTAATACATTTTTTTTAATTACCCAAATTGTATTTTAAGATTAGAAATGCATTTTCTTGCACATTTTGTGAATTATTTTAGCATTTTTTTTGTTTACAGCATATATAAGCATATATTTTAAAAATATATTTTAAATAGTAATCTCCAAAATCATCACATGCACTACATGTATCATGAAAGTAGTACAGTGCAGTTGCAGCAGTACTTATTTAAAACATTATAACATGGCAACATGCTATTTCCAAACTGTTGTGATCAGGGGTGGAAAATACTTGTGTGATTTTACTTCATTACTTAAGTAATATTGCAGGGAATTTGTACTTGTACTATCGAATACTTGTACTCTTGTACAATTATTTTTCAGAAGAAAAAAGGATACTACTTTTTACTCCTTTCATTTAGTCTTTCAAAGTAAAGATTCAGCCCTGTTTTCCATCATTTGGCTCTTAATTAAAGATAGTGCTTGCAAATAAATCAAGCTCTTATTTTCCACCTTTTTGCAACCCCTTTCCTCCATTCTGACATTAGTCTTAGTCTTGTCAATTACCACTGAAAACTCATTTCCCAGTTTGTAAAAGCTTGTAATTTCGGTTTGATAATGTGACTTTTAATTGTGCAAAATTTACACATTATCCACCTTATGTAAAATGCCAGTTTGGATATTGGATTTGTAACATATGTATAATGTTTGTGTAGTTGTTTATGCATTTTCTCAGCTCGAAAATCCTTTGTGTAATTGTAGGAAAATCAAGCCGACTGCACCTCCTGTTCCACCATTTAAACCATCTTTAGCAACAGGATCCTGGAGAACAGATCAGGTTAGTTACTTGCATTTACTCTGAAAGTGATTGTATTGTACGCTCAGTTTAAAACAGTTTATCCTGTAATGTTACATGTTAATATAAGCTACACTAATAATAAAGGTTCTTTACTGGCATCTATGATTCCATGAAGAACCTTTAACACCCTGAATCTTTCCATTCCACAAAAAGGTTCTTTTGTAGTGGAAAAAGGTTCTTCATTCTAAGATATTATATATATATATATATATATATATATGTATATATATATATATATGTAAGCAATAAGGTAGGAGAGGCTGTGCTGTATCATGAATAAGTAACGGCTGAAGGGCGTTGTTAGGCACGACGCGAAGCGGAGTGCCTGCAACCCCTTCAGCTGTTACTTATTCACGATACAGCACTTGCCTCGAGTATCTTATTGCTTTTATAAAACGGCTGCCACACAATATTAAAGTAAAAAACAATATTAGTGCAACTTCCTTGAAGTAAAATCACTAAAAGCCTACCTTCCGCTGGAAAAAATAGTCCATGAGTGTGAACAGCAACAACGTTCCAATGTGTAAAATACATGAAAGCTCAAATAAAAACAACATAGAACCGCAGTGTTGCGCAGCGATCAATAGAACCGTTGGGTGAAGCGGTCGTAGACGTGTTTTATCGTGAATAAAGCACAGCTCTTGACCAATCAGAATCAAGGATTCGAACTAACCATTTTATAAATATATATATATATATATATATATATATTTTTTTTTTTATATAAGAACTTTTCAATGAACAGTTAGTTTTCACAAAGAACTGTTCATTGAAGAGTCTTAACAAAATATATATATATATATATATATTTTTTTTTTTATAAGAACTCTTCAATGAACAGTTCTTTGGGGAACCAAAAATGGTTATATGGTTATATGGCCTCTAGTTATAACATGTGGCACACCAGAAAGAGGTACACCATATTAGTTCAAAGTTTTGAAACTTAAATAGGTTCCCAAGTGACCAAATCAGTAGAACAAACATTCTTGCTTTGGTTTCATACTTTAGTTGAGTTTAAGGCAGAACAGGATATGTTAAATAACTTTTATTCAGAATTAAATACAAACGTGGTAACAGTCTGTAAATGTTTGATTAAATTAATGACTGTATAAAGCATTTTGGCCTATTGATCATTTCTCCAAACACACATTATTTTATGTATTACATAAATATACCCTATATATATACATATATACATATATATATATATATATATATATATATATATATATATATATATATACTCTATGTAAGCAATAAGGTAGGAGAGCTGTGTGTATCGTGAATAAGTAATGGCTCAGGGCGTTGTTAGGCACGATGCGAAGCGGAGTGCAACCCCTTGAGCCGTTACTTATTCACGATACAGCACTTGCCTCGAGTATCTTATTGCTTTTATAAAACGGATATTTAAGTAAAAAACAATGTTAGTGCAACTTTCTTGAAGTAAAATCACTAAAAGCCTTCCTTCCGCTAGAAAAAATAGTCCCAGAGTGTGAACAGCAACAACGTTCCAGTGTGTAAAATGCATGAAAGCTCAAATAAAAACAACATAGAACCGCAGTGTTGCGCAGCGATCAATAGAACCGTTGGGTGAAGCGGTCGTGAATAAAGCACAGCTCTTGACCAATCAGAATCAAGGATTAGAACTAACCGTTTTATAAATATTTATTGAGTTCTTATAATATATATATATATATATATATATATATTTTTTTTTTTTTTATAAGAACTCTTCAATGAACAGTTCTTTGGGGAACCAAAATGGTTATATGGTATCACTGTGAAAACTACCTTTTGGTATCTATATATATATAGTGTTTTTGTATATAGTGTTTGTTTTTTTTAACAGTATTTTTAAAGGAATTCTTGCATTCACCTATTAGTAAACTGTAGACTCATTACATTGCAGGTCACAGGCGATACAGTGAAGGTTGTGTTGAGACCACCCACCATTCCAAGAAGGTGACCAGACGTGAAATCATCATGTGACTCATTTAAACAATTTACAGTCCTTGTTCACTTTTATAATGTGGGGGTGGCTGAATCACAAAGTGCTTTTTATTTTAAACCACGCTTTAAAAACACACATACACTGTTGTGCTTGGCCTTGAGTAAGAGCTGTTTTTTGTCTGTTATAGTATTTATGGTGATATATTTATGTAATACATATTATAATGTGTGTTTGGAGAAATGATCAATAGGCCAAAATGCTTTATACAGTCATTAATTTAATCAAACATTTACAGACTGTTACAATGTTTGTATTTAATTCTGAATATAAGTTATTTAACATATCCTGTTCTGCCTTAAACTCAACTAAAGTATGAAACCAAAGCAAGAATGTTTGTTCTACTGATTTGGTCACTTGGGAACCCATTTAAGTTTCAAAACTTTGAACTAATATGGTGTCTCGTGCCACATGTTATAACTAGAGGCTACATTTCCTCTAGTTTCAATGGATTTTGTAATTGATTTTTAATTTATTTTGTACTTAATGTAACGTCTATTTTTTGGGATCTTTTCATTTTGCTTGGCAAAACTGCAACAAAAAAAGTGTTAAATCTTTGTTAAAAAGTTAGAAAAACACACTCACACACAATGAGTACCCATATGCCCTCACAACCTTCTCTCCAACTCCCTGAACAGCCCAGATAATATTGTACATGACTGATCCTGTATTTAGTTTCCCTAACCTTTGAGATATGGCCTGTACAATGAATCACGTGTGCCTTTTAGATTTTTTGTGAAGTGTGATTCATTGTGATTCAACTGTTTAATTTTCCTGTGGGTGAAAATGGAAACACTCTACATCCCGGGCTCGTTTGGGAAGGGGCTCCACTTGTCTGTGCTTGTCTTGATGTTGTGCTTAGAAGCTTGTTATCTGAATAAAAGCAAACATTTTCAAAGTTCATAGAAACAATACTTTAAGAAAAAACAGTGGTATTATTTTGTGGTTGTAAACTGTGCTGGTATCGCAGCTCTATCCTCATGTGAATTGATTCAGCTATTCATAATGTACATTAACAAAGTCAGCACTCAGCACTGAATTATAATAATCAATACAAACACAGAAGACTTCATTATGACCAGTTACTCAAATAAATAAAAATGTTTTTATCTTCGAATCCTGAAAATGTTTTTTTAAAGGGTTAGTTCACCCAAAAATGAAAATTAAGTGATTAATTACTCACCCCTGTGCTGTACCAACCCGTAAGACCTTCGTTCATCTTCGGAACACAAATAAAGATATTTTTTATTTAATCTGAGAGCTTGATCACTCCTACATAGACTGCCTAAGGGACTGGCTCTTGACGGCCCATATAAAGTCAATAAGGAAAAAGTTTAAATATTCCATGCGCCTACAGCGGCTCAATTATAAGTTTATCAAGTGACGAGACTACTTTTTGTGCGAAAAACATAAATAACGACTTTATTCGACAATTCCATTACTTCCTTATGGGCGCATGCGTGAGAACTGAGACTGAGGACGTTCTCATTCGACTACTTCTTGTTACCGGCTGCTCACCGTTTAGGAGTATTACCGCCACCTAACAAACCCATCTCCATCCCTGCGTGATGACTCCAATCTTTAACCGGATGGAACTGGATAATATTCAGAATGTTCCTGTAATGCTGCCTGAATCATAATCATTTGTCATAATCAGTTGGTTCGTCAGCCAGAGGACAGCTTGAACTGGTTTTGTCCCAAGGTTTACTATAATTTTAAAAATATTATATATTAAATGTTAAATTAAATACTAAACATACAGAACCAGATAAGCCTTATTTTTTTAGGACAGGCTGACAACAATTAACAGATTGCTTTTAGGCAGTGTGACCTTCCCCAGCCCAGTCTCAACTGACAATAAAAACGAGGAAAAGAAAAAATGGGTTAATTAAGTGTATTGTTTTTAAAGAGAAGTTAAAGAAAATAGTTTTTTTGAGGTTCATCTAGTTGTTTCCTGTAAGTTAGTTCTCAAGCTTTTCTTGTTGTTGCTGAAGCAGTGAGGAAACCATTTGTTAAGACATCATCAGCAAACAGAACAGTGTTTTGTAATCTCTGTAATTTGTAAGATGATGCAAAGTGAACAACGGTATATAATCAAACATTGCTGTAATGCTGTAAATTATTTCATTATTTCTCTGCTCAGTTCTTCCTTTGTTCACTTTTCAGTTTCAAGAATACAATGTGCTACTGGTCAAACGTTTGGAATCATTACTTTTGAATCTTTTTTTTAAAGTCTCTTATGCTCACCAAGGCTGCATTTATTTGATCAAAAATACAGTAAAAACAGTTATATTGTGAAATATTATTACAATTAAAAAAATAACTGATATATATATATATATATATATATATATATATATATATATAAAATAACAGTATATATATATATATATATATATATATATATATATATATATATATATATATATATATATATATATATATATATATTTATATATTATAAATGTTATTTATTCCTCTAATTTGCAGAATAATGTGAAATGCAGTCTGTGAGCATAAGATACTTTTTTCATAAAAGCAAAAAAAACAACAAAAAAAAACACTTTTGAATGGTAGTTAAAGTGTGCAAATGCTGCATGATTTGAGTTTATTCTTACACTGTAAAAAGATATATATTCATGATTTGTAATCACAACATTTTTTCTTTTGTCAAGTCATCTTAGATCATTTATATAGTTCAGATAACATAATATTTTGAGTTTCTGATGATTAAATCAATCTCCTTCATTGTATTAACTCAATTTTTCCATTTCAAAGAACTTAAAATTTTAAGTTCAACCAGGTGACCACCAGGCAACCAGGTTACTTATTTTTTTAAGTTAAACCAACAATGTTTTTTTACAGTGTACAAATCGTTTAAATATATTTATTTATGTATAAATGAAGCATTTTTAGAATGTTACATTCATTTTCTTTGTCATTTATGACTTCAAATAAACCATAAAATAAAGATCCCAGTCCAGCAGCTTGAAAACATCTTGAAGCACAATTGGGAAATATTTAACAGGACAGCACTTAAGCCTGTTTTGTTGGATTCAAAGTACTAGGGATCACAAGGTCTGTCCCTTTTCCTTAGTTGCAGTTTTCTGCTGACTGTAGTAGTAGTGTATGTCCTGCTGATGCACAGCTCTCCCAACACAACACACAGACCAACAGACATGTACGGCAGCAGTAGCAGTCTGAAGACTCCCACAAGTCCCCAAGAAGAGGACAAAGGAGAAGGAAAGGTCTATGGGAATGTTTTTGCAGAACTGGAATCAGTAGACCTGCCCCTGGGAACGAGTTTAAGGTAAAGAGTGTTTTCTGATGGGAAGGTTTATGATTTAACATTAATAGTGTTCGGATGCATTTTCAAATTGGGGTGTGAAGGTTTAAAGGGATTCACCCAAAAATGATGATTTAGCTACTCACCCTCAAGGTGTAGGCTATATGACAGTCTTAATTCAGACAAATACAATCGGAGTTATTTAAAAAAAAAAAAAGTCCTCTCCCAAGCTTCATAATGGCAGTGAATGGCCGTATTTTTTTTTTTTTTTTTTTCATCAAAGTCCATCCATCCATGATAAAAGTGTTCCACACGGCTCCAGTGGGTAAATAAAGGCCTTCTGAAGCGAAGTGATCCGTTCGTGGAAGAAAAATATCCATATTTAAAACTTTTCATAAAAAGTAACTGTGTAGTTAGTTACTTTTTCTAGAGGAATAACTCTAAATTGTCATGCAATACTTTTAAAAGTAATTTTACCCAATACACTAGTGATAATGCAACATTATCAGTGTGTTGATAAGGGAAATAAACAGAACCATTTGCTAATAGAGTTGTCATGGCAAAAAATGTTAAATTATTCAAAGAGGCAATGGTGTTCTGACAATTTAGTTGAATAACTGAATAAAAAATAACATACAAAGCAATTGAAGTCTTCAATGTCACATGAGCCTTCAGATATCATTCTGAATATGCTGATTTGCTGCTATAAATTTTTGCTTCAAATGTTATTTATTTATTTTTTTTTAATAATGATATTTTCATCAAGCAAGGATGAGGTCTAATTATCTTTTCACTTCAAAATAAAAAAGTAGATATTTTTTTTCACAAATCTAAAACCATAAATGTGTCCACGAATCCCACATTAACAAACAGGTAAAAAAGTCTTTGAATTTTGATTTGACACTTTAATGCCATACATGGAACAATTTTCTAGACATTAAATTATAGAGTATCAATTAACCTCTTACAAAAGTTAATATTCAGATGAAATTACTAAATTAATTCATTCATAAATTGTGTTGAGAATCGATTTTGTGCCATCTACGGTCAAAATAAAAGATAGTTGCACACATTTTAATAAGGTTCCACTCAGCTCCCCCTGTCGGCGGACTAGTGTTACTGCATCTCTCTGGGCATTTGTCACAAATGAACACTGTGACGATTAGAGCCAACATGGCGGAGAGCGAGAGCTTGGAGACTATCACCGAACATGAACGAATATTACAGGAGATCGAGAGCACGGACACGGCGTGTGTGGGGCCGACGCTACGGTGAGATATATGCATCATCCGCTCTTATTTAAGGTTCAGATGATGATGTGATGTTTTCTCCTGTCTAATGGATAGAAAGCAGGCCTTTGTTTGCTAAAGATGCAGCTCAGCTGGACTTTGCCAGTGCTGATAAAGCTATCAAATGAAGTGCTGATCGATTCGATATGAATTTGTGTTTTTCCACATGAATGATTTGAATGGTCGCTGTTTGCTATCCTGACACTGAATCAAACACACACACGTTCAATGACACAGACTGTCGTCGCTTTCCTGTCATTCAGCTGGTAAATGAAGATGTTATGTGTGAAATATTTTTTATAATGTGCCATGACATGTCTTTCTGTCAGTCTATCTATCTCTCTCCCTGTCTTGTGTTGTTTTTATAGAATAATATAAGGTGTAAACATCTGAGGTAAAGCAGCACAGGCCCTGTGACGGTCTCACTGCATTATGGATATGATGGAGCTCTCGACAGGTGGAAAGCTCGGTGCAAAATAGCTTTAGTTTTTCCAAATGGACGGCTGTGTCAGATTAAATACTCCAGTAACGTTATGCACTCTATTTTCCTTTTTCCAAACACATTTCAAGTACGGACAAAATGAAAGCTGACGAAATATGGGTGGGTGTGGCGTTAGCAAATGAGTCTGGGTTGAGCTGGATATTAATATTCTGTTGTAAGCTCAGATCATTTCAGCATCCTGATGTCACTCACAATTTGATCATTTCATCATGAGATATTCGGCTTGACTATTTTAGTAGAAATTATGATTTCGTGATGAGGCTTTTTTTATTCCAGTAGACGTTTGCTATGCTGTCATGTCATGAGTCATGACATCTTTGCTTTAAGAAGCTGTCAGCAACCTCCCATAATGAGTTCTTTAGAGTTAAAATGACGATAAAATCTTGATTTTGTTAGCTCTCAGGTGTGTCCCATTATGACATCTTTTGCTTTCTGATACTATATCATTATTGCGAAGTGCTTAACTGTATCCTATCATGACATTTTTGGCTTCACAATATTTGATAATATCATGATTTTGATAGCTCTCATCTGCGTCCTGTCATGACATATTTGGCTTTATGTTTTCTGATAAAATCATGATTTCAGTAGTGTTCAGCTGGATCCCGTCTTGAAGTCTTTGGCTTTATGATTAAAAAAACAATAACAACATAATTTCAGTATCACTCTAGCCTGACTTTGTCATACTCAGTTTCTAATAGAAAATGAGTCTGATATCGCTCCGTTGGGCTTTGATTATGAGGGGTGTCTTAACCGAACCAGGAAAAAAAACCCTCTGCACTCAACTGGGTAGTCGGTAGACCTACAACCAATCAGAGCAACATAGTAAGTCAACTCCTTTGCATAGCACAGTTTTCAGCTACAGAACGTAGCCTAACTTTACTGATTTTAGAAGTTAAATAACGATTGTTGCTTCTTTTACTTACTCCTCCATGAGTGCGACCAAAGGAGAAACCACAACAACCACAGGCTTTTCATTACGTCCCATCTTCTTAGCGACCGTCAGAGCCAGCTGATAAGTTACACTTTTCCTGAATCATGTTGGAAGGACGCCAAAATATCTTTCCGATCGACAAATGCCTTGATTCCAGTTTTCTGTTTGTCTATTAAAATTAATGCACTGTCGATTAATTTCACAACAGACGCGACAGCGGAATCTATACATCTCAATTCTCCAGCTGCAGTCATCTCTGAGGGAGACCAGTAAGCACTCTTTGATAACGTGATGATTACGTCCTTGCAGATCAATCTGTCCATCATCGTTTAAAGCCCGCCCTTGCAATTTGATTGGCCAGTTCATTTCTTGCCTGATCATAATTACTCTCAATGGATTCGAGTCCAGACCGAACTTCTCAACCAAAAATTTTGTGGCGGAGTTCGGACTGGCATCCAGGCTAGTATCACTCAGCTGCGTTCTGTCAAGTCTTTGGCTTTATGATTTCTTTTAAATTCATGATTTTGGCTCAGTTGCATCCCATGACCCTTCATGACATTGTTGGCTTTATTTTTTACATGATTTTAGTAGCGCTCAGCTGCGTCCTGTCATGACATCTTTGGCTTTATGGTTTCTATAAAAGAAAATAAAATCATAATGTTAGTAACATTCAGCTATGTTCCATCATGAGCCATGACCTTTTTGGCTTCTTAATTTTTGATAATATTTTTAATTAAGATTTTGGTAGCACTCATCTGTGTTCTGTCATCTTTGACTTTATGATTTAAAAACAACAACAACATGATTTTAGTAATCGTTCAGCTGTGGTTCATTATGACGTCTTTGTCTTTATGATTTCTGATAAAATTATGATTTCTGTAGTGTTCTGCCTTATTCCATCATGACATAAGCCTTTATGAATTCTCAAAAAGTATTTCTTTATTGCTCCCGTGTTACCATTCATGAGATTTTTGGCTTTATGATTTCTGATAAAATCATGATTTCAGTAGCACTTCAGTTGCAGATGACATCTTGACTTTGACTACATCATGTTTGGCTACATCACACCATGCATTTATGAAATTAGATTTCAGTAGCACTGCATCTCATTGCGAGGCCTTTGGCTTGATCATTACTGTAGAAATTTTGATTTCAGCTGTGCTTGTTTCACTAAGAGTAGATGCTCATGTATCTGTATGATGTGAATATTAAATGTGATTAGCCCTTCTGGAAGCCATAATTCACTTTGCAATTTGTTGTGTCATGCAACAGAAGGTCTAGATGGCTCATATTACACCGTTGTGACGATAGTGAGAGATTCATTCATTTGAATGTTAACCAAACCAGCTGTTTATAAAGGCCACCAGAAAGTAGATCTTCAGGACATGCAAATTTGTCAACATTCCAGCTTGTGCGTCATGTCCTCAGGGCACAAATTCTGTACTGACATTCACTGAACATTATCAGTATCGACAGCAGTATTTTCTCATTTCACAGATATTATCACTGTCTTTGAAGGAAAGCTTCACCTAGCTTTAATAATTTCATCTTGTGAGCTCAAAGGTGTGCAGGGAAAGTGCTTTATTGGGATGGGCCTCAGCTTTTCCAGTTGGTTGCACTGTTTAAATTTGACAGTCAGTTTAATTAAAAAAAGGGGATTTTGGAGCAACTCATATTCCCCACTGAATCAGTCATATTAGATTAAAATTTATTCTTCTTAATTTTTCATTTCTTTACTAAAAGGTTGAGTGCTGACCATAACTATCAAATAAAGTAATGTGAAGACATGTCATGTAAGATCTCATTAGACATTACATGACATGTGATGTTAATGTACATCCGCCCTGATCACCCTGTCAGTGTTTATTCTGAAATAACAACTGGCTGGACGCATATTAGGACGTATATTATCCCACTTATTACACGGCCATTTGCCACATAAAAGCCACGTTTCCACCGCAGGAACTTTCCCCAGGAACTAGGAACTTTGGGGTGGTACTCGGTGTGTTTACACCGCAGGAACCAGGGTCTAAATGAAGTTCCGGGTAAAAATTTCCCCCCAGAAAGTCCCTGCTGGCGAGGTAGTACTTTTTCAGAGTTCAGGAACTTTTGGGGTGGGACTTGTGCGCTGAACAATGCTGATTGGTTCTTACCACGCTATTCTTTCTGCCCGATGGCGCGCGTTTGTCCCATCCATCTCACGGTCAATGAAAAAGGTTCTTGTGAAAAAAGTTCCTGGGACAAATAGTTCCTGGTAATTGCGGTGGAAACGCGGCTATAAATAGAAACCTGTCTTGAGACTTTTTGTTATTTTTATTTTTCATTCTACTTATTTTTAAAATGTTGTTTTTTAGAATTTTGAGAATTTTTGGATTCTGTAGTAGCACCCCAACACCTCTACAATGGTAGCATAGGTGCACAGGAACAATCCTTCATAAAACACATAAAACGTTAGTTTACAAAGACGTGAAACTCACAGAGTGGTCTGGGGTGTTCACTGATATGCTCACACAAAAATCGCTGCAAAAGATGCTTTCCAGCAGGTTTTTTACCATTCCGTACATTCTTCCGTTGAGAGCTTGAATAATAGACACTCCAGGCCAGTTGGTGGCGATAATGCACCTTTGCCAATTGCAAGCAAACCACTTGTATAGTGTAGCCTACGATACCGCGACTGCATAAGACTACAGAAAGAATACAAACAACTAGGGATGCTCCGATCAGGATTTTTGCAGCCGATACCGAGTACCGATTTCTTGTCATGGTGATCGGCCGAATAACAATATTCGATTCCGATGCTTAATTGACTAAATATAAGACAAATAAACAAAATGGAACAGTTTAATGCAGCTCATAAGGTTAATTTAAACATTGTCCAATACTGTGGAGGACAAAATAAACATTTAGTCTCCTAAAATGGAGAAGTCTGATGTAACTTAAACATCGTCCAACACAAGTCTGAGCAGGACAAAATAAATAAAACAACAATATAAAATAAAAAATCAAACAACATTTAAACTCCTAAAAGAACAAATTGAAGTGGTTTGATACAACTCATTAGGTTTAATTAAACATTGTTCAATGTTAAAGAGAATCAAATAAATAGAAACATTTAAACTGCAACATGGAGAAGTCTGATGTAACAAATAAAGTTTAATTAAACATTCTCCAATATAAGTATCACGTACGTCTTACGCGCTCGATCGCCATCAAATCGCGATCGGTTTTGTAAGATCAAGCCAAGTTAGTGAGTACTGATTCGAGTCAAAAATTTGGTATGATCAGCCAGATACCGATCTTCGGCCGATTCAATCGGAGCATCCCTACAACAACCCCATTTCCGCTTCCGGCGAAGTAATAACGTACATTATAGAACATACAATATAAGCCAATGGAGTTGCACAAAAACTACGATAAAACTCGGTTAGAAAGCATGGATGTTTGCTGCCATCATCAAGCAGCTTTCTCCATACTTTTCCATTACTTTAGCCATTTAATTTAGAGATTATCTATAGAAACCTGTAATATTTAACACTTACGTGTTTATATGACCACATGTGCTGTGTTCTCCGTCAACACCCTGGGTGTGGTTAACCATTTTGTCTTAAACGAGAACACTGTTCACACAGTTTATGTTTCAGAATGATGCTTTTTGCAAAAACCCTGGAATAACCTTATTTCATAAGCCTATGCTGGTAAATGTAAACACAGTGAATGACACTCATTCAAGCTTGTGGTACAATGGGGATTAGTTAGGTTTCATTGACTACCCTGATGCAGATGTATAATGTTCTATGTTTTGTGTTTGAGTCGTAAGTGAAGAGGCTTGACTTTTACTCGTTCTGTGTTTGTGTTTCCTTCAGTACCTCCTGGCAGTTGTCCGGAACTTGTCGCTCTTTGGTCTGTTGAATTCAATAACAGGAAGGAGGAAACTCATTGTGATCATGGTCCTGCTGATAGTAGTTCTGTGTGCCTGTGTGCAGATCGCTGAAAGGATATCCCATTACGGGGTGTAATATGACCTTCTGAAAGGCAATGGAAGTGGGTACCGATTTTAGAAAGCTTTGCGTGTTTTCAATAGAAAATCGCCCTCAGCATTTTCCATCTGTGTGGCAGGAAAAGGCTGACAAGGTAACCGCACAGAGGATGCATGTAATAAGAAAAATAGGGCAAACTGTTTTGTAAAGCTCAATTCATCTTAGTTGGTCTACGCCTTGCAGAGTTTTCATTTCAGCGTTTGTGCCAGTAATTCCAGCTAGCTTGTCAAATTTTTGCTTACTATGCTGTCGAAATACTTTTATTTGATTTATATGGGGTATTTAGGGGTCTCAATGGGTCGTACAAACTGGGACGAATATCGGCACGTCTAATCGCGCCTTTTGTGTTCACACCCAAGTGATTTTCGCTGACGATGAGCCGAGTGAACATGCAAATTCATTCCCTGACATTAGATGGCGCTTAATGTAAAACAGAAATACCCGGCCAGAACACAAGGTGGCGCATGAGTTACAAGCCTATGTATGTTTAAGACAATTAAGTTAAATGAAGGCCCTGCATCAAGGCCCTGCAGTACTTCTCAGAGTCCATAACAGTTCTCTTTTATCAGGATTTTTGTAGTATTTCTATTGCGTTTGTCATATAGTTCTTTATGTTCCGACACCAACGAGACCAGCAGCTCTACATTCATCTTGCCTTGCATCTCCCTCGTTTTATTTCTTCTCGGCAGTGTAGACGCTACTTGCCGTATATCTTCTTCGTCGCTCGGCAAGAGCCGGTTTGTGTTTGAGCGCCCTCAAGTTGTGTTTTACTGTAACTTCAGAAGCTCCAAACACAAGAGCAAAAAGCGTCAATCTCGCTTGGTCGGATAGTTTCTGACGCAGCGCGTCAAACCCAAAAACGAATGTGTATTGTGTAGGGATGTCAACGATTAATCGATTATCGATTAATTGTCGATAATACATTAATCGATCAAACTTATCCATTATCGATTAATCAGGTCTATGCGCGTGCCTGCTGCTCAACCGCAAAACATGCAAGCGAGCACACTGGAGTTATGTTTGGACTTCATCATGACTACGTTTGCGTGTGTATTCGCAGCCTTTTGTTTTATGCAAATGTAAGTTGTAATAGTTTATTATGTGTACGTCTATATCTGATTTATCTCATTATGTTAAAAATTGAAGCGTGATCTTTACTGTGCGCAGCTCAAACGGCAATGCACGACTAATAATGACTATTGGGAGTGTCATATTACATAACATATAAAGAGAACAATATTGCAATAAAACGTGGTGAATAATTTGGGTTTAGTTGCCCTGTCCGCTGTTGTTCCAAAAGAGTGCGTGCACAACATTCAGTCATTCTTAATGCCACGTAACTTGGTTCAAGTTCACTTGTGCATTCAGCGTCATTTTGTGAAGATATTATTTGTAATATTATGTTCATTTTGTATATCTGACTAATCTCATATCGGTTGTGTTTCTTTGATTTAAATAACGAAAGTGCTCAGCGGTTATTAATTCAGCGCGCACAGCTCAACTCAGCAATGCACTGAACGTTACTAATAATAACAATGATTAATTTGTGACTGTCAGCTTAGATAACATCAGAACACTATTTCATTAAATCGTTGTGAATTCATTGGGTTTGGTTGCTGTTTTCAGTGCGCGTCGACAACATTCTGACAAGCACGTCATGTTGGTGAGGTGACACGTCTAGTTGTAATATTTGATTATTGAATAATTTAATTGAATTATCTATAATATTGAAACATTTTACAATCTTTTTTTAGATTAAAGCCCTTTATTTTTTAGCCCTTTATTTAGATTAAAAACAATTATCTTTAATTTGGTGAGGAAAATAGCATTTTGAGCAGTATTATTTTGCAGAGACCCTGTCCAGCTGTTGGTCATACTCCACCCAAGTGCTGCTACTAATGTTTAATTTTTTTTTTCATCCAAGTAGTTTACCAGATAGATTATTATATGTAGACTTAATATATTAAGGCTAAGCATACCCATATGAATTTTTATTAACATTTATTTTATCTTGCCTAATGTTTGCAAAAGGTGAGCCAGTGCACAAATATTTTTTATGTATTTAGATTTTCTGTGCATAATTTATTTTGTTAAACTACATAAATGCCACTCTGTACCATATCCCAACTGTTACAATAAAACACCATTTGAGCAATATAACATGCATTTTTATTCAGTATATAAGCAATTTTTGCT
Organism: Hybognathus amarus; assembly: GCA_030378365.1. Classification (NCBI taxonomy): domain Eukaryota; kingdom Metazoa; phylum Chordata; class Actinopteri; order Cypriniformes; family Leuciscidae; genus Hybognathus; species Hybognathus amarus. The sequence goes on from JAQIUQ010007654.1 coordinate 271,046, forward strand.
TCTTATGTTAAAGACACTATTGATACGGTGAGAAATGTACATTCTCAGGAAAATCTTCGCGTATCAGTTAATCGTTAATCGATTCAATAAGGTCAATCAATTAATGATTAATGAATTCATCGATAATTTGCATCCCTAGTATTGTGTAAATTAAAGTGTTAATCACATTTATTGGAGTTTCTTCAAAGGTAGCATTTTTTGTTCCAGTAACTGGGTGATGGCGTCATAAGAGGGAGCGCGGGCGGTAATGCACTCACTCTATGTGTTCGGGTTGAGGGAGAATAAAACGATTTGCGGTACTCCCGCAAACTAATATCTTATGAATAAAACAGAAAAGCAACAAGAACCACTAAAACAAAATAGAAACGAAACGATTTACAGGCCATAGTTTCTATTTATAACATGTTTGCAGCATTGAGCGATGTAGCCAATCACGTGTTGATTTCTAGGAGTGATTTCTAATGACCAATCAGAAGCATATCGATAGACTTCCCTCACCGCTCAAAACTGACTTTTTCTTCAGTGATGAATTCTGTAATGCTGGCAATCCCTCAAATTATAACAAAGTGTAGATATTATTATGAATCGATTCATTGATAATAACAGAGATGTGTGAGATCGCGATGCAAACCACGCATGACTGTTCAGTTAGCCTGCTTGTTTTTATGTTATAACAGTGTGGTTTGTGTGTTAATGCTTTAATAACAAATAATTTATCAGGAGAATTTATGCTGATGTGTATGGTGGTGACATGTTGGTTCAGGAAAAAGTGTTTTTGCGGGCGGGAGCGGGACAAAACATAAATGTTGAGGGCGAAAGGGAGAAAGTAGTTGAGAACGTCAGTTATAATAATGACCCACATATTAAAAAATGGTCGGGTTTAAATCGGGCTCGGGCTCATAAATTATAATTACAGTTAATGTGTTGGGCCGGGCTCTGCTCTGACACAACGTGCTCGGGTAGGGTCTGGCTTTCACACTCAAGATCTACCTTGGGTATGCTAACACTTACTGGCATGAATCAGTCGTTTGTCCTTGGGGATCTTGTGGAGCTTCTCCCCTGTTTTTGATGTATTTGTACATCCCAAACAAACACAATAGTTAATCATTTTTGCTAGCTAGGTCTCCAATAAAACTGTTAGCCTACTGCCGTTTAGACTAATGCTAACTGGCTTGGAGCATAGACCAGGCATAGACAGTAAAAGCTTGGAGTCCCTTTTGTGACGTCTATTCGATAGCCGTTGGGCATACATCAGTTGTACAAATGTTATTGCGGTGCATTGTTGGATTGAATGAGAGCACTCAGATAACTACGTCAGCACTACGTCAAATAGTGCCCTATTCAACAGGGTATAGGGGGTGATCGCTGACACAGCCATGATCTTTGCACCAATCCAAAACAAGAGTTCAGTTGGCACGCAAGAGCTTGCCTGTCGCCTTCAGGCCGAGTTTCGATTAATTTTTGTTTGTTTGTTTGTTTTCTTTATTTGACAAAAGCACAATGTTTTGTTTGTATTTTGTTTTATTCAGTTTCAAATGATGACTTAAGCTTTGTATAACCATAAATGGAGTATAATAAGTTGTTATAATGAGACGAAATCATTTGAGATTGTGCCAATTTGTATCGTGTAAGAGATTAAAAATGTGATGTTCTCTGCTTGTCGGGAAAGTGAATGAGAACAAACACGTGTTTTATCGAATCATGTCATCAATTAGTTCATTCGAACTTGGGTGCGCAACAAAAGTGCTAGTGTGAAAGCACCTTATGTCATTCCTAATACTTCATGGGATTGTTGTTCTTTGCCACATAAATCCATGAAGTAAACAGTCTTTTATCTTTGTCTAACATTTTTGCCTAAAATTAAAAAGTTTGTTTGTTATGTTTAAAGTTACCTCTGTATCTGGTTGATTTGGTTCGTGACTTATAATGCTTTAACAGAGACTATTTTTAAATCTCAATGGGAAAAATGAATGGAAAACGTCTTAGTGGTCGACTGGGCTCTAATGCACTCTATTGACCAGTTTGAGCTGCAGGATCTGAAGCCAAAACAGTGAATGAACACTAGTAAACTAAAAGTAGGCCTACTTTACAGTTGTTTCATTGAGAACCAAACGCATCTTATATGAGATTAATCGGATATATACACAACTTAAACTTAAAGAATTCACATTGAATATATTGTTTTCAAAACAAATAACATTTTTATGTTTTTGTTGGCACATGTAAATATGTGTGTTTGTACAGTCTAGTACAGCTGACCAAAATTCTTTGCCCCCTTGTGGACCATTGAAAAATTCTGGTGTTCACTCATTATATTTCTCATCCCTGCTAGTAGCCACTCAGAACATCCTAGCAATTGTATCACACTGTGGTAAAATGCACTCAGAAAACAACATTGTGTAGTTGTGCCATTTTAAAGGTTGTTTAAATAGTCCATTCACTGTCTAGACGTTGAGGCTGTGTTGCCAATGGCAACCTGGATTTCATCCGAACCTTCTTCTTGGCATCAGATGGATCGAGCCAGCTGGCGGTTTTACTAGCCGTGAGCCATCCAAGACTTAGCTAATTTGTTATTATGAATATCTTTATTTTTGTTGAGATCATTTAATGCAGTTTGTTTCATATGACCCCATGCTAATTGCTGCCACTGTTCAGATGCTTCAGTTCCAGTATGTCTCATGAAATAGTTTCAAATCAAGTTCTTTCTGTGTCACAAACAAGCTGTGAATAGTTCAGATGCTGATACTCACATCAGAGTCATGACTATGAGACAAACCATTTACAAACCGTGTGAATGGATCTTTGAAGTTCGTAACAAATGTTCTCATCATGATTCATAATTTTTTGTAATTATTTTCTTTGCAGTTTGCAACACATTTGCACAATGCTAGCTTGGGCTGCTTGATAATGGCAAATTATTTTTGGTATTAAAATATTAAATCACAATTATTTAACACGATTATTAGTAGGCTATATGATCAAAGCCTCAGTGAAATTTCACAATTATCAATACAGCACAAATACATTTTTGGGTTAACCAATGTAAGAAAAGGTCCTCACAATAATTACTTTAGACAAGGTAACAGTCAGCAATTCAATAAGAGCAAAGAAAGTAGCTAATTTCAAACCAAACAGACAAATGAATACAACAGAATGACATTAACGTTAGGTTAATGACAAAGTGCAACAGGTATTAGGCTGCTGTCACTTTAAGATCGAATGCACAGTTTCAATAATTCTTTCTCAACTGTGTACGCTTATTTAAGATATAACCCACAGAGTTATATCTCTACTCGCTGATCTGAAGCCCATTTGCTTATCTGCATTCGGCTCCGTCTTCACATCGCTTCGCACAGAAAGACGCTGGGGAACAGTAGCGGTTTCCATTACAGATTTGCGCACTTTTGCCATTATTTTTTAAATGTTGATTTCAAAACTATTTTGAATTGAACTTGCGTTTCCATTAAGTGCTTTTATGCGACTAAAGCATAACATTTTTTTATGTTATGTCATTCTACAAATCATGGCAATGGATATTAGTAGGTTTAAAGCTACACTGTGTAACTCTTTTAGTTTATTCTTAGCTAAAAACACTTAGCTCTTTCAAAAAATATATGTGCTCATTAATGTATATTTACTTCGTTCAAGTAATAAATATTCTGAGTTGTGAGTGTATAATATGCCATTGAAAATACACACTGGTAAGGGGTTCTAATGTTGGCCGCCATGTTGCCCCTCCATCTTGAAAGTACATTAGCCAAAGAGGGACATACCCATTAATTCAAGCTTCGCCTTACGCGTTTACGTTTGAGTTAACACTCATGGACGAGGTTCGACCTCGGAAGCCATGTTAATCACATGGCAACATTGTCCTCCGTAGGAGTTAAAATGAAATCGGAATTGAGAGGAACAGAAACTAATATTCACTGGATGGTCATATACCTTTTCACAGCTAGATGGTAGGGGTGTAACGATACACAAAACTGACTGTTCGGTTTTCCCACGGTTTTGACATCTCGGTTCGGTTCGGTTTTGAAAGCTAAAATGGCTTTTTCTTTCTTTTTTTACTCAGTGGTTTAATGAAAAAAAGGGGTCTTTGTCTTTAAATTAATTCAATTACAATTTAACATTTCACAAGGATTTAAAAAAATCTGCTATGCTGTAAACTATATAGGGAGCCACACATTACTATAACATTAAAGGTTGTAGACTTTTAACCTAAATTCAGATGCTATTTATTTTTTAGATATAATTATCAACACACAACACATTGTATGAAAACATGTAAACTGAACATAAGGCAGTTTTAGCATTAACTTGTGTTTTTACTCTTATTTGTTGTTGAAATATAATAATTTACACAGTTGTAATTTTCATGAAAGACATTAAACATACATTAAATAATCAAGATATCATAAACAGGTTAAGCAAATATAATATACATAGTGCATTTCTTCAGTGCAAGAGTTCATTTATAGGAAGTTGTGGACACTGAATCACTTGCCTGTTGAGGTAAATATAATGCTAGGACAAAGCTAAGCTATGCTGTTTTATTGACGTCTTTCCGCGGCTGAAACACTGATTGAGCGATTACACCAGTTATGATGCCTTTCATTAAGTATACTGTATCTTTCAACATACCTTCAAGTGTCTTTTCTGTAACTGAGGAAGAGATGATCGCGTTTACTCGCGCGTCGCGCTGCCGCTTGAAATGAGGAGCCTATAGTAAGCCCACAGCGGTCTGTCACGCCACATCAAAGAGCACCAAAACGCCATTTATTGTTTTATTTTCGTGATCAAATAGACACAATTGGAAAATATTACACCTTGCTTGTTATCGAAAAGTAACAAAACATAGAGCTTGTTATTTGGTGTTAATGGTGGTTAGGCTACAAAACTGAATCCGTTGTGTACATAAGACATGAAGTCCATTGAGCCGGGCTGGGCGGGGCCGGGGTAGCAGGGGGCGGGGCGGGGCGTGTGTTCGGTACGGAATGACAGTATCGCGATTCGAATAGTGAGACTGAGTTCAGTATCGCGGTTTTTCGGTTCGGTTCTAAAATCGTTACACCCCTTCTAGATGGGGGTAAAAATCATACAGTGTAGCTTTAAGTATAGATGCTTTCAGCAGTGACAACATAAACAAACGGTACTGCGCATGTGCATAAAACTGGCCCAAACTTAACTTCCGGCAAACTTGCGCAGAACAATCCATAACAAGTATAACCATAGTAGCTGGTATTTCTTGCCAGTCAAAGAAAAAATAAATGTTACCTGGCCAAATTGAAATGTGACACTACCAGACCCGTTGAACAAAAATAGGAGACAAGATGTTTTCTACGACGTGTCTGATTTACCGCAGTGTTAAAAAAACTGTGGCGAGCGCGGCGACGAGGCTTTATTAGGTGAACATATCTCTCCTTATTAGCTTCTTACATGCTTGCTAACCTTTTTTTAAGGCGGGTCTCCACATGACAGCATGTTGGATGGATCTGTGCAGCGTTGTTATGATACATTCTGCTCCGCTGTCAATGTGTTTGTGTGTGTGAGAGAGAGAGAGAGAGAGAGAGGGAGCGAGATGAGGGAGCGTGCGAATATGCGCTGCACGCAACTCTGCAGTCAAATACAACTTTTCCCATCTTAAATTTGTAAAAACACGGAAATCAATATGTGGCGGTCAGCGCTGATAATGTAGTAGGCTGCCACTAATAAATGCATGGGAAACACTGTACCGCATACTCGGATAAACCTAGCTATTCTAATACCGCCGTCTCCCTCTTTGTTAGGAAACCTTAACTTTTTTTTTTTTATTATTATTTTTATTGCGTTTGCTCCCAAGGTCAGGTTGCATCCCACAGCTCAACAACCTGTTCATCACCTTAACTTTCACTGCATTTGCAGTCAATGCCGTATTATCCAATAAACAGTATAAACTAACAGAACGGAAGTTAACTTTGGGCCAGCTCATCACCATGGCAACAGCGTCTGATGAAAGCGGCCTATATCTGTAGCCACTGCACTAGCCATTATTTTTAATCGAAGGAGACGTAGGTGTGATATATCCAAGTATTAGATGACAAGGAAAGCACCTTATACTTGGGAGCGGCAACGTATGAGGTGTTTCTCCGTCCTATCTATTTGAGGTCTTGATAAATTGTGGCATTTCTTTGTTTTTAGAATCCAGTAGAAAGAGAAGATTGACTTACGTAGGCCAGGTGACCTGTAAATGAAAAAATATATATATATCCACTGTAGTTTTGCGAAATATTGTTTTTTCAAATTGCCTGGAAAATCACTTTATGTGAAGTTAACCACCACTTTTTTGCCATATATATGCTACTTTTTTTATGAAATCGACATGTTTCCTTTGGGAGTATCTTCAATTCGCAATGTCAACTTGCGCAATTTGAAGAGTTGGAATTGGAAAAGCAGCTAGTGTCCCTTTTGTGCCTTAATATGTTTAATATCAAACACTTTCCATAATTTAGCAACAGGAGACTGCATTTTACAACACTCACTTTTTCTGGCTGGGCTTTTAGGGAGGAACGAAAGCACACCGGTTCTGAAGGAAAGAAAGGTGTGCTGGACAGAATGTGGCAGCGACACAATAAATTCTAAACATCAAAATGTAACCATGTGATGTGTGTACATTTCTGAAATGTATAACTTGGACACAGTCGTCTGATAACAGATCACTTAAATTGTAATGTAGACACATGGACTTGGAACTAGTGAAAAGCGGCTATACAAATAAATTGAATGGACATTTGATAAAGACATGAAAACGAATGTATTTTATTTTATATGCACACATTATAGGGATATTCATTTTTAACTGCTTAATTCAATTATCCATGGAAAATGTAAAAAAAATTACCATGAGTTTGTGATATGGTGTATATTTCTGGATGTTCCTGGGACTGTCATATTGTTGGGTCTATTTAACTGTATGGCAGTAATGAATTTGAGTGTTTTAAGGCTCATCTTTATTACTTATTACGTGTGTTCATCACTTCTGTCACTTGTAATGAGTAACTGTGTCATGTTCAGTCAGTGTAAACTCTGTGCACGGATCTATGGGTGCTGGTTTGTTTATCGCATTCAACATGTATTGTTCCTCTTGTTGCACACAGGGTGGTGCACTTGGAGAAGCTATTCATGTCATCCAATCCTTCCAGCCCATCTCTAAAGCCAGCTACATTTTCTCATGTATAAATTATAGGCCTATGTGAATATAAAAAAAAAAAACATTTAAAAGGTGTTTAAAAAAAGTTCTATTGTAAAGAAAAAAAAGTGTTATTTTAGGATCATTTAAATCACTATTATATGTATATTTCAAATTATTTTTTAATTTTATATTTTCCATGTTTTTATTAATTTTTTAGGTCTATAACTTTTAATTGTAATTTATTGTTTTATAATAATTGTAATAATTGTTTTAGTTTATTTTAGTACATCAAGTTTTGAAAGTAATTGTTGTTTAATTTTATATCAGGGGTTCTCAACTCCAGTCCTCCCAACCCACTGCTTGCACATTGTGTATGTCTCCCTTATTTAACACACCTGCATTCAGATCCTCAGCTCATTAGGATAGACTCTATCTATCTAACGAGCTGAGGATCTGAATCAGGTGTGTTAATAAGGAGACATACACAATATGCAGAGCAATGGGTCGCGAGGACTGGAGTTGAGAACCCCTGTTTCATATAACATTTTATTTCCTGTAACAAATGTTTTTTTTTAAGTAGTTTTTGTTTTAGTTAACTGTAATAAACCTGCAATGTACTAAAGGAATTTAGCTGAAAATATTGTCTGTAACATATTTCATTAATATCTTACATACATTTATAGAAGATCTGATAAACATTTATAGACCATTTTGCAAGATGTAAACAATACTGGTCCAGAAGCACTTCCTGTTTCAGTTTTTTAACACTATATAAAAGCTGGGATAAAAAACAACCAACAGAACATATAAAACTGAATCAAAAAGTTAAGAAACATCTTTAAGATGTTTTCTTTACATGTTAAATAAAGAAAACAGTTAAAACTAAAACAGGAAGTGTTTCTGAACCAGTGTTGTTTACATCTTGCAAATGGTCTATAGAAAAATAATTTGTTCTCTCTCTCAGATTTTTCATGGATCCTCTAATAATGTGTTACAGCCCCCTTTGGGTTATGAATCATGGTAATACCATGCCATTTTATACCACTTTTTGGAATCCAATCAATCTCTAATGGGTAATAAGTCCAAAAACAGAGAACATTTTGAATATTCTGTTTTGCTTTGAAACAAATGAAATGGTCTGTTCACTGTTTCACATTAATTGTAAATGAGAATTCATGCAGCACTGTGAGTTCCCTTCACACTTTCCCGTCTGTGTCACGAAGTGAGTGAACAACACCCTGAATCGTCTTGGATTATTGTGTTCTTCTTCACTGAGAGAGACGGCTCTCTGGCCATCTGGAGCAGTGAGGAGGGCGAATCACTCTGTGATCTCACAGCACACGGAAGAAGCGGCCCATCTGTTGGCCTCGCTTCGCCAGCTCTCTCTGCTGTACACAGACTAACACAACTACTGATACACACACATGCTCTTAGGGTGAGAACACCACCTGCAGAGTATTGAAGGAGAAGTGTGTGTTATCTGAAGGGGAAACATGCGATATGGACATCAGCAAGTGTGTTTCTGCCCTTTAATCACATTAAAATAATAGAGTGTTTTACTTTTTCTGAATATTTTGTAAAGTCCTCGTCAAGCATGGATATTTTTAAAAAATGACATTAGCCGTTTGATTTGGTCTGAGAACTGAGTGATTTGGTTGTATGATTTTCTTGGTTTCATGTTTTGATGTTATTTTATGTTTCTGTGTATTTTAGAGTGATTTGCTATTTATGTGACAGCACTTTGGTCCATTCTAATGGTTTTGAAAGTGCTTTATAAATAAAGTTGAGTTGAGTTCTAAGATATGGTGCTTCAACATGAAAAACTGTAAAATTGTATTAATATTTGATGACACATCTCTCTACATTCATGAAGAATTCTGGGTCACTTCGGTGTATTTTTAATGAAGATTTCTTTGTTGTTTGAAATAACCCTAACCCTAAATGTATTAATTTAATGATTGTTTTATAGATCCGTTTACGATGATCAGCCTAACGCACACAAAAGATTTATGGAGAAACTTGATGCCAGAATACGCAACCATGACCGAAGAGATTGAGAAAATGTGCAACTTCCATCATCAGGGATTCGTGGACGCCATCACAGAACTGCTGAAAGTCCGAGCGAATGCTGAGAAACTGATGGTAGGTGGAAATCATGATCAAAATTATTTCAGATATATTTATTAGAAATTATAAGCATATCATTATTACTGAAAAATTTCACCCTTTTATATATTGTGACAATAACATGGTATTATAAAGTTTCAATGGTAAAATCATGGTACTGATATAAATATGGCATTATACTAAACAGAGCTGGTGATAGAATAACCACAACTATGTAAAGGGTGGTAAAATGCCATTTTCACAAGATGTAAAATAAATTTCTGATGTCCCCAGAGTGTGTGTGTGAAGTTTTAGCACAAAATACCCCACAGATATTTTTATATAGCATGTTAAAGTTGTCACTTTTTGAGGGTTTGCAAAAACGCACTGTTTTGTGCCTGTCCCTTTAAATGCAAATGAGCTGCTGCAGAGGGCGGGGTTTCAATAGCTTGTGTGTGTGTTAGCAGCTGCTATTTCCCCACGCAGACACACTAATAATGACAGAAACTGTCAAAGTCAGTCAAAGATTGAGAGACTCAAGAAGTGACAAACATGTAGAATACAACAGGATGTCTCTGAATGGTTAGTTGATGAATTTATGTTGCTGATGTGGACTTAACTATATTCAATTAGGATATCCTCTCATGTAATCCATAAATCACTCATATAGGAACTGTTGTGAGATGCACACGGAGCAAGGGGTAATCCATTCGACTCGCAAGCTTTAAGCTCGGCCGTATGCCGCCCATCTTGTAGCAGAACTTAACTTGAGCTTAGCATTTCCATTAACTCCCATTCATTTTGGCTTCACTTTGACAGCGAAATAACTTTACATCTGAGGCTTTTGAAAACTCCATTTGTCTATTATTTATTTCGAAAGAAACACAACAAATGTATAAAATGCTCCATTACCTTGTAGCTTATGTTATGGCCCCGTAGAAGCAGTTTTTATAGGCTAACGATTGCGCTCATAACCACGCAACTCTGTGGCACAGTAGAGAGATTACCTGCATGGACAGGAGGGAGAAATCGCGGAAGTCGGGGGAAACGTGGAGGCAAAATGACAAAATAATTAATCAGAATACCTAGCTAAAGTTTCTCCTGGCTCCCTAGCTCATGGACAGCTCCTACTCACACTCTCCACCCCTGCATTTTCTGGAAGGGAATGATTTCAGATTTCTCATGCAACAGCCACTAGAAGACAGACAGTTTGCTTACGTCACATCTCACGTCGTCAAAGCTCTGTTTCAGTCTTGCGTCAGGAACGGAAGTCCTTAAAATCGCTGAAAATGGGCTTCACTTGTCTAATGGAGTTCCAATGAGATGGCTCTGTCGACTTCTTATACTGCCTATGACACTGAGTGACTTTCAATTACATGTGAAAAGATGGATGCTAAGTTTGAGCTGACTCACAAATGTACTCTTATACAACCAGCTTTTCCTGCTTCTCAACATGGACTGTGTGTTCCCGGGGGCGGGGTTTATGTACATTTTAGGGTTGGTGACATCACTAACCCTGGAGGAATGTTGTGTTGTTTTTACCAGCCGTTTGTTGTAGTCCTTTTCTTCAAAAGCAAATATTCCTTTGCTTTGAACTTTGAGCGTGGTAACTTTGATAATGTTTATGCTCAAACAGCAACATTACACACTAATATTTTACATTATATATGTATATTTAATACATTACACACTATTTTCCTAACTAAAGTTAGAAAAGTGAAATCATACTTTACCACCCCTTTAAACAGATTTTTCTGGCAAGTGAATGTTGCTCTGATTGTAAATCCTGTAAATCATTGTGGCACTTTTTTACACACTAAAAAGTTTTTAATAAGAAATATAGATAGATAATATTACTTATTACTGCTTTGTATTTTTTAAATGGTACATAATACACTACTGCTCAAGTTTGGGGTTGGTAAGAATTTTTAAAATGTTTTGTAAAACTTAGAGTATTTTGAAATATATAATTAAATAAATGTATTTGAGGATATTTTAAAATTTGTATTTTTAGCATCATTACCCCAGTTTTAGTGTTGCATTATCCTTCCGAAATCATTGTAATATGTTGATTTGCTGCAATTCTTTGATGGATATAAATCTCAAAAGAAAAGCATTTATTTGAAATAGAATAAAAAAAATAGATAATTTCTGTCACTTTTTGATCAATTTAACGTTTTTTTTTGTTTTTTTTTGCTGAATAAGATTAAGGATGTGTGTGCGTGTATATATATATATATATATATATATATATATAAATATAAATATTACTGACTCCAAACTGTTGGATGGTAGTGTACTAAAGAAAATAATAAGAAATGAAACACAATTCCTTATGTTCATTTAGTGAAAAACAATGTAAAAAACATGATTTTTACTGACATAAAGCAATTATTTTGCAATATTGTTTGTGCATAATGTTGTTATAAAGTACATTTTGGTACTTTGCCCTTAGAGAGGGGTATTTCATTTCAAATCCATGTTTAGACAGTATTAGTCTTTAAAATGGCTGTTGCATATCATAACATATCTGGTTAAGCACTGTTCTCCAGAGCAAAGTTTATTGCACAGTTTAATTTATTTATTGTGGTGTTTTTTGTTGGTTTCCACAAACTCCCATTGGATGCAGAGACACAGTGTCTAGCTTTCGTCTACGACTAATCGGTCATTGCGCGTTCATGAGCTTCAGCAGCGCTCCAGACCCCGCACTGGAATCGCACGCGCAATTCTCTTAGCTCCCTTTCCACTTCCCAGAGTGAAATATGGTGACCAAACGGCACAGGAGTGGCTCACCAATCCTCGTAATTAGACCCAAATTATATAAAGCATATTCAGATAACAAGAGAGCACATACGGCATCAATGAGGTCGTTGGCTCCTTTTGTTCTCGAATAAAACAGATTTTAAATAAACTCAAAAGCGGCTCCTTATTACGATGACCTAATGAGATTTAATATGTGGGAAAGTCTGCGGTCGTGTCGGTCCCTGCACCTGGGCCACTATATCTGGCGCAGTGGTGTGGAGTTTCTTCAAATTTGATGTTAATCAGCCACCCAGCGTTTGTGTTACAGCCGGAAAAAAAAGAAAAAATGAATGTTTAATTACCAGAAAATGCTATCCGCATTTTGTCCCAGACAATGAATGGCACATAGAGCTCATTGAAGTTACCAACAAGGGACCAATGGTCAATTGGGTCATTGATTTGAATTGTTTGACAGAGCCAGAGGAACAACCAAAGTTCAAAAATCCCAAGTAAAATTGAGAAGTTTGTCACAGAATCTGTTAGAAAGGGCTGTCAGAAGCGATTACCGGCCATGAAAGCTCCCTTCTGACCAAAAGTTCAAGTTCCCGCTGCACATTTAATTTGAATTTGCATGGCTTTGTTCTTGACTCCTCATGAAGTATGATCTGATTACAAGGGGTGAGCAGTTACAACAGGGAATTGTGGGCTTATTTGTCTAACAAAAGTGATATTATGTTTTAAGGGCCAAGTGAGTGACACCAATCGAAGACTTCAAGACGCCGGACGGGAGGTATGGCACAGTCTGGCTTTGTTAGCATGTCTGCCGTTAGAAAAGAATGTCGATTATCAGACAATAGAGAAGAGAGGACTGTCTCGTTAATTGAGAGGGCTTCACACTCTTTGACCTTCCCTTATGTAAGGTGACGGCCCAAACGGAGGAGGTCATCCGCTGCCGGGTTCAACAGAGGAACATGGCCACCACCGTGGAGAAGCTGCAGCTCTGCATTCCCGGTGAGACGGCGCGTTCGCGTAACCGAAAGGCGCTCGCCGAATGGCTTAAAAACACTCAGAGATTTCGGCAAAAGACGAGTAAACGCAATCAAGAAACTGCTAATGTGAATGTTCTCAGGTTTCTTATTACAGTAACGAGTCCAGGTCCTCATTGAACAGTCCTTTGTGTTTGCATCTTACCATCTCTCTGACTTTAAATTTAGAAAATTTTAAGTTTTGACAGACAGAAATAGAATTTGATGTTCTGTTGTTACAGTGGTTTAACCAAACTAACCTGTTGGATGATGCTGATAAATTAAGTTAGGTTGTGGTTTCTCAAGTCCATTTCTTTCGAAAACGTAATATTAGAAATTTAGAAAGTGGTTTCAATTCACTGAATTAACAAAATATTTCAGTTAAGATTTCTTTCAATAACATGTATTTTCCCCTTTATATTACCCTCTTTTATTTCCTTTTCTACAGTGCTGGAAATGTACAGCAAATTGAAGGAGCAGCTTGAATCAAAAAGGTAACATTACTCACAGCTCTTTATCTTTATTGCAAATCAGTCCTAGTCATGAATGGTGATGAAATAGGCATTTTTTTGAAACAGTCTTCAAAAGCAAAAGCAGTGTTTTTCAATCCACTTCATGATGCCCAACTAAATATTATATGAGCTTTTAAGTTGTTAAGTTTGAAGTTTGCAGTTTAAAACTATTCTTTGAATGATTTGATGTTTTAGCATTAAAAATGAAATAAAAATTCTATATAATGTGTGCAAAAAATAAATTCTAAATTAACAAGGTTGCAGATTCAGTCAAAATGATGTTGTCCCTAAGTAGGTTTGTCTAGGGCTAAGGTCGGTTTGTTGGTTTTTAGTTTTTGATGCCTATTCCTTAAATTTAGAGAGAGAAAAATATACTTATGACCATGGCTCCAGACTAACTTTTCCACTGGTTGCACTGGTGCTACCAACTCTCTCAGTTGGTCGCACCAGCGTTTGATTCTGGTCGCACTTTTTTTATTTTTTTTACTACATGCCATGGGATTAATCAATGCATGCTGATGAATAGTGGTTTTAATGGACCAAAGCTAGCAAAGGCATTATACCTGTAATATATTAATTATCATTGCCAAATTTCAGGATTTTCATGGATTTTAGACAGTAATTTTAATCTGTAATTTTAAGCATTTTACATTTCAATTATATACAATCTATCTATTTACATTTGAACATCTATCTAGCGACCACATACAATTTTAATCTCGCACATTCTCAAAAAACGGTCGCATATGCGACTCAATTTGGTCGCAGTCTGGAACCCTGCTTATGACCATGTAATATTTGTCATAATAATTCAATGAATGAGCTTCCATGTCACTTTCATGGTGTCAGCAATTAGGTAATGGGGTGAAAGTCATGTGGTGGTAGCACCTAAAGCAGTGAAATATGTGATTGGCTATGAAAATAATAAAAAATGAATTCTATAATGAATCAAGCAGACATTTGAACTTCATTAATTTGTGCATGTAATAGAAAAGTTCATTATTTTATGTAAAATAGTAATTGATCTTTATCTAATAGTTTTCACTTCAAAGAACATGATATTTGTGCCTTTGCTTTAAAAAGTAAAGGAGTGTGTGGAAAGTGCCAGTGTTCTCATGAAAAAAGATCAATTGAACTAATATAATTCTGCTAAGAATTCATTCAAACATAAGGAACTCTTCCAATCTTCTCCTGGAAAGAAGGGATGAATGTAAGGGTCACATTGAACTTGAAAATAATGACCCTTTTTGTCCATTAATGTCTACTTTTGTCAGTCATAACACATCATGAATAAATAAACTATTCAAACGCAAAGACAATTGACCTTGTGTGTGCCCTTCTTCACAGCACTGGTCCTGGTACCGGCAGGCCCATGACAGGCATCCTCCCAATTGAGGCAATTAGCGCAAAGTTTTTTCCATTAATCTGTGTGTCGCCCCTGCCGACTAATGACTAGGCTGGGACATGGTTTAATCAGGCAGGGATTCTTCGCAGTTCACATGTAACACTCCGTTGGGAAGGGCGCCGCTTTGGCCTTCCACACTGACGCACGCGCACTTCAGAGCGGTGAGGTCAGGGAGCATTCAGAGGCACTGGCTGTACATATTAATAAACGTATTAATACGTTGAAATTGTTATATTTGAGTCCATGTTTGCATATACTCTGAAAACAAAAAATACTTTGGTGTAGATATAGATGGAAAAAGAGCTCCTAGAAGGAATATTTGGTGCTTAATTCATTAAATCACGCTTAATACAAGTAAACAATGCATGTGGAGAGCACAGGCTAGTAAGAACACAAGCTTTTAATAAACTTCTTTAGCATTTATAAACTTTTTTCTTTTTTTTATGTGACAGCTTCAGTTATTGGTCTAGTCTTCCCAAAGTTTGTTGGTGTTGTGTGTTAGTGTTTCTGTGCAATGCTGATAAACGCCCACCTGTGATACCCAGACACTTTATATTAATACAGCAAAGGTGCAGAATGGCTTAATAGCCATAAATTGTCTGTAGTTAACTATAAAAACTCTTGACAAATAATATTAAAGATTTTCTGGATTATGGGTGTCATCATGATATGATCTGACATTCTTTCCTAGCCAGTGATGCAATACCTCAAACGTTTCAATTTGATTAGATTCAGGGCCCTTTTTTATGTTCGTATTTAGGGCTGTCAAATCAATTAATCGTGATTAATCGCATACAAAATAAAAGTTTGTGTTTTCATGATAAATGTGGGTGCACTGTGTATAATTATTTTATATCTATAAATACACACACATGGTTGTATATATTTAAGAAATATTTTCATGTATATACTGTATATAGATTTATAATATAATTTATATTATATATAAAGATTTTATATATAAATAATATTTTTCTCTTAAATATACATGCATGTGTGTATTTATATGTATATACAAAATAATTATACACAGTGCACCCACATATATTATGTAAACACAAACTTTTATTTTGGATGCGATTAATCGCGATTAATCATTTGACAGCCCTATTGCATATTTATATGAAGTTATGTGCCTATTTTACACAACCAGTTATATTAACTTAAAAATGCAACCCAAATATAACATGAAAATTGTCCTGAATCCCAATTGTAACATCAACAATAAAAAAAATACATTTTAGTTTTTTAAATAATATTGAAAATAAATAATGAAAAATGGGATACATGAGATCAACAATCATTGGATGATCTGGTTTGTGCTTTGAGATGAGCAATGACTTGTATAAAATGTGTAAATCTATTATCCACATGCAACAAACTGAGGTAATTAAGTTGTATAAATAAATAAATAAATGTGTGTGTTTGTTTTTTATATATACACACACACAAATATTTTAACCCTTAAAATAAGTAATATTAGTATATGATAACAGCTATATATATATGTATATATAGCTGTTATCATATAGAAATATCATTGATTTTAAGGGGTTTTATGGACTAGTAAAGTGGTGACTGACATGAATCTTTTCTATTTCAGATACTACTCTGCATTGAAAACCATGGAGCAGCTAGAAAACATCTATATCCCCAGAGTGAGCAAATACAGGTTCTGCCAAATTATGGCTGAGACACTTCCCAAACTCCGAGAGGAGATTAAGGAGATCTCCATGTCCGACCTAAAAGACTTCTTGGAAAGTATCCGAAAACACTCGGACAAGATTGGTGAAACGGCAATGAGACAGGTTGGATTATTGTTTTAATTTTTCATTTAATTTAATTTACCTAACTTTTTAAAGCCGCACTATTTTTATGTAACTGTTTTGTTTTTGTATTTTGTTATGCATTTTTTTGTTACAAAACGGAACAAAATTGAAATGAGTCAATACACAATCAACCTTTCTTCCAAAATGTGACTTGATTTGCCCTGATTCAGAGATCATAATAAAACGTACATATTTGACTTTCGTCATGTACAACAAAAAGGAACAGAAATATCGGGTTCTGATTGTTTCCAAGGTTATCCTCTGGATCTGTTCATTTCAATCTGGTTCTCGACTGGTTACCAACTTAAGATTCTTTCAAGAATTGAACGGAACTACTGTAACATCTACATATTTTGGTCTACATATCACACAAAGTGCATGGGAGATTAGACTTGATTGATTTCAGTATAGCTTACCTTAAGCATATTGATCCTGCCTACCTCAGGAACAGCCTGAGCAAAACCGTGATGCTTTAAAATGCTGACTATGTAGACACCTAACTAGGTTTTGAAACGTGTACTAAATTTGTCGCACATGTAGCTAATCTAAGCTAAATCTAAAGCATATGACGTGACTGGCATTGTAGGCCGTTGAAGTTACTGTTAGTCTTCTCCTGTCACCCTGTTCTCACAGGCTCAGCAGCACCGTACGTTTAATAGTACAAGGTGCAGAAGCAGGACACTCTGAGCTGTGCCAAACCTCTGTACGGTCTGAACGGCCGAACAACCCTCCATCACAACGGCCTGAGCCCGGAGGAAGAGGAGATGGATGAGGAGGTATGATGTACAGTCACATTTTGAGGAAGAGTAGCATCATTGTGTCCCAAATTTTTTGTTTTCAGTGGAAAATATCCAGATTTCATTACAAAAATTATACACTGCACGGCCAAAAAATAAGAAAATCGCTGTTTGGATTTAAATAGGCAAATACGTAAGAGTCTATTGTTATTTTTGAGATTATTATGTTTCTAGCATGTTATATGTTTGGCAACAGTTATTTTAACTAGAAATGCACCGATTACACTTTTTCTAGGCCGATCCTGATTACGGATTTTTCCTTGAGTTTGACCTGCCGATACCGATTTTAGCCGATTCCGATTTAATTTTTTCAAACCACTATACAGTTCACACACAAATATTTATTTTCTATCTTCTCTTTAATAGAACATTTTTTTGAACAGATAATCGCTATTAAACGGAACTATATAAATTACTCCTGGTGTTATGGAAGGTTGAACAATTTCCTTTTGACATCCAATAAACAACTAAAAAAATTGTGATACATTTAGCAAACTAAACTTCTGTATGAAAACAGGTAATGGCAATAAAATAATATATAAATAACAAATAAAAATAAGTATAGATAAATAAAGAATTGCCTTGCAGTATAAAGAAAGTACATCAATGGCAAGTTATATTTTTCAAACAGTTCTTCTCTCATCTGACACATGTCCAGCCAAGCTAAACAGGACAAGTGGAGCATGTGCAGGGAAACAAATGG
Organism: Hybognathus amarus; assembly: GCA_030378365.1. Lineage (NCBI taxonomy): Eukaryota > Metazoa > Chordata > Actinopteri > Cypriniformes > Leuciscidae > Hybognathus > Hybognathus amarus. The sequence goes on from JAQIUQ010007654.1 coordinate 289,333, forward strand.
GAAATAATAAAAACAAGCTTAAATGGGTACATTGTCTTGTTAAAACACACCAGACATGCAAGTTCTGTGCATTTTAGGGAACTTTTTGGATAAAATCATATTTATTTTGTCCATCAAAAGTAGAGCTCTGACCGATAAAGGATTTTGAAAACTCGATACAAATATTTTTTGGTTTTTAAATCCGATATTCCAATATATCGGTCGATATATATATTTTTTTTTTCCAAAACGCGCAACAAAACATTAACAGATTTCCCTAACATGTAGTTATTTGTAGTGTGGTATGTCTAAATGTTCACTCCTCAAGTCTAACTTACATTTTACAATGCAGGGACTTTAACTAGAGATATATGCTAGTTGTAAATACAGTAATCATTACTTTATTTAGGCAGAAAAAGTTGGTTGTGGTTTCTAAGAGTTCATTGTGAGTTTCCATTTTTAACGTTAGCAGTCTTTCGCTGATTTAGTGGCATTAGCTAGCTTTGTGGTTAGCTAGTCTATGATGAGCCATAATTTAGCAATAGATAACGTCAGACTGCAAATTGTAAAACATACATTTTCAATATAACAGGCCAAGGAGAGATGACTGAAGCGTGTTTCGTCCGTTTTTATTTTATTTTTGTTTAAATATTAATTTATCGTGACATTATAACTGGCCGATACCGATAGTTTGGAAAATGCCTAATATCGGCTCGATAATATCGGCTGGCCGATATATCGGTCTGGCTCTAATCAAAAGTGTGCTTCCACTTTAATTGAGCGCAGCAAAAGTAGACTCTGCGCCGAAACCTACGCTTCACTGCTGCTCACGCGCTGCTCGTGCTCGACGCTCACATGCAGCTCTGGCTTCCGGTGTGAATGCACTCATTGATTAACATGCACACCGAACAAAAAAAAAACGAGCTGCTCCCACTTGCGATGTGAAACGGACGTATTCACAAGGTCTCACTACATGTGCGTTCCATGTGCACGTATGATTGCAGAGGTTGCACGATGTTAAAGTGCATTTTACCGGCATAAAATCGGATTATGTCAGATTGACCGGCCGGTCACCGATCATGTGGAAATCGGCCGATTCCGATCACCAGCCGATCAATCGGTGCATCTCTAATTTTATCTCTTGTTGGTGGAGTGTGTAGCTTTTCATTTCTTAAACAACCATGTGGGAAGAAATATCATGGCCATATTCTAGCATGACTATGTCAAGATTCATCATGTTCAAATTGTGAAAGAATGGTTCAGAGGAATGAAGAATCATTTTCACACATGAATTGGCACCTCTAAGTCCAGACCTTAAATTCTTTGCAAGTCTTTTGGGATGTGCATGAATAGACTTTACAGAGTGCTGGACTCTTGCATTGTCAATACACAATCTTGACAAAAAATGTATGCACCTCTTGATGATAACAAATGTTGTGATTCCATTATGGGGTACATCAATTTTTGTTCAAGATGTTGTATTAACAATGCAAGAGTCAAGAATATTTGACTCTCCCTACATATTCCTACATAATTTTTTTAAGAAATAAAAAAATCTACTCACGCCATTTTTTTTGCGGCCGGACTGTGTTTTAGACAGACATAGTATATGTGCGTATATTGAAAGTATCAATAAATCCACATTTTTATGCAAATTTTATAACCGTTCACTGGAGACACATTTATTTCAAGACGCATGTTAATACGAGCTGTAAACTGCAATCTGTTTCATTTAAAACATACTTGAAGCTACAGTGTTTGGTGGTATCTATTGCCAGCAAAGCCACTCGGGTCAGGAAATGTTCCTTAAACCTTGTTCGTTTTTTTTAAGGTCTTGACGGCGCAGGATCTGGTGGATTTTTCACCAGTCTACCGATGTCTTCACATCTACACTGTTTTGGTAATTCCCAGAGACTCCTTCACTACAGACATGCCGTGCACACAGTGGACAACCAATATAACAACAGCCCATCTCATAACATGTTATGAAATCCTGTTTGGGTTCTGCATTACAACAGAATATGTGTTTTATTGAGAAACATTCCTGTTGATCTTTTTTAATAGGCATCCAGCCTTTGAGTTGACAGCGTGTTTTCACTGTAATGCTTTCTCCCAAGTGGCTCCTCAAACATTAATGGCTTAAATAAGCAAAGGGATTTCCAGAGTTTTGACAGTCGTGCCATCAATATTATTTTTGCCTTAAACCAAATGCAAACTATAGAGAGATGAAATCGAGTTTGTTAGCGCTTGGTGCCATCGCTCATCTGGTCAGAACTAATCCAGAGTCCATCAGCACACCAACAAAAGGGGTCAGACTGCAGCATCTAATGGGATTGACCGAGCAGTAACCCCCTTTTCGCCATAAAAACAAAGCAGTGAAAAAGTTGTTCGCTTCGGCATTCAGATTGTGCACAAACTGCGGTGCATTCACTGGGCGTAGGATGAGTCGAGCGCTTTCCCCTCAATGGTTCGGTTAATGAGAACACGAGCGCTTTTGACCGCTGTGCTACCCGAGAGCTCACAGATGCTGGCAGGGGCCGAGGGCCACTCTTCAGCCTCACGGAGAGAGAAAGGGGGCGCAGGTGCTTAACATTCAGAGGGATTGAATGTTTAAACCAACCCATGCTTGTTGGATAAATATTTGACTTGTCTGATAAATTTCTGACAAACCACAAAAACTCAACTATACATACAATTCGATGCATACAGTTTCCAGATAAAATGACCACTAGAGGCAGCAAAACAACTATTCCTTTTTGCACAGTTGACCTATTGGTAAGCCCCTCCCCTGGAACGCAGATGAGCCAATGAGTGTCAGTTGCATGGGAACTGGAACTCGGACATCTTTAGGTTTTAGCGCCATAAAGAAAACATTGGAAGATCCAAAAGCTCTCATTGGTTTTAGTGTTTATGCTTAATAAATGGTAAAACAATGTGCCTGGGTACTTGTAACACTGAGTCCAGGTATCCTGAGAGGATGGGTATTCATGTTTTGAATCACCGTACTGTGCACAATTATCTGTGCAATACGATATATCAATGATGTGAGCGCTTTAACCGGTTTCCCTAAGGATTCAACCCCAAATCCCAATGAAGATGAAAATGTTCATTCTCTGTTTGTCATACTCTCATTAAGTTACAATTAAAGTTAGTGAGTCCATGCTAACGTACAAACATAAATGGCGAACTGTGACAAGGCGAACACAAATGAAGATATTTTTTATTAAATTTGAGAGCTGGATCACTACCACATAGGCTGCCTAAGGGACGAGACTTCAAGAGATTCCCACGACGCACGCGTGAGGGCTGAACTGAAGTAGTTGAAGGAGATCGCAATTCTCGCGCATGTGTCATGGAAATCTCTTGAAGTCTCGTTTCAGGCCTACTAGGAAGAAAAGGTATAGTTGAATAAAATCATTATTTTTGTTTGTTTTTCGCACAAAAAGTATTCTCGTCGCTTGATAAACTTATAGTTGAGCCACTGTTGTCACGAGGAATATTTAAACATTTTCTTCATTGACTTTCTGGGCCGTCAAGTTTCAATCCCTTAGGGTGCCTATGTAGCAGTGATCCACCTCTCAAATTTTATCCAAAATTTGGGTGAACTAACCCTTTAAGTCCCACTTAAATGCTCCTCGAAGAGAGATTGTCCTTCCACATCCAAAATTGATCAAAAACATCTTGGGACAAGGTTTTCACACTGACAGCTGTTATTGTAAGACAGTTAGAAACTATCATGTAGGAATTAGTGTACAGGATATGTTAATTTCAAATATGATAAAGCACAATACCTTTTTGCACCACTCACTGGACATTTAATTTTCAAACTACCATGAAATGTATAACAAACCAATGTTTTCGCAGTCACGTTTGAACTGTTTCCGAGAAACTGAACGCTATTTAGCATCAGTCACTGGACATGTCACTTAGAAAAGTCCCATGAAACGTGCTACAAGTAACAATATCTATTAGCAAAAATGTACCAACAGGCACATTTTCTTCATCACACTGGGCTGTTTAATATGATATGATATGTCAACTGAAAAGAACAGCAAAATGTACTTCGAGCTGTATATTTTAGGTTTTAGAGAAATGTCAGGCAGTCACGTGTATAATACAGCCTGGGTTGGTTTCAACACTAGATTTAGTTCAGTTCTCAGAAACTCATTTAGATAAATTCCACATACGATTTGCTCTGGGGTAATATGTACAATTACATGCCGTGCAAGTCCAAAGTTAAATGCTCTTGTATAAATTAAGTGAATTGGATATTAATTTATTATTTAATCCCACTTTAATGGCATATTCTTTTTTTTTTTAGGGAGACAGAGAAACATTTGAAAATTACTATAGGAAGCAAAGAAAAAAACAAGCAAGACTAGTATTGCAGCCTCAATCTAACATGGTTGGTATTCTTTGCTCTTTAAACAATCCCGTCAATTTTATTTGTTTTTATACGTTTTAATTGTACGTTTTCTCCTCCAGCATGAAACAGTGGAAGGCTACAGAAAGTACTTTAATCAGATTGTTGGGTAAGTAAAATCTGGATTTATTTGTGAAGATATTTATGTTGTGTGTAAGGCATTGTGTTCATTTTCTTATGTACAAAGTTGATTTAAAACATGTAATGCCCACTCCCATCATGCTTTGCAGGTTCTTTGTGGTGGAAGATCACATTTTACACGCCACACAAGGTCTGGTGACCAGAGCCTTCACAGATGAGCTGTGGAACATGGCCCTGTCCAAAATCATCGCAGTACTCCGCACACACTCTGTGAGTCCCGCACACACACTCGTCTCGACTATTGTCACAATACCAAAATTTCAGTAATTCGGGAAGTTATGGGTTTCAATTTCGGTACTATAGCAAAAACTATCACAGCTAAATACAAAAATAACAATACAATTAAATTGGGAAATTAATAATACTAATAATTACAAGTAAATCACACTTTATTGTAGCCTTCAAATATTCTTCAACTGAGACATCAAATTAAAAACTTGGCAGGTCTTCTGCATTTACTGTACACCGCAAGTTGTTAACCCGTTAGAGTTTTCTTTCAACTTTAGAACACAAATGAAGATCTTTTTGATGAAATCTGAGTGCTCTCTGTCCCTCCAATGACAGTCCCAGCAACTACCACTTTGCACGCTTCAAAAAGTTCATAAAGACATTTGAGAATTTGAGTGGTTTAGTCCAAATTTTCTGAAGAGATTGACTTATGGCTTTTATTCACATATGAACGGACAAACAGAAGCTCAAATCAAAATGGTTTGACACCAGAGAACAAACCTTATTGGTTCTTGTTGAAGCTCAAATGTTGTGGGTAACACGAGAATTAACCTCATTGGTTCTTGTTGAAGCTCAAAACGTCTGTGCGTAACATGAGAATGAACCTCATTGGTTCTTGTTGAAGCTCAAATCGTGCTGCTAACACGAGAATGAACCTCATTGGTTCTTGTTGAAGTTCAAATGTTGTGGGTAACATGAGAATGAACCTCATTGGTTCTTGTTGAAGCTCAAACGTTGCTACGTAATACGAGGATGAACCTCATTGGTGTGCACATCAAGCGAAAATGCTTGAGCTTCCGTTTGACCACGAATAATGTGTGAGTTGGTGAATGTTTAAACAGTTCCTTCTCCTGAAAACGATTATGACGTTCGCTGAATTCATGCATAATCGGCCAAAGCTCGCATATTCACGCGGGCCGCATTTTTTCAAATACGCCGCACTTTTGCCACATAAATTGCCGACTTCCGTGCAAAATATGCAGGGTTTGCATGATTTCATAATCCTCGCATTTTCGTCTGCAAAAAGAAAGTCACATATACTTAGCAGAAAGTTGAAAAATGTTGCGTTTGCTTCACACAAGAGCAGCCATTTCCCCTGTTTCCATGGGAACGTTATGAAGTGACGCAATTACGCGACGGTATAGCTCACAGCTGAAGTTATTGCAGAGGCCAGACAGACTCACGGAGGCGATTGACATCTCACAAATCGAACTCGTATAACTGTCTGTCACACGTCTACCGTCACATCGTTACTTAATAAACAACATAAGATAAAAGAAGTAGCATCAAATAGAAATTACCCGCACACATGGGGTGTTCAAGGCGCACATGTAATATAACACTGCAGACAGTTCAACAGGTAGCTCGCAGCTCTTAAAAGGGCCACACCTTATTTACACTCATTACAGTCTGAAATAAAACAAGAGGAGAAATTAAATATTCCCAGCACTTTCTATGATGTAGTATGCTTGCTTATCAAAGGAAGTAATAAGAAATGACTCCTAACATTAAGGTAGTAGCCTAGTGAGAACAGGGTGTTGGGGGAATCACTTTTTTTCTCTTTTTCATCAAACTGCAGTTTTTGCAAGTTCCCGCAATTTTGTAAGTTCCCGCAATTTCATTGCATAAAATTGCATAAATATTCCATCGCATTTTAAAGAAAATGGGCCACCGTAATCAAAGGATTTTTGCCCGCAACAATCACAAAAAAATAATAAATTCAACCTGTTCATCATATGAAGCAATTGATTCTCTTCAGAAAACTTGGACTAATCTGCTTAAATCATATGGATTGGATTTACGTTCTCTTTATTAATTGTTTTAGGTGTCAAAGTAGATGTTGCATGGACTGTCAATAAAGGTACAAAAATCTCTCAGATTTCATTAAAATACCTTCATTTGTGTCCAGAAGATGAACGAAAGTCTAATGGGTTTGGAATTTTGGGGTAAACTATCCCTTTAAGTATCAACTTGGCACCGAAGTACAGGTACTTTTTAACAACACAATTTCCAAACAAGTCCGAGTATGCGGGGGATAGCACTTAGGAGTCTCATGGATTTGACCCCCCAGCTCTCTCTCTCTCTCTTCTTTACCATGCTCTGGTCCGAGTCTCTTTTTTGTGATTGAAAGTTAGCTAGCAGTGGGAGAGAGCAGGCTTGACCCCTTTGTTCAGGCCAGAGGACTCAGGCTGTGAGCTCCAGCCACAGGGTATTTGCATAATCCCTCACTGATTTACAACTGACTGGCCCTCCAAACACACTCTCAGCCCCAGCAGTTTAGAATATTCACAGTTAATCTGCTGTTATTGTTGCAATCTGTCCTCATTAGGCCCAACTGACCTCTCCATTAGATCAGATTGAATGGATGGCCACTGAAAGGGCTCACCAGGAAATGCTTCCAATTATCATTCCAAATGCCTTGTTTTGAAAATAAACTTCACTGAAAGACACGACTAAAGCCCTCTTAGCTCCTGTGCTGCCTAAAATAAAAAAATAGATAGTTTTTGGAGACGTTCGTACAGTCATTTAAATCTATTAATTCGGAGAATCGATTCCTGCCATGCAAAATAAAAGCCCCAGAAACCTCTATAAAATTTTTTTTAAGTCATTGGTTAAAATGTGTGGGAACCTAGAGTGTGTAACTCACTGGTCAGGTTGCATTTATACAATCCAAAATATTTTTTTTAGAAAATATGGATTCATGTTAAATGTGAATGTCTTGAGGAAATGCCTGAGTATGATTGTTTTCTTGAAGCAATTGTGACACAATGGAGATGTAACTCTAAAAAATATTTGCTTGACTTTGTCCATTTCTAAGGTCTTTGTTTTGTTCCTCTTTCAGGGACATATTTGCATGTGTGTGTTTTTGTGTTCATGTTCACATGCTTTGTCAATGAAGTACATCATGTCCTGAAGTGTGGAGTGACGGCGTGTGTTGCAGCTTGACCAGTGCTTATTTAACCGTGTGATTTACGCACTCACTCCCCACGTCTGAGAGGCAGGCCACTGCGCCCTATCTAAATGTTTAACAAGAGAATCACACTAGTGCAAGGGGCTGTAAATCAAACCTGCAGCTCCTGTACAACCACCCTCATTATCAAACCCCACCAACCCGGAAGAGGCTCGTCTGGCTCATGGTTAAAAGCTCTGGAGATCTTTGTGAACACTGAAGATGCCAGCCGTATAGGGTGTATCTCATAGCGTTAGGACAAAGCTCACATCTGCAGTATACTGTGAATCATTAACTACTTAAAACACTCATTAGTAATTTGAATCCACTTTTTTCGTTACTGGATATACATTTCTGAGAAGAATTGTCAGAATTTGCAATTGCGAGGAATAAAAAAAGGCCAACTTTTTAAACTTTTATGGTGGGGGAAAACATTGTGAGACCTAATCTTAGACTTCTGAGAAAAAAAAGTGAATTTCAAAATGTAAAATCAAAATTCCAAGACAAAAATTTCAGAATTGCGAGACCTAAACTCTGAATTCTGATAGGGAAAAAGTGAAAATTGCGAACAAGACAAGTTGTCAAAATTGCAAGACAAACTCTGAATTTTGAGGAGTAAAAAGTCAGTTGCAAGATGTAAACTCAGAATTCCAAGACAAAAAGAAAATATTGTGAGACAAAACTTAAAAATCTGAGGGAAAAATGTCAGAATTGCAAGATGTAAACAGAGAATTCCAGAACAAAAAGTGAGTCACATGTAACATGTAGTTGTAACATATAAACTTGCAGTTGTGAGAAAGTCTGAATTGTGTGATATAAACTTATATTCATTTTTATTGTGTGGTGGAATCAAACTTCCATGGACTGAGAACTGCGTTAGATTGCCAAAAACTGGGGCAGCAACACGTTTCTATGGCAGTTGTAGCTTGAATGTTTTTTAATGATAATGAAATGTGGTTGAACACATGGAAAAATCCAAGAGCAGATTCTGAAGGATTTTTCCAGATCATCTGTGCTGCTGTTTTGGGGAATGGTTCCGTGTGGTTTCATACAGCAGTGGGTGGGCAGGTCTGAGTGCTCAGACATTCACTAACCCTGTCAGTCATCACTCCCCTGCCTGGGTCAAGCACTGCTCTCTCCTATTTAACCTCATGGACAGGCCTCCATCAGCGATGGGGAGGGTTTGGTCGGCTCTCATTTAGATGCTAATGTAACCTAAAAACTCATTAAGACACAAGTGTATTTGATCAATAAGTGACTGGCTGTGAGTTACCCATTTAGAGTGAAATGCTGAACCTAAACTAATCTGGTCCATCGAAATTCAGTGAGTATTGGTTTCCTCTGTGTGAAGCAATGGATAACAGAAGTTTTTATTCTGCACTTGCAGCTAATCAATTGAAAGAAATGTCTCATATTTAATCCCCCCCCCCCCAACAAAAAAAAAAAAGAAATTTAAGCTTGAATCTAAGACTATATATATACACATATACACACACACTACCGGTCAAAAGTTTAAGGTTCGGTAAGATTTTTATGTTTTTAAAGAAGTCTCTTTGCTCACCAAGGCTGCAATTTTTTGATAAAAAATCCACAAAAAAATATATATTAAAATGTAATTTATTCCTCTGAAAAAAAGCTGAATTTTCAGCATCATTACTCCAGTCTTCAGTGTCACATGATCCTTCACAAATCACTCTAATATGATGATTTTATGCTTCAAAAACATGTATGATTATTATCCATGTTGAAAACAGTTTTTTACATTTTTATATCAGGATTCTTTGATGAATAGAAAGTTGAATGATGCTGTAAATTCAGCTTTTTTTCAGAGGAATAAATTACATTTTAATATATATTAACATAAAAAAGTCATTTTAAATTGTCAGAATATTTCACAATATTACTGTGTTTTTTGTGTATTTTTTATCAAACAATTTGCAGCCTTGGTGAGCAGAACAGACTTCTTTTAAAAACATAAATAATTTTAACAATAATTACAATTTTAACAAAGTTTTGTTTATATAATGTGTATATACTGCATGTATGAGTGTACATATATATATATATTATTTATATACACACATTTATATATATATATATATATATATATATATATACATACAGTAAATATACACACATATTATTTAAACAAACATTTACTTTAGAATCGATTAATCGCAATTAATACAGCACAAAATACACCACACACACACACACACACACACACACACTTGTTAGTGTGAAAATTAAATGAAGAATTTAAATACTCACCAAGGCTGCATTTATGTGATCAAAAATACAGTTAAAACTGAAAAGTTTTTAAACAAATTTCCTGTTCTCTGTTCTATGTTATTTATTCCAGAATTTTCACATTTCCAGGATTATATATATACGACCTGAACATTTTTTTAAGAGATTCATTCAGAGATGCTTTTATGTTCTAATCATATTTGTGAAGTTGCATTATTTTGTTGTCATTCCTATCATCATTATTTTTTTTACAGTCCTACTGCAGTGTATCCCAACCTTGTCCTTCGAACCTGAAGAACCTGATAGTTATATTTGCAGACACTTTACAGGTATTGGTTAAAGCATATCCATGTTGCTTCCCAATTAAATTTCATTTTATTGAAATTGATATTAATCTTAAATGTATTAAAAACATGTTTTTACTCTGGCTGCTTACTCACTATTATTATTGCTTTTCTAGGGCTATGGCTTCCCTGTGAACAGACTTTTTGACCTTTTGTTTGAGGTCCAGATCAGTACAATGAAACGTTGCTCAAGAAATGGGCCTTGGTGTTCAGGTGATCTGAACTACAACTGTTATCCATCGTTTTTGATGTTAGTGAATCAATGTGGTTATATTTGTGTTATTCAATGACATCTGTGTTTCCTGTTCTGAAACAGGGATATTTTTGAGCAGGACAACTACAGCCCCATTCCAGTGGAGAATGAAGAAGACTACAAGGCTGTGGTCAGTCGCTTCCCCTTCCATGATGCAGAGATAGAAAAGGTATGTCAAACACTCAAAACGGCATTTTGGCCAATTAAGTGAAGTAATTATTGCCTTGCATAGTGTCCTGAACAGTCTCAGAATGAATATATTTACCAAAGGTGATGATATTTGATTAATTAAAACACAAATGTATCTTTTTGTCTTCATTAAACAGCAACAATTTCCAAAGAAGCTGCCCATGTCCCAAGTCAGTGCCTCAAATCTACTCTCAAGTAAAGGAGTTTATTTACGCCAGCTTGAAGTTCTCAGAGTCACTCCATCGCAGGTGAGCAGACTCCACAATCTTCATCAGCAGACATTCAACACTTTTCAGTCTCATTGAAATGAAGATACTGATGGAAAATCTGCTTTGGATGCAGAGTTGCTCTGTTAGCCAAAAATCCCAATAGAAAACACTTAGCAGGTCTTCATGGGAAGCCCTCATTTATGGGTCTGGACTGTCTTTAAAACCACCACCCTCCAGCCATCACTTCTGACAATATTTGTTCTCTTTAAGCTCTGTGGCATTCGGCTGGCTGTTGTGAGGGGTCTGTGTTGTGCTTGTCACCGGCACCTCAAATTCTTTCCCAGAGGGTTAGAAGTGCACATAGCCGGTGGATTTTACTTCCCACCATCCCTTCCATGTGAATAGCCCTGTTGCTCAGCAGCAAAGATTAAAGGAATAGTTCACTTAAAAATGAAAATACTGTCATTTACTCACCCTCAAATTGTTTTAAACCTCTTCTGCTGAACACAAACGATGATATTCTGAAGAATGTCAGTAACAGTTGATGACCCCATTCACTTCCATATTTCTTTCCTATTTTTTTCTATTATTTTGTCTAGTTACTGACATTCTTGAAAATATCTTTCTTTTGTTCAGTAGAAGAAAGAAATGAATACAGGTTTGAAATAATTTGAGGGTGAGTAAATTATGACAGTATTTTCATTTTGAAGTGAACTATTTCTTTAAGGCCCACTCACGGCGCAGTTCTTCGCTGAGAATATGTTTGCAGTGGCATAGACCTTATGTAGCCCCGCCCCTTTTCAGTGCTGCGCTCGTTGTCTTTTGCCTTCCGGTCTGTATTTTGACAGCGATCTTGCATAGGTATGAATGAACTGCTCGTGAAAAATGTCCTGGTCGACATTTGTTAAGACAAGACTGCTTTACAATGCTTATGATTAACATTACAATGCTCATGACAACTTTTGTTAACTCTACAATAAGTAAATCCACCAGCTAATTATTCCTCGACAGCAATGTCATAGAAATATACAGAGCGACCGTGAAACCAGAAGTTCAAAGACAATATTCTAAAGATGACGGCACCCACGTTTCTCTGGTGCATAAGGTCTATACTGTTAGCGAACATTCCTGACTCTGAAGTTTAGTGAATATGTAAATATGTGCTGCGCACTTTCCTTCTCTAATATCGAAATAAACACACAGCAAAATGACCATGGTGAGAAAACAACAGTTCAGAAAGCATCTGATCATATTCGACATGGATATGTCGCAATTTTGCAATCCAGTCAAGTCAATTTTATTAATGTAGCACTTTATGCAATAGATTGCTTTAAAGCAGCTTTACAGTATTAAAGATAATAAAACTGTCAGTAGTGATGTTACCATCTAAAGTTGATGTTACCATGATTAGATGTTACCATCTAAAATTGCAATATCGCATAAAACATTTGCGAACCAAGCGCCCTTTTTCATCCAGTGAGCCGAAGAGAACAAAATCGTCACTTCCTGATAAACTGCCGCTAAATATCACTAAAAAAAACAAAGGTGCTGTAGGAGAAGCCACTGTATATAATAATTCTGTATATAATAAATAGCTTGTGACTGAGAGCACTCAGACAATAAGTTATCTTGTTTATCCGACTCTAATTGAATGCATGTTTTTTTTTATGCACATTTTTTAAATGTATGTACATTTTGCCATTTCCATCCACCAGTTCTTTATGCAAAATCCAAATTCGGGATTACGGTATAAAATAGGTGGATGGAAACATAGCTTGTGTCTCTGTCAATTAGAATTACAGTTTCATTTAATAAAGCAGCTCTCCGGTGTGTTGAACAGAAGAAATTAACCCTAGAAGGTTTTCGCATTAAGAAAGGCGGAGACTCAGAGCCACATCTACCTATTACATAATCGCCACAGACCAATGATAGTTGGTCATTTTAGGTGTTGCTAATGTACTAGCTGGAGTACCTTTTCTGGAATGTCTTTTGGCAAGCTGTTCTGTTTCCAAACTCCAGAAACAAACTTAATTTGGCCTGATTTTTTTTTATAATTGCATCACACCAGTTTGTTCTTCAATTTCATGCAAAGTACTAAATTTTGGGGTCTTTAGTGGTTGACCAGTGTTTTCGCCATGAGCAATATTTGCACTAGGCATTTCCACAGACTATGAGCCAACGGATGAAACTTCCATTGCTTTGAGCAGTGAGAAGAGTGTGAGGAGACCCACATGAGGCTGTCAGAACACTTATGGATTGATCCAACAGTCTTCTTTCCCTCCGCTAATCAATGCAAACGACTGCCCATTTCACACTCCTCTCTAATGGTTTCTTTGTTATTTAAGCAAGCGATAATGAGCGACCTCTGCTCCTCTTCATGGAGCGTTTGCCACCTGATCACTCCTCCTAATCAACACCTCACACTGAGACACACAGTCCCCAACTGTAAAATCAACACCAACCAGCAGTGTCCTGTAAACACTCACACCTTACAAGCGTTCGGGGGCAGCAGTAGGGCTAGTCGTGGACCCGGTCAACACTGATGGGTGCAGACGGCAAGCATACTATGCTTGGTTAAAGAGATTTCTTTAACATTTTTTGTCCATGCTATGAAAGTGATTGGGATCCAGTGTTCTGAAATAACAGAAAAAGTCATTTTGGGGAGTAACTAACCCAAAGTAGCCATGATCTTTTACATTTACATTTATTCATTTAGCTGACACTTTTAACTAAAGCAACTTACAATTGCTATATATGTCAGAGGTCGCACACCTCTGGAGCAACTAGGGGTTAAGTGTCTTGCTCAGGGACACATTGGTGTCTCACATACCCCTTTTCCACCAAAAAAAGAACTGGTTCGGAACTGGTGCTGGTTCAAAGTTGGTTCGGAGTTGGTTCAACTTGCGAACCGCTTCAGAACCTGTTTGTTTTTCCACCGACTAGAGCGCCCAGGGAACGACGTCGTCACGTCACTGTGTACGTCGCCATACGTCTTAGCTAGAAACGCTTGCAGGTACAACATTACTTTGGGATTATCTCTAACTCGTGTATCAAGAAGGCTTTAAAAACAATCGAAATGTGTAAGTCTTTTAATATTTTCATTTGATATGTAATCTTTTCTGATAAGTTATGTACCCCTGTCTTGTGTCTATAATGTCTTCAATAATAAAATTTGGAGAAAAAAATAGAAACGCTTGCATTAACTTCAAGCATAACAATTACAAAGCCGGACTCCATCGTGTTTCTGCAAATGTTTCTCTTGGTTTTGCGGTCCTTTATTATGGTCAGAAAAGATGTTTAGAACACATTCTAAACCCGCCCCAGCCCTCGACGTAAGTATGAGGTAGGAAAAGAACGGTTCTAGTCCAGCAAAGAGTTGGTGCCGCTTTGGAACCAGTTCTCCTGGCCGAGAACCGGTTCTTTGGCTGTCGAAACACAAAGAACTGGTTCGCGCGCATGCACCGGCTCCGAACCGGCTCTCAAAATGCTTTGGTGGAAAAGGGGCTACAGTGTATTTGAACCTGGGTCTCTCACACCAAAGGCATGTGTCCTATCCTCTGCGCCATCACCAATCCTATTTGTTCAGTTGTTTTTAAAACAATATAGCTTTCAGTTTGCAAGAGAATTTTTCTAGCAAGAACTGAAACAACTGCACATTTGGGTAATACGAGAACAAATGTACGGGATACTATTACAACGGAATGCAAAGGGAAAAAATAAAATAATCATGATGAAAAGAATACAGCGACCGAAAAGAGCTCTTGCCAAAGATATTCTGTTATAACATGTCACGTTCAAATACCAAGTGTTGCATTATTCTCATGATTTCTCGAAATAAAACATGAAGGGGAATTGACCGCTCATTCAGTCAAACTGACGGACTGAGCTTCATTTGTTGGGAAACCTGATGATTTTTAGTTTTTATGAATGGAAGTTTCCTAAAACGAAAGTGCCACCCATAATTCAAAACACAGTAGGCTCGTCAGGAACCAGGTGGATGGAAAGCTTGCCAAAACTATGGATTAGAGTGCAATGATTGAACATATTTCTTGGTTAACTTGTGTTTCAGCTCAACCGAGATTGACGACATGCTCCGTAAATCCACCAACCTTCTGCTGACGAGGACGTTGAGCAGCTGCTTACAAAACCTCATCAAAAAGCCGCACATAGGATTAACGGAGGTAGAGTTACTCTGACTTATCTCTCTGCAAAGCCCAGTGTGAAAATAACTTACAGCTTTTTTTCTCTTGTGTTTTGCAGCTTGTCCAAATTATCATCAACACCACCCACTTAGAGCACGCATGTAAATACCTGGAGGATTTTATCACAAACATCACCTAATGTTTCCCCGGAAACAGTTCACACCACAAGACTCTATGGGCTTTCCACCTTCAAGGTAAAGTCGTTCACAGACATGTTCTTTAATTACACATTTCACTCTCTCGATTACCGCCATGAGCACACTCTGATCAGAGATCAGCCGTCTGGAGCAGTGCGCTCAAAGTAAAGCTGTCATCGACAGCATGGGACAGGAGCTGCCTCAGGCTTCATGAACTTCATAAAGAGCTTGTTTTGATGCCAGTGTGTTAAATGTATTTAAACTGAGGTGTTATCAGGTGACCTCTTTTTGAGTCATTGAGCACGCAGCAGCATGTTGGCATTGCTTAAGTTAAGGTGTTGCAAAAGTATTAA
The DNA here is from genome assembly GCA_030378365.1 of Hybognathus amarus. Classification (NCBI taxonomy): domain Eukaryota; kingdom Metazoa; phylum Chordata; class Actinopteri; order Cypriniformes; family Leuciscidae; genus Hybognathus; species Hybognathus amarus. The sequence continues at coordinate 304,991 of JAQIUQ010007654.1, forward strand.
CCCCCTTTTCTGCATTTTGTTGTTTTACATCTTGGAGATGCATTTGATTTTTTTTATCCACAAAATGTGTACCATTTGATATACATGCAAAATATGTTGGTAACACTTTATTTTGATGGTCCCTTTCAAGTATTTCTGTGGATGCATAAGTAAATGGTAAATGGTAAATGGACTGCATTTATATAGCGCTTTCATAGACCCAATGGCCACCAAAGCGCTTTACAATTTGCCTCACATTCACCCATTCACACACACATTCATACACCGACGGCGACGGCAGCCATGCAAGGCGCCATCCAGCTCGTCGGGAGCAGCTGGGGTTAGGTGTCTTGCTCACGGACACCTCGACACTTGGTCAGGTGGAACCGGGGATTGAACCACCAACCTTTCGGTTTGTAGACAACCTACATGAACCACTGAGCCACTGCCGCCCCTGAATGTAGTAACTTTGTAACTACATGTCAACTAACTCTCATTAAGCCTTGTTCACACTACATGATTTCTAAAACGTCGGGCTTAACTCAGTGACTGAGTACTCTACCCTTCAAGAGACTCCGTTTGAATCGGACTCTGCATAGGTGGTCTTGTCCCCCATCACTGAACTACTGCTGAAATAATTCCCAATATAGCTCTAGTCCGTAGGCCTAACTGTTGATTATTAAGTGGAGTGATATTAAATCATGAATATCAAAACTGATATGTCTGGCACAAAATCTCGACTTGGACTTACTTCCTCAAAGACTCTGTTCTTCTACTCTGGTCTCAACTGTATTTGAAAACCAACGGACTCGTGCTCCAACACGGCACTCGACCCTTCAAAGACTCGATCTTGACTTGGACTCTGGCAAAAGGCGGTCTTGCCCCCATCACTTAGACAGAGACAGAAACATAAACATGAGTTTTTGTCTCACCCTCAAAAAGTGACAATTTTAACATGCTATATAAAAATATCTAGGGAAATCACACTCTGGGAACATCACAGACTTGTTTTACATCTTGTGAAAAGGGCATTATACCACCCCTTAAAATAAAAAAACAGACATGTATTGGTTGCAAAATGAATCTGTCAATACTGTTTAAAGGGGTCATGAACTGGCTTTTTAAATGTTTTTATTTTGTTGTCTGAGGTCAACTTATGACGTTCGCTTGGTTTTTACATTCAAAATCATAAAAATGAAATAAGTTATGGGCTATTTTCTTCCATAGTTTTCAGCCTACTTGAAAAATGCTCGGATTTTATGGGCGTATCGCATTGAAGACTAGGAAGTAAACGCCCACTGCTGTGAGTGGATAACAGTTTTGCATATTATAATGAGCTTCAACTCTGTCGTCGGTTTCGGTCAGTGCACGTGGGGGAATTTGTTTTGAAAACCACTGTTGTAAAATGGCAACCGGAATGATTCGCCCATACATGTTTGACCCAGAGTCCGATTCCGAATCGCAGGACAATGAACCAACAGCACCTCAAATACAACGGATACTTGTAGACACATACACATAATTATTAGATATCAAACGATCTGTAACAATGCAATGCTAGCCGAGTAGATTATTATTTCTAAAATAAAAATATTACTCACATAAGTGTGTTGCACCAGTCCTGTTGGATCCAATATAGAAGGTACAGCGCCTTTTTAATCTTAATCGGTCTGCAAATCCAGCCTCGAACTGTGTCTTGTTCAAAAAACAATCCTCGGTGAAATGAAGCGAACATACGGATAATGTTTTACACTCATCAGCTGGAACGTCATTAAAAACTAATTTTAACCAGGCATTCCTAATATTGGAATCCAGAGGAAGCTTATGCAGCGACTGTCTTCTTCCACAGCCAGGCACGGCACAACATTTTGTAGAGTTTTTTGCAACGGAATGTTTATTGCTGGTAGCTCGCTCCGGTTTGTCATCACAAGGTATGCTTTTGTTTACATATGCGTGAATGCGCGAATCGGTGGGCGGGGCTAAATCGGCCTGTGTTGAATTAGGCGTTGATGAGCGGGTGGGGTTTTAGCGTCTTTGACGTCATACTTCCACACTTTCAAAAACGAGACGTTTGTTGAGGCTGGTGTCGATAAAAGCTTTTATTGGACTAACAAGGTCGTTTTCAGTTCTGAAACTTACAGGATATTCTTATAATATGATGACCTCTTAGATGTCAAAAGCTCAAGGAAAATTTGATTTCTCAGTTCATCACCCCTTTAAAAGCATTCCAGAATGCAATTGGTTGTGCCAGTGTTTGTACACATCTGGATGAAGTTAAATGCATGGTTTCTTATTTTTAGGATGCCAGACACGCAGCTGAAGGAGAGATATACACTAAACTCAATCAGAAGATCGATGAGTTCATTCAGCTTGCTGATTACGAATGGGGCATGTCGGAGTCGGACGGCAGGGCCAGCGGATACCTCATGGACCTCATCAACTTCCTGCGCAGCACCTTCCAGGTCTTCACGCACCTTCCGGTGAGTTCCACGTCTTCCTATTTACACGCAGTCTGTCATTGTTCTGTGATCATTCTCCACCTGTGGGTTCATGTAGTGTGTGTTATTGCATGTGTGGCGTCAAACAATGTTGCATTTCTAGCTTTTAGATGGTCATAACTGGGCAGATGTTCTAGTAGCCTTCCAGAATGACACATTTTCTAGTTTGCATTGTTTGACATTAGGTGTAAATCTTAACATAAGCACACAGAAATGTCGTATTTGGTGTTATAGGTGTTGTTACACAAATATAATATTCAAAAAGCATCAATTCCCAAACCCAGTCTAATCTCTGTATGTTCCTTCACATAATCAGCACAGATAACTCCTAACTCATCCATTAAAACAGAACGAATACAGCTTGCTCGCGTTTCTCTTCAGCTGCACTGTCCTCTTAAACAAATTGCTTTAACCTCCAGTTTAAGTTGGTTATGCTTTGGTTTCTCAACAATGTAACATATTTCCTGTAAGTGAATGTATCCTTTGATTTATTTTCTGCCAGGCATGCTTGGTATTTCTGATTTTCCTTTGTCTGTCCATTTATTATCGCTATACTTTCTTTCCCTGTCCGTGTTTTATTTTCTTGGGGTTTCTGCTCAGAATAACAACAATGATCATGCTGCAATGTCGGTAAGTAGACCCTCTTCGAACTGTAGAGGAGGAACAGAAAAATTACAATTACTCAAAAGCAAAAAAAAAAAAAAAAAAGACATTTAAACTGCATGTTAATGTCAGCTCTGTGGACTTGCTGCCAACCTTGTTTTGCCTCCCTTTTCACGTAATGCAGAATGTAAACCAGATTATTTGGCATGCTACCCCTGATCTGCTGCCCATGATTGTCTGAAGCTGAGTATCTGCAGAACACACATGCCATTCTTACTTGAGATTCACTAGTACCAGTATTTAAAAAGACAGTTCACACAAAAATTTAATCACGTTTTCTCAACCTCATGCGTTCCAAACCTGAATTACTTACTTTGGAATGCAAAAGGAAAATATTTTGAATAACATTTATCCCATAAAAATGAATGTGAATGGGGTCAACACTGGACCTCATTGACTTTCATTGTATGGACAAAAGCACATTTTCAAAATATCTTCCATTGTGTTTCGTGTTTTAATTTGATCTGTCCCTTTAAGATAATCAGTCTCAACAATGAGTGCGTCTCAAATCAGAATGCTGCTTCATTAATGCTGCATAATGAAACATTATAATCTACTACACTTTCAGGACAGCTGTACGTCATTTAACAAGTATACTTAGATGTAACATAATGTGTATGTTAGCGTAGCATTCTAATTCACTAATATAAGCAATCTTAGTATAAATCTAGGCCATTAACGATTGCATTTGTGGTTGAAAAACATTTGAGCACAGCATAAAGGGCTTTTGAAACAAGATAGCTGTTCAGCTCATGCTTAATTAAAACCATTCGCAACACAATGGGATGCGACAAATGACAAGATATTTTGTTGATCGCTTGGTTTTTATATCTGGTGTTGTGATTGGTTCTCAAACACAGTTATATCTCATTGGTCCACTTCACATCAGTGTTGTTCCAGTGTTATTGAGATACTTTTATAGTGTTTTTTTATATATTTTTTGAAATCATGGTATGGTTTTTAGTTAACTATATCAGCCCTGCTTTTCATAACTATATATTAAACAAAGTATGTTCTGGCATTATGTCATACCATTTTTTGTTTATTCTTTTAAAAATCATCTTTTCAGGGCCTGCTTTTATAGCCTAATTTTTCATTGTTTATATAAATTTCTAGAAATAAAGAGGAATGTACATGTTTTTTCTTTTTTAGGTTTGGAAGCGTTCAGAAGCGTTTTGGCTTTTTGTTTTTTAATTTTGCATATGTTTGTTAAATGGGATTGGTTGTTCAATGTGGTGCTTAATTTTGGTAAAATGCTTACACACAAAATACTACATATTTAGTCTTGTTTATAGCGATCTGTGATGTGTCTAATGGATATAAACATGTGATAACATGTTTTTTGCGGAAAGCTTTGTTTGCTTTTTTTTGCTTTGTGTAGAATAACCAAATGGAGTTGTTTATTCATTTCTTTGCTAGTTGTCAGCATGTACTGGTGGAGCAGCTGTTGCATGAGTTTTACTTGTGTTTGAGTGTTTGACGTTTGTTATTGCCGAGTTTGACTGGTCTTTCACCTCTTTCCTCTTTACAACCCTGCTGATTATGAGCCGCGTCGGCTTGCATGAGCGACTGCTTCAGATATGAGACTTGTCACTGTGTGTTTTTGTGTGCGTTTTTTGAATTAAAACTTGAGACTTTCAAGAGTTGGAAGGCTTGTGTCATCTCCATGTTGTGCCAGTACGTCCACTGATTATAGGTTGTTTAAGGATTTTATGAATTATGGTATATATTTAGAAAGGAATCAACATACACTTATCGCTATTCTTACTTTCATACATTCAACCAAAAATAGTTTCTCTGTTTTCTGTCAGTATTTACTCACCAAAATGTTGTTTCAAACCCAGAGGATTGTCTGTTTATAGTGGAACACAAAAGGTGACATTTTTAACGATATCTCAGGCCGATTGTTTTAAAAATTCAATGAAAGAGAATGGTGCCTAGAGCCTTTAAGTTTTATGTGACACAATATACAACATAAATGTTTAAAGGTTAAGGGCTTAAATTTTAGTCTGTTCATCATACAAAGCTATATTTTGACATAAGACTTAAAATAGCTAGAGTATGAATCATATGGGCAACTTTTAAGTTCTTTTGTGTCTTTTTAGTTCTTGACAGACCCATTCCCCATTTACTTTCATTATATGGCAAATGAGCAGTCAAATATATATATATATATATATATATATATATGTGTGTATATAGCAATGTTGCATTTATTTTATCAATATACAGTTAAAACATTTTTAACAATTTAAAATAACTGTTTTCTATCTGAATTGAAATGTAATTTATTCCTGTGATGGCAAAGTCTAAACTTAAAACTATTCTGATCCTTAAAAAATCATTATCTGGAAACATTTCTTCTTATTAATGTTGAAAAACAGCTGTGCTGCTAAGATATTTCAAACAGAAACAGTTATTTGACAATAGTTTTTAGTGTATTTTTGATAAATCCAGCCATGGTCAGCATAAGAGACTATTTTCAAAAACATTAAAAATCTTACCGACACAAACTTCTAAGCAGTAGTCTTAAAAAAGAAGAATACTTAAAGGGATAGTTCACCAAAAAAATGAAAATTCTGTCAGTATTTACTCACCCTCATGTTGTTCCAACCTCGATACAACCTTCGTTCATCTTCAGAACACAAATTAGGATATTTTTGATTAAATCAGAGAGCTGGATCACTCCTCCATACTAGTCCATAGGCTTCTTGAGGAATTGAAACTTGCTGGCGCGAAAGTTATTAAAGACATCGTTAAAATAGTCCAAGTGACTACAGTGGCTCAATCATTAAGTTTATCAAACGCGAGAACACTTTTTGTGCGCAAAACAAACAAAAATAACGAATTCATAAATAAATAAACTATTCATTTATTTCTCTTCTGCCTTGAGTCAGGGTTACTAGTTCAGTAGCGTAAGCTTCTGTTATTGTACAGTCACACGCATCCCACACATGACCAGTGTTCGAAACAATAGTGAGCCTACGTGTGACGTAGCGCTACGCTATCACTACTACGTTAACTGACTAGAGGCCCATAGAGAAGGAAGTGAATAGTTGAAATAAAGTCGTTATTTTTGTTAGTTTTTGCACACAAATGTTTTCTCGTCGCTTGATAAAGTTAAAGCTGCCGTCGGCAACATTTTTTTGCTCATATTCAGTGAAATCGACACTATAATCCAACAGAACAACATAAATAAAGTGGTTTTAAGAAAACGAGCTTCTAACTCCATCTGGAGTGTGTTATTTGTTTTGTAAGTAAGCTCATTTAGAGTATAATGACGTTAGCAATTGCAATATATTGGTCGATTAGCCAGGCAGCATACCTCCACATAATCCATGGTGTTAATGAATGCTAATGAGACAGTCGCTTTCACAGATAAGCCTGGTGCGCACGCACTCGAGCACAAACTCTGTGGGAGGGTATTCGTTGATAGTGGGGGAGGGCAATATGAGTTCAAAACATTCAAAATGTTGCCAAAGTCCACTCAATCAACTATAGTTGCCGAACCGCAGCTTTAAGATTGAGCCACTGCAGTCACTTGAACTATTTTAACAATGTCTTTAATAACTTTTCGTGACCAGCAAGTTCCAATCCCTTAAGAAGCCTATGGGACTAGTATGCAGGAGTGATCCAGCTCTCAGATTTCATCAAAAATATCTTAATTTGTGTTTTGAAGATGAACGAATCTCTTATGGGGTTGGAACAACATGAGGGTGAGTGAATACTGACAGAATTTTCATTTTTGGGTGAACTGAACCCTTTAAGAACAAGGGTGAACCAGCCATTCAGAGACAGTTTCAAGTTCATTAAGGCATTGATCCCAACTCTGTTGCCGTGTGTAGAAGAGGACACCTGTAGTAACGGTTTGTTGATGTGTTTGTGTGCCGCTCCTCAGGGTAAGGTGGCGCAGACGGCGTGTATGTCCGCCTGTAAACACCTGGCCACATCGCTCATGCAGATGCTGCTGGATACTGAGCTCAAACAGATCAGCATGGGAGCCATTCAGCAGTTCAACCTGGATGTCATACAATGTGAACGTGAGTAGTTAATAATTGCATATTTACAGTGCCAGCGCCACGTCATTTCAACAGTTGACCCAATAATTAAGTTATTTACCCTCTTGTCATTCCCAGCCCTTGTACACTATAAAATAACCATATTAAATTCAGTCGTCTGAAGCCGTTTTTAATATATCTTCCCCTCTACTGTAATTTCATTAATTATACAGACCCCAGATTCTGAAATTAAAGTTTGCGCTTCAGAGTATGGCTAATACATTAACAGGAATGCATGTCGGTTTCTTGCTCTGTGAAGCGCAGCATGGCGGTAGATGCAGTCATGCAGCAGTTATTATTGATATTATCAGCTGTTCTCAGAAGCAGTTATCTTAGTTATAAACTTTCAAGGTAGATTCCTGATTACCCGCACTCCACCTGCTCTTAGAAATCCACACATGTTCTGATACGAACTGATATGGAACCGTTTAGTCCAATATTAGTCACTTAAGTCAACATTCATTCATTTTGCTCACTCACTCAGATTAAGAATAGTTCACCCCAAAAAATATAATGCTTAAAGGAGTAGTTCACTTTTAAAAAAACTTTTGCTGATAATTTACTCCTCCCCATGTCATCCAAGATATCCATGTCATTCTTTCTTCAGTTGAAAAGAAATTAAGGATTTAGAAATTAAGGACATTCCAGGATTTTTCTCCATATAATGCACTTCACTGTTAACCAAATGGTTCAAGGCCCAAGAGACAGTTTCAGTGCAAACTACAAACTGTTCAAAGGGCTTTAAATGATTCCAGACGAATGAATAAGGGTCTTATGAAGTGAAACGATCACTCATTTTTATTGTTTTTTGATCCAATAAATGCAGCCTTGGCGAGAATAAGACCATAGGCTATTTTGTAACATAAATTCAGATGTTTGAGTCCATTTTGAGTACACTCAACCACTAGTGGAGTTGACCTTAAAATGACACTGTCCCAAGTCCAAAGTCTCTAGGATAATCTAAAAATTTTTGTGCAATGCAGAACCTGATCTTGTTGAGGTTTCATCTCTTTAAATATCTCCCTGGGGAAGCACATAAGCCCCTTTAGTTTCTAAATGGCACAATAGAGATGTCAGAGCAAAGTGTTCATCAATAATGTTAATATGTAGACAGCTCTTTGGTTCTAGCATCGCATCTTCTGCTCCTCGAACCATTTAAGGTTTCAGTCACGCTACATCACTGTCAGCAGAAGTGAAAAGGCGGTGTGTGCTTGCTCGTACCTGTGGCCTCGGGTCACAGATGTCTCAGGGTGAAGTAGAGTTTGTGAGGGTTCAGACTGCACAGGTACGCCAGGGGATCACCTGACCCTTCTCTAAGGTCTGAATGGTATTCGTCCCATTAGCGGCAGTTCATCTTACGCTAGTCAAAACACAAGAGTTAGGATGCACCTACAGAAATTCTTTTCCCATTTGGTGAGTGTACAGATTTTTTTAATGTTTTTATTTGACTATATAGTGGCTCAGTGGGTAGTTGACAGGAAAGTGGAGGAATAGAGGTGACATGAGTTTTGAGATATGACCTAAACCAGACTCAAACCTGGGTCTTCTTGAGCATGATTTTGAATCGAAACAGCCGAGGTATGCAGCAAAGAATTTGTGAAGCCACAACACACACAACCTTGAGGCGGATGAGCTACAACAGCAAAAGACCCAACCGGGTACCACTCATCTCCACTACAAATAGGAAAAAGAGGCTACAATCTGCAAAAGCTCACCAAAATTGGACAGTTGAAGACAAAAAAATGTTGCATCATCTGATGAGTCTCGATTTCTGTTGAGACATTCAGATGGTAGAGTCAGAATTTGGCGTAAACAGAATGAGAACATGGATCCATCATGCCTTGTTACCACTGTGCAGGCTGGTGGTGGTGGTGTAATGGTGTGGGGGATGTTTTCTTGGCATACTTTAGGCCCCTTAGTGCCAATTGGGCATCGTTAAAATGCCATGGCCTACCTGAGCATTGTTTCTGAGCATTCATCCCAACCATGTACCCATCCTAAGATGGCTACTTCCAGCAGAATAATGCACCATATCACAAAGCTCGGAACATTTCAAATTGGGTATTTGAAAATGACAATGAGTTCACTGTACTGAAATGGTACCAGATCTCAACCCAATAGAGCATCTTTGTGATGTGGTGGAACGGGAGCTTCGTGCCCTGGATGTACATCCTACAAATCTCCATCAACTGCAAGATACTATCCTATCAATATGGGCTAACATTTCTAAAGAATGCTTTCAGTACCTTGTTGAATCAATGCCATGTAGAATTAAGGCAGTTCTGAAGGCGAAAGGGGGTCAAACACAGTATTAGTATGGTGTTCCTAATAATCCTTTAGGTGAGTGCATATAGATACAGCAACACAAGTTTAAAAACAAGCTCAGTCTGAAGGTTTTACCTGAGATTGGTGGATATAAAATATTGGTGGATATAGAAGACGTTTAAATAGTAGATCAGTATGTTGGCTTTCATTAGCCATATGGTTAACATTTTAAAGAAATAAAAATGCTTTGTAAACAATAAACATTGTTCATAAGTTTGATTTGATGTATTAACATGATGTGCTCCAACTTTTCACTTCAATAACCCATATTAATATGAAATATTTTCGGATTTCATTTGCAGTGTTTGCCAGTTCAGAGCCCGTGCCAGGATTCCAGGGCGACACGCTGCAGTTGGCCTTCATTGACCTGCGACAGGTACAAGACCTCTCTGCAGACATGACTATTCTTGATCAACAGTCCTTTTGAGTGGAGCTGAGGGGAAGGGTGGAGAAGGTACAGCATTAACAGGCACTAATGGATTATCCCAACCTGAACACTCTTACCTTCAGGAGGGGAAATCACTTAGTCGCAGTGGGGTTCATTACGCTTGCTTCTGTTTTTGTGTGCTTGGATTTTGAACTTTTAATCTGGGCCTGAGGTGCTGAAGGTAGAAACCGAGGTCATGTCAAGGTTTCTTCTACAAAGCTATGTCATAGAAGGAAGTATTATTAGGGTGTAGCGTTACTAATTGGAAAATCCTCTATGATTTCTAATACCTTTTGACGTTATACAGCCTCTGAAAGCTAAAGGCCAGTGTTTTCAAATCGCGCGCACAGTAGTCCACAACAAAATAATTTTCTCTGTATTTCTTGTCTGAATGGTGATATATATATAATATATATCTTGGTATTTTCTTTTTGGATTTTATCTTCCGTTAGGGGTGTAACGATATCCTCATTTCTTGATTCAATACATATCACGGTTCTGAACTCATGTGATAAAATATTATTGCGAGACTCCAAGACATATGGTAAAATGTTAACAACAAATGTACTAAAATTTGTGTTAAATTTGGTTATACATTGGGTGTTTAAATTAATACGCTTAGACTTGGTGCTGATAACCCAATGCACAGGTCAGTAATGACACCAGAATAAAACTATTCGGGATTCTGAAAATACAGAATTGTTTCAGACAAATATGCTTCCACTCATTTGCTGAATAGTTTTAAAATAATGTTTTAATAATAACATATAAGACATTTGGCATTATCAGGACCCACGTCATATTGTCCCATTGAAATATTATACATTATATTGAACATTATAAAATACATAGTAGTTTAATGTAGTACTGACACTGTAAACTATGTAAACTTGAATTTTTTCACACAGTAATTTTCATTTTGATTGAACTACACCCAACACAGATTGTCACTATCCACGATACATATTGTTGCATTTTTGTATTGCGATATATTGTGACTTGACATAGTGTTACACCCTTATCTTCTGTATTTATTTAGCAAAAATGTATTTCACCCTCCTGTCCACCATTGTCCTACAAACAAAGTGCAAATTGAAGGCTATGAAAACAATTATAGTGAATTTATCCCTTCATTTTCAAACCTCCATAACACCTGTTCATGGGAAATGAAGAAACACACAGCGCTGGTTTTATCTGCATGCCACGCTCTGGTCAGAGTGGCGTCTTTCGGCATGTCACGACTGCGGCCACTCACCAAGACCTCTCGATTACCATTAGCATGACGCCGCTTTGATCCTCGCCTGGTTTCTTGGAGGATTTGCTGACAGCTTCTCTCAAGTGAGCTCTGGCTCCAATTCGGACAGAGCGGAGCTCAAACAGGGTCAGAGATAAGAAAAGCAGAGTGCTGCCGATCAGAATTTACCTATTCACCCCAACCCCCAGCGTAGATGACCTTCCCATCTCACATTATGACGCAGATCTGCCCTTGAGCTCTTATCGCAGGCTGGTGTGGCGCAGCTAACGTTTTTTTTTCCCTTTGAGCATGTGCCGACACCGAATGAGAGAGGTCACAGTGTCCCTGCCAATCACGCAGCGGCTAATGGAGACTCGTGTTTACTCTGTCATGTTTTAAACTTTTCCTTAAGTCCTTGTTGTCTGTAAGGTGATACTGTGCAGGGCTGCAGATGCTTGTACTAATACTGGTAAAAATTTCACTTGTTCACATCACTTAGCAGAGACTGAAATGTCTTAAGGCACATTTTTGAACATGCCTGTGTTCACTTTCACCGGCGTCACGAATAAGTTACTAAAGTATCGACGCTGCTTTTTTTACTTGTGTAACAATAGAGCAGTTGTTCTATTAGTCCAGCTTTTCCAGTAACTAGGTACTTTTTGAAACAATTGGCAATCAAACACAACATTGAATCATTACAAAATCCCTGTAATAATAAATGCCCCCCTTCATTATCTTCAAAGTGAACTTACATTCAGAAGTGAACTTTTCTCACACTCGCTGTGAACTGTGTCAGGTCATGTTGGGCTCGTGAATCTGTAGCGGTGAGATCTTTTGAAGAAATGCACTTTATTGGGATTATAAATGGCACTAAAGGCACAGAAGCAATGTATAATATGTTTGATAGTATATAATATTTTGCTTTTGATTTTTTTTTTATATCGATTTTCAGCTTTAAAGGAGTAGTTTAAACTCACCCTGTGTCATCCAATATGTCCATGTCTGTCTTTCTTCAGTCGAAAATAAATTAATGTTTTTGATGAAAACATTCCAGGATTTTTCTCCAAATGATGGACTTTACTAGTAACCAAACGGTTCAAGGTCCAAAAGACAGTTTCAGTGCAAACTGCAAAGTGTTCAACTGGCTTTAAATGCTTCCAGACGATGAATAAGGGTCTTATCAGGTGAAATAATTGCTCATTTAATAAATAAATAACAAAGTTTAAGTTTTATAAGCTCAAATGGTCGCCTTGCTCTGTTTATGCGCGTTCGTGACTTTCCTGTTCGAACTTTTCGAATCTTTTTCCGAGTCGAATTCGTTTATTTCGTTCGTTGAATTAACTAAATGACGCGAAAATGGTTCGTTCATTTTGATGAACGAGTTCAAACAGGAGAGTCAAGAATGTGCATCACAGAACAGAGCAAGGCGACCATTTGAGCTTATAAAACTTAAACTTTTTTTTTAAATGACGAATCGTTTCGCCTGATAAGACCCTTATTCATAGTCTGGAATCGTTTAAAGCCCTTTAAACAGTTTGCAGTTTGCACTGAAACTGTCTTTTGGACCTTGAAACATTTGGTTCCCAGAAAAGTGCATTAAATGGAGAAAAATCCTGGAATGTTTTCATCAAAAACCTTAATTTCTTTTCGACTGAAGAAAGAAATGACATGGACATCTTAGATGACATGGGGTGAGTAAATTATCAGCAAAAGTTTTTTTTAAAGTGAACTACTCCTTTTAATTAGATTTTGCATCCCAGATTTTGAGTGTGTTCCCAAACTTTGGTATTCCACTGTTTATCGGATACTCTCAAAAGGCTATAAAGCATCAATATCCAGTTCATAACAGTCCAAGCTTGGTTTGATATCATTAACTCAAATCAAGTGTACCTTGATTGACGTTTCAGTCTCCTTAGACAAAAGCGTCTACAAAATGCATAAGTTTAAGTTCAATCGATTTTAAGCTAAATCACCAGCCCAGACTCTGCATATATTGACATTTACTAGCAGATAGTCTGTTGCCCATGATGCTCCACAGGGTCTTAGTGTGTTTAGCAGCAATATTGTCACAGCCCAGCAGGAGCAGCAAACAGGACTAAATAACGGTTACAAAAACAGACCTCCTCAATATCGGACCACATAGTAGGTGTGAAGTGTTATAGCCCCCTCAACCCTCCTCTCCCAGCCCTCCATAATGAACGAGCCATCCAGGAATTGTCCCCCATTGATTGATATTGATTTGCATACATAGAGGTGAGTGATCTGGCCCTTCTCCAGCAAATTAAGTTCAATGTGTCCAGAGCCTTGCTTTGAATCCAAGTTGCAAAGTGGCAGGGAGCCCACTGACCAGAGCACCGTGGAGCCAGGATTAGCTCCTCTGTGGGTTATCTAGAGGTCACGGAGGGATTTCTCTTCCTTTTGCATTTAAAGTGCTCCCAGCTCCCCAATAAGTGCCCTAGTACTAACCCCCCACCATTAGTGTATGTACCTCACACACTTCTCTTTGGACAACTTCTGACTTCTGACTTTTTTACTGCACTGTATAACTTCACAACTGAAAACTTTTTGGCAAGAACAAGTCCTAGTATAACTGGATACAAAAAATATACATTTGTATTTTTTGCTGTAAAATCAAAAGTAAATGTAGCAATAAGTTTATATATTGTTAGTAATATTTCAAGATGAACACTTATAGGACTGAAGCAACTTAACTTGATTATCCATCCATATTTTTTTTAGAAAAACCATGTTAAAATGTATCAAGGATGATAAATTAGGCCATATAAAGTAGGAATGATTATTTGTTCATTACTCAATCATCACTATATTGCATTGCTTTATATGTTTTGCCCCTACGATTAAAACTAAATCATAAATCTAGACATTTGAATATCATCTTAAGACAATTGGGAGAGTGAATGCTTATTTTCTCTAAATAGTTGCTTTACTGTTAGAAAGTTAATTTATATTACAAACTATCAGAATAGCTATCTTTTTTGCCATTTAAATATTAGCAACTGCACCAAATTGCATATTTTTGCTCAGTTTGGGTCTCTAAATAAAGTTGAGAGGTAATCTTTTCTTCCTCAAATATGAGCTCCATATTCTCATCCTATAATACTATATGATCCTAAACCTGATGTATCAAATATATAATTATACTTAACAAAACAAAAAAACATGCAAAACATTGTTCACCGTATAATTGTTTGTTCAGTTGAATACATTTGGGATAACTTTTAGACAGGTTTTGAACAAATACTCGAATATTTAAGTCAATTAAGCAACTTTTATTAGCAAAATGTATTCTTGTTCAGAAAACACAAAATAATAATAGACTCTTTCTTTTATACATTTGTTAGTTGTTTTTGCAATTTGTTTTTTTTATGATGCACTTCTAATATTGTTTGTTTCATGTGATCAGGGTTTTCACATTTCATCATTTTTTTGGCTTGAGTTCTGTATGCAATCTCTATAAAATAACTAATAAATGCATTGGTCATAATGTGTGAGAGCCATGTTTATTAATATGCTTTCTGAAAACAAATGCAAATGACATTTATTCATCTTCAGTATTGTTTTACAACCTATTCTATTAATTCACATAAAGTTCTGTTCTTGACTCATTGCTTATATGGAACAACTGTTTCCTGTGTTGAAGCTTCTAGATCTGTTTATGGTGTGGGATTGGTCCACGTACCTGGCAGACTACGGACAACCCACCTCAAAGTACCTGCGGGTTAACCCCTCCACTGCACTTGCACTTTTGGAGAAGTACGTATTGTTTTCTACTCTTTCCTTTCAGCTCAGTGAAGAAATGCTAAATTCAAACTCCATTGAGCTTCACAGTGTAGTTAACCATTATGGTCATTATCATCCTGCTCAGGGTGTGTTCACACTTGTAGTTCACTTCTCTGGTTCTTTTGATCCAAACCAAAAAAGATATCAGGAGCGTTTATGCTGAGATGTGGAGGTTTTGCAGTGACATGTAACTTTAAACTATTTCATGGAAATCTATTATTTGTGTTTTTAAAGGAAAAGCGCATCTCCTTAGCTTCATCCTGGAGTTGGTTCATCCTTCGCCTATGAAAATGATACATTTAGTTCTGGTTCCGAATTTTTGCTATGGGACTGCTGGGCTTGTCCTTTTTGGGTCGCATATTGTGACATCACTTCCTGTCTTTGGTCCATGTTGCGTTCATATTTCAGTCAAACCGTTTGGAACTGAAAAGATGGGTCTTGGTCCAGTTATTCAGTGCACACCAGGGTTCGGATTGCAGCATTCACATTTATTCAAATGAACTGCACTAACAGAGCAATCACACCAGAGTTTGCTCTAATAAAACCAAACATGTCAAGTGTGAACACACCCTTAGAAGGCAGCTGGCAGCTCACTAGTTTTAGAACAGAACCTCAAACATCAGTGAACAAAAGATGTCAGTGATCTGAACAATGGACCTCAGTTTTGTCCTTTCAATCTAATATATAATCTTCGTCCTCTTTCTTCTCTTTTTTACTAACCAATGCCAGAGTCAACAGGGGGTACGTAGGTCCAACATGGATTTCTTTCTCTCTCCATAATAATGTGATATGCTGCATGAACATCATTCTTAAAATAAAAACCATAGATTTCACCATCATTTATTCATCCCACACCCATTTCAGCATTCTCCAGTACAGAGTGGCTGAGTAATAATTTTATATGAATAAATCACATATCATGATACATAAGTCATGCATCACTACAACTTAACAAAAATCATTACTAATGATTCTAACTAGGGATGGGAATTGATAAGATTTATTCAATATCTAATGCCACTAATCAATTCTGTTATCGATCCAATTCTTAACGATTCTCATTATCGATTCCTGATAGCACTGTGTGGGAAAAAGTAGTCATATGCTTTATCAGGGGGAAACAAGTGGTATTATTTGTTTTAAACCTTACACTTGACTAAGCAAACTGTACTTTTTATGTTATTTATGTAATAAATGGAACCTTATTAAAAAGTTTTACGATTAGTTATTCAACGATTATAAGTCCCGTGAGTTCAGTGTTGGAAAGATCTAACCATTCATTAAAACGGAATCGGTTCAAATGAGTCATAAGTTTGCGAATTGAACGTGTCATCATCGGACGTGTGCGCGTTGTGTGATTATCCCGGCGGTTGGGACATTCCACAAGATGCGTGTCATCAAAGAAAACATTTCATCCCTGGATTGTTTTTTCGATTTATTTTAAGTGTGGTTTATGTCAGCTGAATGTGACGAACGCTTTTCAGAGAAGATAAGGCAACGTAGGCCTATTTTAGCACAATTCACGGCCAGCGGTAATTGTGGAAAAACAAATCTCCGAATGCTCCACATGAAACTTTAGTCTCCTGACCTTACCATCGAGATATGTACGAGGGAGAGAGCAGAGACACGCGCTTAGTTTGTAGACGGTGAAGCCTGAGAGAGAGCGCGCACGACGGGGCACTTCTCTCTCTCTCACAAGCGCAGCGGTTCATCACTACAGAGAGAGTCAGTTTTACTCACTGATCAAATAAAGCTTTGACGGTACCAAAATTCGCATGGGACAGTTGTGAGTTTGTCGGTTTGTAGCCTACACACTATGGTTGAGTCAGGAGCAGGAGCATCTGATAAAGGAATAATTTAACATTGAAGGCATACAATATCTGGATGATTGTAAAACTTAGAACCGGTTCTTGAGCTGCAACCGGTTCTCAATTCCCATCCCTAATTTTAACCGCTCTAATATTCAGCTTTTCTTGTAGAATATATATCATGAAACATGCATTTACACAGGATTTCTTTTTTGTCATTTACATATGACTGTATGCAATGTGTGTGTATGTATATATATATATATATACACACACACACACATCTCACAAAAGTGAGTACACCCCTACATTTTAGTATATCTTCCTGAAGGGACAATATTATAGATTAGGATGCACGATATATCAGCTACCATATCGGTATCGGCCGATATTTGCTCATTTTTATGTTATCGTTATCGGCCCGATAATAAAATTTGGCTGATATATTAAAGCTGATAAATAATGAATTATTTCCTTCAACACTTGACACCTGAGACACTTAAGATGCGCACTGTTCAACATGATTGATCTTAATTGCTTGAAATATGATTAGAATCAAAAAGGAAAATATAGTTAAGTGCAAAATGTGCTGTCATATCGGCTACATGAAATTATAATGAGAACATTACAATTGTGTTAGGGGACAGATTTTAATTGTGAGACTTTTGTTTTTGCAATCAGACTTTCAAAAATTATATAAAAATTGGACTTAGATTTATCGGCCGATATATCGGTTATCGGCTTTCAAATATAAAGAATTACCGGTTATCGGTATTGGCCAAAATGTTCATATCGGTGCATCCCTACTATAGATATTAAACTTGAATATATTTTAGAGTCGTCAGTATGCTGCTTGTATAGAGTATTTACTGTCCTCTGAAAATAACTCAACATACAGCCATTATTGTCAAAATAGCTGCCAACAAAAGTTAGACCATTTTCCAAGATGGGTTCCACTCGGAAGAGGCCTCGCAAGGGTCAAAGAAGCTCGAGTCCTTGTGCGGTGCGTCAGGTGCAGAAGATGGCTTCAAAAAACGCACGAGTGGCTTTAAAAAACAGACGCATGAGTGCTGCCAGCATTGCTTTAGAGGTTGCAGAAGCAGAAGGTCAGCTTGTCAATGCTCAGACCATACAGCACACACTGCACCAAGTCGGTTTGCATGGCCGTCGTCCCAGAAGGAAGCTCTTCTGAAGCTGGCTCACAAGAAAGCTGGCAAGCAGTTAGCTGAAGACAACCTGCCCAAGAGCATGAATTACTGGAACCATGTCCTGTGGCCTGATGAGACTAAGATAAACTTGTTTGGCTTAGATAGTTTCCATTATGTGTGGCGACTTCATGGTGAAGAGTACCAAGAAAATGATGTCTTGCCTATAGTCAAGCATCATCGTCTGTGGCTGCATGAGTGCTGCTGGTACTTGGTAGATGTGCTTCATTGAGGGAAACATGGATTCCAACATGTACTGTGAGATTATGAAGCAGAACACTGATGCCCTATCTTCAGAAACTGGGCCGAACGGCATGATAACGACCCCAAACACACCACCAAGACGACCACTGCCTTGCTGAGGAAGCTGAAGATGAAGGTGATGGAGTGGCCAAGTGTGTATCCAGACCTGAACCCTATTGAGCAGCTGTGGGGCATCCTCAAGCAGAAGGAGGAGAAGCGTCATGTGTCTAACATCCAGAAGCTCAGTGATGTCATTATTGAGGGCTGGAAGAGGGTCCCAGCAACACCCTGTGCAGCTCTGGTGAAGTCCATGCCCAGGAGGAGTGCTAGATGACAATGGTGCTCACACAAAATTTTTTGACTTTTGACACAGTTTTGACATGTTCACTTAGGGTGTACTTTTGTTGCCATCTACTTTGACAATAATGGTGTATGTTGAGTTATTTACAGAGGACTGGATATATACTGATATACAAGCAGCACACTGACTACTCTAAAATATATCCAAGTTTCATTTCTATAGTTTTGTCCCTTGAGAAGCTGAAAGGTGTGGGGTGTACTCACTTGATACTGTATGTGTGTGTATATATATTAGGGATGCACCGATATATACATTTTGGCCGATACCGATAACTGATAATTCTTTATATTTGAAAGCTGATAGCCGATATATCGGCCGATAAATCTTAATCCAATTTTAAATAATTTTTGAAAGCCTGATTGCAAAAACAAAAGTCTCACAATTAAAATCCGTCCCCTAACACAATTGTAATGTTCTCATTATAATTTCATGTAGCCGATATGACAGCACATTTTGCACTTAACTATATTTTCCTTTTTGATTCCAATCATATTTCAAGCAATTAAGATCAATCATGTTGAACAGTGCGCATCCTAAGTGTCTCAGGTGTCAAGTGTTGAAGGAAATAATTCATTATTTATCAGCTTTAATATATTAGCCAAATTTTATTATCGGACCAAGAACGATAACATAAAAATTAGCAAATATCGTCCGATACCGATATGGTAGCCGATATATCGTGCACCCTAATATATATATACATTTGAAGTGGATCAAAACCTTTCATCAAAGTTATACACGAATCTTTAACAATACTTGTTCTTGTCTTAGGAGAACTTCGATGAACTTTTTGATCCACTTCAAATGTAAACTACTGTATATAGACGCTTTCAGCAGTGACAACATAAACACACGGTACTGCGCATGTGCATAAAACTGGCCCAAACTTAACTTCCGGCAAACTTGCGCAGACAATCCATAACAAGTAAATAACCATAGTAGCTGGTATTTCTTGACAGTCAAAGAAAATAAATGTTACCTGGCCAAACTGAAATGTGACACTACCAGACCCTGTTGAACAAAAATAGGAGACAAGATGTTTTTCTACCGACGTGTCTGATTTACCGCAGTGTTAAAAAACTGTGGCGAGCGGAGCGCGCGCACGAGGCTTTATTAGGTGAACATATTCTCTCCTTATTAGCTTCTTACAAGCTTGCTAACCTTTTTTTAAGGCGGGTCTCCACATGACAGGATGTTGGATGGATCTGTGCAGCGTTATGATACATTCTGCTCCGCTGTTAATGTGTTTGTGTGAGAGAGAGAGAGAGAGAGAGAGAGAGAGAGAGAGAGAGAGAGAGAGAGAGAGAGAGAGAGCTTGCGAATATGCGCTGACACGCAACTCTGCAGTCAAATACAACTTTTCCTTAAATTGTAAAAAACACGGAAATCAATATGTGGCGGTCAGCGCTGATAATGAGTTGGGCTGCCACTAATAAATGCATGGGAAACACTGTACCGAATACTGGATAAACCTAGCTATTTTAATATAGTATCTAATACAGTCAATGCCGTATTATCCAATAAACAGTATAAACTAACAGAACGGAAGTTAACTTTGGGCCAGCTCATCACCATGGCAACGCGTCTGATGAAAGCGTCTATATTGTATATACACTACCGGTCAAAAGTTTAAGATCGGTAAGATTTTTTATGTTTTTAAAAGAAGTCTATTCTGCTCACCAAGGCTGCAATTTTTTGATAAAAAATACACTAAAAACACAGTAATATTGTGAAATATTATGACAATTTAAAATGACCTTTTTATGTTAATATAATTAAAATGTAATTTATTCCTCTGAAAAAAGCTGAATTTTCAGCATCATTACTCCAGTCTTCAGTGTCACATAATCCTTCACAAATGACTCTAATATGATGATTTTATGCTCCAAAAACATGTATTATTATTATCCATGTTGAAAACAGTTTTTTACATTTTTATTTCAGGATTCTTTGATGAATAGAAAGTTCAAAGAAAAGAATTTATTTAATTAGAATATTTTCTAACATTATAAATGTCTTTACTGTAACTTTTGATCAATGTAACTCATCCTTGATGAATAGAAGTATTGATTTCTTATTTATTTACCCCAAAAATAAAATACAAATTCTTACTGACTTTTTAAAGGGTAGTGTTTAATGTAACAAAAGCTTTCCATTTCAGATAAAAGCTGTTGTTTTGAACTTTCTATTCATCAAAGAATCCTGAAATAAAAATGTAAAAAACTGTTTTCAACATGGATAATAATCAGTACATGTTTTTGGAGCATAAAATCATCATATTAGAGTGATTTGTGAAGGATCATGTGACACTGAAGACTGGAGTAATGATGCTGAAAATTCAGCTTTTTTTCAGAGGAATAAATTACATTTTAATATATATTAACATAAAAAGTCATTTTAAATTGTCATAATATTTCACAATATTACTGTGTTTTTTGTGTATTTTTTATCAAAAAATTGCAGCCTTAGTGAGCAGAAGAGACTTCTTTTAAAAACATAAAAAATCTTACCAACCTTAAACTTTTGAACCAATAGTGTATGTTTATATATATACTGTATATATGTTTATGGGTGGGTGTGTGTATATATATATATGAAAGAGCTATTTTCTGACTGTTCACATCTTCGTCATAAGCTCGAATGCTGTTATTAACTGTTATATTTTCGTCTTTTATTGCTTTTCTAGGATGAAAGACACAAGTAAAAAGAACAACATCTTCTCCCAGTTCAGAAAGAACGACCGTGACAAGCAGAAATTGATCGAGACGGTGGTGAAGCAGCTGAGAAGTCTTGTGAATGGAATGTCCCAGCATTCCTAGAGTCGTTCACATGAACTCCAAACACTGGGCTGGTTTTGAAAACTTAACTTATAAACTATATTATTATTCTTGCTTTGGGCCTTTTTTTAAGTCGCTGTAAGTTAACAACTCTCAAAATACTGTGGTATATTTTGACTGCTTCCTCCATGTCTTCTGTCAAAATATTCACCACTGTAGGCTAATAATGTAAATTGATGAAGAGAAAAAAAAACAGAAGTTATGCAGTAATTTTTTTGTAATGTATTTTTAAAGGTTGAGAATTATGTTTTGTACGTTCATGAAAGTGCAATGACTGTAACACTACACTTGAGAGAGCGGAGGTGTGTATGTGACTGCTGATGCCGATGGTCATATTGCAACCTGTATGAAATTCTCCCTAGTGTAACAAGGATGAAGTTTTTATTGTAAATATTTTGAAATGTATTTAACACTGCAATGGAATCATGCTTCCCATCCATCTGCCTTGAGTTGAATTTGACTCAGATTAGGTGACTTATAAATGATAAAAAACATTTGCATGAGAATGCTTCATTTTTTTTCCTTTTAAATTGGCAGACATTGGTCAAGCACTTCTTCATGTATAAGAATCTAAATTCGTCAGCTACATTTCACTGAATGATGATGTACAGATGTGCCACAGAATTATATTTAATTTTTATTTTCTCAGGGTGAACAGAAAGCTTTGGGTTCAAATGCTTTACAATCTCATTTTAAGGTGAAAATAAATAAGCAATAATTGGTCCAGCTAACTCTGTGCAAAGTCGCATTGGAAAAAAAATCAATATTTCGTTATTCACTTATGGTTTTATTTTGTTAATTAAAATTTATTTTTAACAGGCATTTTGCACAGAAAATTATTTAAGTTTTAAAAAGCAACTGTATGCTTATGTATTTAGAGTACCATTGTATATACCACAATATTTTGTTAAAATTGTGAGGGGAGGAATGGAATGTAAAGATAAAACATTTGTCATTAGCTCTGAGTGTTTCCATATTTCCATTTCATGGCTGTAACAACACTAATATTAGTTTCGCTTTAAAATAACTCATAATTTAAAGACTTCAAAACAGATGAATCATGGTTTCAAGACATTACAAGTATTTGAATGTACATTAACCAATGATCTGTTGAGCATTATATAATAAGTTATTATAAAGTGTCATCCTGATATTCAACATTTCAATAAGGCAGACAGAAACACAAGATCAATAAATCTCTCTCTGGCATTACCTGGAGTTACACAAACCCAAGTGACTTCAGTTGTTTTCAAAGCCCACTCATTTTTATTTGTGTGCTTTAATAAAATATGATCACAAAAAACACATCTGATCAATTTTTTGCTTCATAATATCTTAACCACAGGCTTGTTGCTCTGTACAGAGAAATGTAAACATATGATTTCACGTCAAATAAGTGTGTGTGTGTATACTATATATATATATATATATATATATATATATATATATATATATATATATATATATATATATATATATATATATACACACAGTATATAGAAAATAAAAGTCTGACAAGACTTGTTGAGCAGTGCTTTGTAAAAATTGTTTAGGGTATTTCAATTTTGGGTGATTTTGGTCTCCATTTTTCATGCATGAAAGTTCCCATATAAATGACTTTGAAAACTTTTTTTCATGCCCTCATCCTGTATTTTTGTTACTTTACAAATGCCCTTTATTTAAGTTTTATTGCCACTCACCCAGACAATAGAGCTAAAGCCTATTTTGTATATAATATAAAATAAAATATTACGTATAAGTAAAAATGATCAGTTGACTTAACTTCAAAAAAGTGAGAAAACCCATTGCCTTAAGATTAAGTAAACAAACTGTAATTGAAACAAAAGAAGTTATGTGAACTTGACAATTCCACATAACTTATTTTTTTTCATTTATGCATCTAGTTTTTTACATTTGGTCAACTTAATCATTTTAAGGCAACAGGTTTCCTCACCTTTTAAGTTAATACAACTGATCATGGTTTAACAAACAGGGCTCAGATTAAGATTAAAACAGGATTAGGTTTTAGTCCAATTAGGACATTTAAATTGCTTTTATTAACATGCTGTTGAAAAAAGAAAAAGGAACTCCCGCACACTTGCAAATGAGTAACAAAATTTCAACATTTCGGTCTCACCGACTTTCATCAGGCATGAAAAAAAAATGAGTGTAAGGGTAATACATGGGTTAAGGTTAGGTTAAGGGGTATGTTCAGGGTTAGTATATAGTTATAGTGTCATTACTATAAGTACATAGTGTGTACATGTGAAACGGACTGTAAAATAAAGTACAGAATTACAACACCATTACAGAAGTTGGTCATGCTTCAACTTAAATAAAAATGATCAAAATGAACTTCAAGTTGACACACCTAAAGTAAACTCTCTCACTGAGCAATGAGCAAGGCTAACTTCAGCTCAACTTATTTTGCTATTGATCAGGGTGGTATAATTACATTTATAAGTTCCTATAATCTTGTCAAGAGCATATTTCTAAAAATTTCTCTTTTATATAAATAATTATTTAAACGACAGCTCAGTGACATTTTAAATACAAAAGCAAGAACATTCAACACCATTTCAGAACAGGAATTACCATATAAGGTCTTTTCAGCCATTAGTGACACAGTTAAGAACGTTTTATATTCTGCCATCTAATCGTTTTGTTTTGTTTGGCAGGGAAGGAGCCTTTAATAGCAGCAGTATTTTTAAATGCGAACAAAAGACAGAATGAGGCTCCAGAGGCTGGAGGTTAGCTTAAAGTCAGTCTTCAGTCTGACCCTTTAGTGAACTGTTTGGCTGTGCTCTCGTGACCACCTCCTGCGGTGCTCACGGTTCAAACAGCGTTCGCTGGTCTATATGTCATGTAAACTCATAAATCAAAGACAAATTCACTACCTTTAGCTGTGCCACGTGTCACTAATGCGAGTCATTTTATGCAAGGAAACAACAACAACAACCAGTAGCTCCAAAAAAAAACAGTAGGCTTTCTCCAGCAGGCTGCGTAACTGACGTCATCCAATATAAAGAAATGCCGGTTGTGTGCTCTCAAAAAAAGCTGACAATTAAAGTAATTTCGACCGAGCGTAGATATATCTTAATACGTGGTAGGCTAATAGAAAACGATAAATCTAGGCTACGTCCACATTAATCCGTATAGATTTGAAAACGGGGTTTTCGTTTAAAACGCTCTCCGTCCACACCAGCGTTTTCAGACGTTTCAATGTGGATGAGTAGCTAATAAATTCACTTTACTGCGCATGCGTGAAACTTCACAAAAGCTCGCACTCACTGAGAGGATACAGATGGGACAAAAATAATAACGTTATCGCACAATAACAGGATAATTTTATTTAGCAAAATATCTCACCATCACTGATGCGTCCAGGTCGCAACGTGTTTGGTCTAAAACGCAACTGCTCTCCTGTTTTGCCGCAAGACATCAAATGTGAGTACATTATCTGTCATCTTTGCACACATATTAAGTAACATAGAAAGTAACATATTTTAGCAATAGTGTAAAAATGAATAACACATAACAGGCACAATATTGATAAACATGAATATATATTGGTACTACATGGATAACATGACTAAACTTCGTCATCGTTTTGAAATACCTCAGGTTTCACTGTCCACACTACAACGCTGAAAACGGCGTTTTTTTTTTTATTTATCCACTTTGGAGAGCGTTTTTTAAACGATAAGTTTTTGTTGACTTAAAATGGCGTCTCAGTGTGGACGGAAGGCCAAAACGGAGATAAAAAATACGTTTTCAAACGAAAACGTATTAGTGTGGACATGGCCTAATCACGGTCCGAATTATGTGGGGATGAGCGAATCTGACGCCACTAAATAAAGGGATAGTTCACCCAAAAAACGAAAATTCTGTCGACATTTACGCACCTTAACGTTGTTCCAAACCTGTATGGATTTTATTTCTTCTGTTGAAGACAAAATATGGTATTTTGAATAATGTTTGTAGCCAAACATCTGTGGGCCACCATTGACTTCTATAGTATGGGAGAAAAAATCAAAATGGTGCCACACAAATGTTTGAGTTACCCATATTCTTCCAAATATCTTCTGTTGTGTTTAGCAGAACTCATACAGGTTTGGAACAACTTGAGGGTGAGTAAATGAGGATAGAATTTTCATTTTTGGGTGAACTTAAGTGCTACTTTTTGCTTATAGTATGCAGCCAACGTTTTCAAACTAAATTAGATTACAAGCCAGGGCACACAAAAGTGTTTTGTTTAAAACTTATTTCAAATGGTTGGCATTTAACAAAATACGATTTGTTAATGTGCAGTCGTTACGATCCCACATCTTATGCCCTGAAAATTCCTGTCAGAACCGATTTACAAAATTCTACCCCTACTTAAATCCATTATATAATTTGCAGACTCATTTTCACTGCCATGTTTTAAAACGGCCTATTCCTTGTATAGCTAAATATAGCGGCGGACCTCTGTGACGAAGGGGGTGAAACTGTGATAAAGGCGACGACCAACATCCAAGGCTCCAATTAAAACTCTCTCTTTCGCACACCAGAGAAAGGCTGTTTATCTCTTGACCCAATTAGAACATTACTGTAAGTGGCTTTAATGATGCCCCTGATTTGATTTTTATGATGGACAGCACAGAATAGATGGCAGTGTGGATAATTACTGCTGCTCAGGCTGCGGATCTCAGTTATTTGATGGACAGTGAACTTGGCGAGCTTTGTGGCCAGAGTTCACAGAGATGTCAGGGTCCGCGCTGCAGGGTCACCGGCGGGTCACCAGCACCCGGGAAGAAGCACTGAAATCAACACACACTCAGTGTTTGAGATTACAGCTCATACGAGACGCTTATCGATAACGAATGATTTAGATTAATCTCAAGATCACTGAATAAACATCGAAATGAGTCTGAGGCAGCTCCCTTTGTAGTCATTTTAGTAATGAAAACTTATACTGTGGAATTTAGCTTCAGTTTATATTGAAAACATCTGAATGCAAAATGACTTTTTAGACTAAAATGTTAAAGAATAGAACATTTGACACTTAAAATTCAATTCAGTTCACTGGATTGTCAGGACTATTAGATTGTTCATAATGTCACATGCACTGTAAAATAATAATAATAAAATCACTTGAATAACATTAAACTGACTTTAAAAAAGCTAACTTTAATTTAACATAAAAACGTTAAACATTGCTTCACTTAATTATTTTGATGAGCTAAAGCAATGTAAAACATGTTATTATGAACTAATTGATCTTATAATTTTTTAGTGTGTATTATTGCTCAATGAAACCAATTGAAGATTTTTACACACACACATGGTTATATTGGGTTTTCATGTTTTATTGGGACCTTCCATAGACAATTCAACAATTTATGCTATTTTAGATTTTCAAAAAACAGAATTCTTTATGATTTGTAAGCTTGTTTCCTCATGGGGACCAAAAAATTGTCCCCACAAGGTGAAAATGTAGCCTACTGGTATTACTATAATTGTAGGGATATTTGGTCCCAATAACATAGGGAATACCAGGATCACACACACACCACTGTAAAAAACATTGTTGGTTTAACTTAAAAAATTAAGTAACCTGGTTGCCTTAAAATTTTAAGTTGATTGAACTGGAAAAAGTGAGTTAATGCAATGAAGGAGATTGATTTAATCATTAGAAACTCAAAATAATAAGTTATCTGAACTAAATAAATTATTTAAGTTGATTTGACAAAAGAAAAAATATGATAACAAATCTTAAAAATATTTTTTTTTACAGAGCACACACACGTTGCGTTTTCATGTTTTATGGGGACTTTCAACATAATATAATCAACATAATGATTTTTATAGTGTACAAACTGTATATTATATCCCCTTACACTAACCCTAGCCCTAAACCTACCCATCACACAAAACTTTCTGCATTTAAAAAATATAAATAATTAAAATGTAAAAAAGAGTTTACCAAGACACAGGATATACATTAAGGATCTATGGCATATATCACATCTTCTTCCCGAGGGCAAAAATGGAATTAAACAGCTTTATAAATTCATATAAATTCCATTTTCAAACTCAACGGTAAAGTTTGGTTACACATGTTACCAGTGGATTAAATGAGTTACAGCACTTTAGAGTATATCACAGTTTACATAAAGAATATAATTGTAATAGAAAGAAGCCATAGGAAGAATTTAAACAAGCTTTCTTTAGGGAACTATCCTTGAACTTCAGGTTGTATTGCTCTTGGCGCCGGTTGAAAGAGTTTATTAGGTTCATCAAAGCATTTCACACACTTCTACGACTCTTACGAGGGAAAACAGGACTCATAATTGCACAAATTCACAAATAAGGCCAAGTTTGAAGGTTCGCTCAGGGCAATTGGCACGGTCAGGTCATGTCGAAAGAATAAATATGGCAACGGTCGTGTAATGGGGTAACATATGAATGAGTTGCTTACACAGACACATACCTAAAATACCAGCTTAACATAGATATGTCATGTGTGAGTTTTCCCCATCCAATACACACAGGATGAAAGGTGAAATGCAGGGCAGACACACATCAAAGAATGAAGAGAGGGAAAAATTTGGAGCCATCCTGTCTCTGTAATTGACTGCCTTCCCAGCTTGTTTTTTCCACGTTATGGCTGTCGTAAAACAGTAATTCAGACTGCTGTGGGTGTTTGCTCTTCATGTACCGTAACCTTGCTCTGCTCCGTCACTTTTCAAGCTGACCCGGGTTCTGAACCCGCAATGAGACAATGTTCATATTTATGATATTACTTGCACACTCGGCTCCACATGAAAACAGCACAACATCTATGGCACTGTTCCAGGTTAAAGTCTAATATGAGATCAGATCCAGTTTACCACAGTATTGCCAACACCTATATCTGTCATAACTTATTTCAAACACTTATCTCAGTGATGTCTAGATAAACAGACAGAAGTACATTGTTATTGCAATATTGATATTGTTATCAAATCTAGCAGCAAATACTAGAGAATAATGACATGAATCATCTCTGTAGCCTATCAATGTTTATTTTTGTGCATGTTTTATTAAGAAACAGGACATATCATTGGGTGAAATGTCAAGATTATAAATAATCTTAATTTTTAAATATATATGAAGAGTTCAGATGCAAAAGCCTCTAAGTGCCATTTGAAATTTTCTTCTAAAATGATTCCTTTTTGTCAAGCTTGTATATTTAAGTTCAGTAATTTCA
This sequence comes from Hybognathus amarus, assembly GCA_030378365.1. Classification (NCBI taxonomy): domain Eukaryota; kingdom Metazoa; phylum Chordata; class Actinopteri; order Cypriniformes; family Leuciscidae; genus Hybognathus; species Hybognathus amarus. Next base: position 333,664 of record JAQIUQ010007654.1, read on the forward strand.
CTTAAATGGCAATGAAGATTACCTATTAATTGTCATTTAAGTGAAATTACTGAACTTAAATATACAAGCTTGATAAAAATGGTAATTTGGCAATTCAAATGGCATTTGGCTTTTGCATCTGAACTCTTATATATATATATATATATATACATATATATATATATATATATATATATATATATATATATATATGTATGTATATATATATATATATATGTATATATATATATATATATATATATATATATATATATATATATATATATATATATATATATATATATATATATATATATATATATATATATATAATGCCAGTGGTTAAATGTTTTAATATGAAGGAATAAATAAATAAATACCGCCATTTAACTTTACAGGTAAGCTGTCTAACCTGTGTAATGGCCTATTAAGAGCACTAACGCCAAAGAACGGACAAAAAGAGGGCCATTTAAGGGATTTAAAATGTAAAAGTAGAGCTTCACAGTTTAAGCTCCTCAATTAAATCCTCTGCGGCATTTCTGATGGCACACAAGCCCAGAGTAATGAGTGTAAACGACGGGAATATTGGCAACAAAGGAGCCTCGGATGCTTTCTTTTGTGTCGGGGGAATTAACACCTTTTCAAAGTGAAATCTCAGGATTGTCTGCCTTCTACGGGAGGTGGTATTAAAATGCGCCTATAACAAATGGTTCAGAGTTTGGAGCAGCTTCTGCCCTGTGGGCGGGGCGAGATGACACCACAATTAAAGATGAACTTTGTGTGAACTAATTTATCTGAGGAAGGTAACAGGAGGAGACCTGCGCGCAATAGATATATAAGGGCGCACAAGCGAGAACGCTCTCAGTCCGCGCGTAAAGACGCGTCTCCTCTCCAGAAGCTCTTTGGCGATCGTTGCGCGCTTCACCATGGGTCTGTACACTCTCATCGTCACCTTTCTCTGCACCATCGTGCTTCCCGTTTTGCTCTTTCTCGCCGCGGTTAAGTTGTGGGAGATGTTATTGATTCGACGGGTCGATCCGAGCTGTGGAAGACCACTGCCGCCAGGTACAATGGGCTTACCCTTCATTGGAGAAACGCTCCAGCTGATCCTCCAGGTACGCGTGCACTTTTACTGCAATTTGCACAAGTTCAGCTGATTGTACTTAATTGGTAAATGCGATGCTCACTAATGTTTTGATGTGTTTAATATCGGATATATATATACGTGCGTTTGGAATCTTTGTGATGATAACACGTTGTCCTTTTACACAGAGAAGGAAATTCCTCCGGATGAAACGGCAGAAATACGGATTCATCTACAAAACGCACCTCTTTGGGAACCCGACTGTCAGGGTGATGGGAGCTGAGAACGTGAGGCAGATTCTGCTGGGCGAACACAAGCTGGTCTCTGTTCAGTGGCCAGCATCAGTGAGAACTATTCTGGGCTCTGACACCCTCTCCAATGTTCATGGCACTCAACACAAAAACAAGAAGAAGGTAAGCATGTTGATCAGTGCTTTAAATTGTATTAATATTGAACTTTCTACTGCATTGTTGTCTGAGGAACTGATGAAACTCATGCAAGAACTTTGTAGTATCTGTCAGTGGTTGCTCCCATAAAGCTGCTTTATTTGAGGAACTGTATTAAATGATATAGAATATTTAAGCCATTGTCCAAAAAAAACCAGCCTAGCACATTTTCTGAAAATCCTCAAATGTTTTGTTTTTTCAAAATCTCAATATTTGTATTGAATAGAGAGAAAAATTATGCATTGAGATTTAAAAAATATTGATGTCCTGTTTAGGCCATTATGAGAGCGTTCTCAAGAGAGGCTCTAGAGCACTACATCCCAGTGATCCAGCAGGAGGTGAAGAGTGCCATACAAGACTGGCTGCAAAGAGATGCATGCGTGTTTGGTTTACCCCGGAGATGAAGCGCCTCATGTTCCGTATAGCCATGAGAATCCTGCTTGGTTTCGAGCCGGAGCAAATCAAGACGGACGAGCAGGAACTGGTGGAAGCTTTTGAGGAGATGATCAAAAACTTGTTCTCATTGCCTATTGATGTTCCCTTCAGTGGCTTGTACAGGGTAAGTTATTATACAACAACAGTCTAAAGATGCATTTTAGTGTATGTGAAATAAATTTCATGTAATAACAATCTGTAATTTGTTCAACAGGGTTTGAGAGCACGTAATTTCATACATTCCAAAATCGAGGAGAACATCAGGAAGAAAATTCAAGACGATGACAATGAAAATGAGCAAAAACACAAAGATGCTCTTCAGCTGTTGATTGAGAACAGCAGGAGAAGTGAAGAGCCCTTCAGTCTGCAGGTAATTATTCCCCGCTAGACTTGTCGGATATTGTTTTATTATTAAAAGTGAAAGAGGATCCAGTCTGCAAACATCAATAACAAAGTGTTTTTTTTCCTCAGGCAATGAAAGAAGCCGCTACTGAGCTTCTCTTTGGAGGTCACGGACCACCGCCAGCACTGCAACCTCACTGGTGATGTTCCTCGGTTTGAATTCAGAGGTGGTGCAGAAAGTCAGAGAGGAGATTCATGAGAAGGTATGATCTAAAAAGTTCTTCTCAATCTGATTGCATTACTTAACCAATGTGTGGGCTAATGTACTTATTTTTTTATCAACAGGTTGAATCGGGCATCTACTCGCCTGGAAACTCCTTAAGTATGGAGCTTCTCGAACAACTGAAGTACACTGGATGTGTGATTAAAGAAACTCTCAGAATCAACCCTCCTGTACCAGGAGGCTTCAGAGTGGCTCTCAAAACCTTTGAATTGAACGTGAGTTAAACTTCAGGGCGATTTTTAATATTACAGTTGACCGCTTTAAAATGTCCTGGTTTAACACTGAATTATTTTATTTTCTCTTCAGGGTTACCAGATACCTAAAGGATGGAATGTCATTTACAGCATCTGTGACACGCATGACGTCGCCGAGGTGTTTCCTAACAAAGATGAGTTCCAGCCAGAGAGATTCATGAGCAAAGGTCTGGAAGACGGCTCCAGGTTTAACTACATCCCCTTCGGAGGCGGTTCCAGGATGTGTGTCGGCAAAGAATTCGCCAAAGTGTTACTCAAGATCTTTTTAGTTGAGCTAACACAGCAATGCAACTGGGTTCTTTCTAACGGACCCCCGACAATGAAAACGGGCCCAACAGTGTACCCTGTGGACAATCTCCCAACCAAGTTTAGTAGTTACGTCAGAAATTAGTCTAGAAATGAGTTCGGAACTAACATGAACTTTGTACATATGTTTTTTAGATGAGCTGTGATGTATTGAATATTTTATATTTTGTTTATATAAGAGATGTGTATATAAGTCTATTAAAGAAAGCAAAAACGAGGGCACTACTTTTTCATGGATCACTGTAATTCTACAAAGTGTCTGTGATGTATATTTATAATGTAGTTGTGTTATATAGCTTTTGTACTGTATGCAACTTATTTAACTTGCTCTTTATCATGGGTTTTATTTAATAAAACAAGTTGTTTAAAATTTCACGTTTTCCATTGCTTGGTATTATGTTTTAAGAATTGATCCACGTGGAAACACATGCATATGCAAATTTCAAGATAAAATGTGAATCTACCTACAGGAATGGTGAGATCTCAGACATCTAAAGCATAATGAAATGCAAAGTACCTGAAGCCCTTAATTTAAGAAACCGTTAATATAAGGATAATGGTTTTGAATAGAGCAAATAGTCAAACTGTTTGCATGCAGACAACTTCATCACTGTAAATAACCAGTGCAATTATATTAAACATCCAAACTGCTCTCTGTCTGGAAGTAGATGGATGTGGAGCCATAACACCCTCTGTTTTGTACATAACCCTAAAGTCTACTGTTTCATATTTGATATGGGAATTTCTGATTTATAAAAAGAATAACACTGGAATCCATGCATTCTTTTTTTAAATGTAAAATATGTGTATCAAATATGATATTTTAGGCTTTTGAGGAATGTTTATTTGTTCATCACTAAATGATCATTGTATTGCATTGCTTTAATGTGTTCTGCCTCGTATAAATACTAAAATATAATTTAAATAAGATTCTTATTGGGAGACAACTGATATTTCTATGTAAGTGATCTGCTCTACCTTTATAAAGATCTGATCTTTTTTTCTGGTAATATAAAAATCAGCAACTGCATCAAATTGCAGTTTTTGCTCAGTTTGGGCGTCTGAATATTTTTTTCCCAACTCCTTGAGTATGAGCTCCATATTTTCATATGTGAGCCATAAAAGCTTGATCTATCTATCAAATATGATACTCAACTAAAAAAAGTGTGTTTTTTTATTTTATTTATTAAAACATTTATCTAAAGGTTAAAAAAACTCTTCCATTAAGATTTTTTTTTTACTTTTCTGACTATTATTATGTCAGGCTTTACAACGTTACCTCTTAAAACACTTACAAATGTTCTTGCCTTTTTTTATTTTAAGAAAAATAACTTCTTAAAATTCAATCAAAATGTTTGTACACTGTAAAAAATATTTTCATGATTTGTAATCACAACATTTTTTCTTTTGTCAAATCAACTTAGATAATTTATGTAGTTCAGATAACATACTATTTTGAGTTTCTGATGATTAAATCAATCTCCTTCATTGTATTAACTCAATTTTTCCATTTCAATGAACTTAAAATTTTAAGGCAACCAGGTTACTTATTTTTATTTAAGTTAAACCAACAATATTTTTTTTACAGTATGATCAAGCCATGCAAGAGTTATTTGGGAGAGTTTCTATTTTACTATTTTTTTTTTTTACATTTTAATTTTATATTAAATTTAATATTATTTGTTTTATTTTATTGTATTATTTTATTACTGGTACCGTGCTTTTCTGTCACTTCCTTTTGGAGTAATAATGTTTTGTTAAGTGTACTTGTAAAGGACAAATACAGTACAATCACCATCATTGCTCGTTTCAAAAGCTCATTACGCTGCCGTACGGACGACCCCCAAGGCAAATTTGCACAAACGCATTACCCCCGGAGGGGGCGCGTCTCCCAGCGCACAGGGGTCATGTGGAAGGGACGTGTCCTTGTGTGACATGGTGAGGGAGACAGAGAAGGCGGTGAGATGCTGGCAGATGCCTCTCTCAGCCGTTTTGGGGCTTTTCTCTGCTGCTGATTTACACGCGTCCCACCGCAGGGCTGACACCTTTATGTTCAGCCACCCTATCGCTGCAGGTCCAGGCCTGGGGAGAGATGCAGCTGAACTTTTCCTCCTATCACCTTGTAAAGAACGTCTGTCCAGCCTATTGTTTGACATCTAGGGGCGACAACAAAACTTTTTATTCCCAGAGCCATTTTTTCTCTAAATTTGTGAGTATATACAGAATTTATAGCAAGCAAATGAAAGAGGCCTGTTTTTATTCACTCCCCTGAACTGGACACAGTGTAAATCAGTGTAATTGCAGGGTTTTTTTCCCCTCAGACACTGAACTGCTTGTTATTTAGCATAAGGAAAGGGGACAAAAGAAGCATTTTCAGCTGAAAAGGCTGTTTTTTAAAAACATTTTCTGCTCAAAATATAAGTGATGCCTAGTGCAAAAGTCATCGTACTGGAGCTCAAGCTATTGCAATGTATTGCAATTCAGAAATACTGTTGAACTGACTGCACTCACCCTAACATCGACATTACAGAGCTTATTGCCTTATAGAGCTGAATTTAACACTGTTATTTTCCTGTTTGTTACTGTAAAGCTGTTTTGACACAATCTGTACTGAATAAAAGCTGCATTATAACATATACTTAGGGTTAGTGGTCCATTCAAAAACTTAATGTCCGCTAAACTTACTCCACAGGGGAAGTGTTAAAGATGTCTGACTGATATGGCTCTCCAACACTGAAGTGAAAATGACTTTTTCATTAGCACAAGGGTCAATGAGAGCGTTTCTGAAAGCATTTACACGTCTGCTGCCCTCTTGGCCTCCTGCTGAATCATATCAGACTTTTCCAGCTCTCGATCGGATTAACTATTAGCAGCCCATTGCTATTATTTATAATCAAGAGGGGGCTTTTCACGGGTCTGCAGGGTCAGGAAAAGTTCAGTCATTTACAAAAAAGAGGCATGACCTCACAGAGACATTAATTTATCCATTTCTCGTGAGCTGCAAGTTTTGCAGGTCTGTTTAAGTACTATTGATGGGGAAAATGAGTTTAAATTTGTAAAAGAAAGAGTGAAATATGTGACATACTTCATGTGTGATGCATCATTCAGATATTTTTAGATCAACAGTTTTGCAGTTTTTTTTGCTGAATGATACTTTTGCTCATACTTTGAGGATAATGATTTGTGTATATATATTAAACCTTAGTCAAGTCACGTTTATTTATATAGCGCTTTATACAATACAGATTTTTCAAAGTAGCTTTCGCATTGATAAACAGGAAAATAGCAATGTATTGTAAAATGTATTAATTCAATATCAGCTGTAAGCAGTTGAAGATAGAAGTGTCATTACTCAACTAAATTTTGCTCAATGTTGTTTCAATTCAGTTCAGTAACTGTTCAGTTCAGTAACTGTAATGTTGCAAAGATCATCAGTAATGAAACTAGTTCCTATATTCAGCTATAGCAGCTCTAGAGCCCACAATAGAGTCATTATTCAGTTCAGTGTTGGTTCAGTTCAGTTAAATAACAGTGTCTATGTTGCAATAGAGTCATTATCCAGCAATTCAATTAAATGTTGTTCTCATCTGATAGTCTGGGTGCAGTTAAATCAGTAATATTACTGAATATTAATAGTCTTTTGAACCACTACAAAGCAAGCCACAAGTAACAATCAGGTGACAGTAGTGAAGGGGGGAAAAGCTTGGGAGAAGATTTAGTGTCGAGGTTGTCCATTCCTGCTACTGGAGTGCCCCTTACAAAAAAAGTATACTTCAATTAATTTTATTAAGTATACTTGAGAAAATTTCTAGGTTGTCCAAAATCATCCCCCACTGTCAGAAAAAAATGGTACAAAAGCTGTCACTGGGGCGGTACCTTTACAAAAGGTACACTTTTGTACCTAAAGGGTGCATATTGATACCTTCATAGTACATATTTGTACCATTAAGGTACCAATATGCACCCTTTAGATACAAAAGTGTACCTTTTGAAAAGGTACCGCCCCAGTGACAGCTTTTGTACCTTTTTTCAGCTATACCCTTAAATAGTGTACTATTTGAGAGGACAGCCATTTGTAGTGGTGTCCAAAACTATTGTGCATGTTTTCAAGTGTACTCATTCAATCCCACGATGCACTGCAATAACGAGTGTACAACCGGGCAAGAGCAACCTAGAATGGATAAGAGCAGGGAGAGCAGCAATCACCTCCTTAGGGTAAACAGAACAGAACCAACATGTGCAGATATCATTAATTCAAGATTTTAAAATGCAACATAATTTGGGAATTTATTCTGATTTGAGAGGAATCAGAATGCCAAATCCTGACTGGGCAAGAAGAGCTGGGGATGGAGGAGGGTAATTCCGCTCCTGAGAAACACGATAGATGTTAATGATACTGAAGGAGCTTTTACAGTGATAGGTGTCGTATATAGGTAGATGTGGGTCAGCTGAGAGTCAGCTGATGCGAGCTTGACTATCGTGCCAGAGCTGACGCTATGCTTGATTTAAATGATTATTAGAGATGGATATTAATAGAAATTATATTACATTTACATTTATTCATTTAGCTGACGCTTTTATCCAAAGCGACTTACAATTGCTCAGAGGTCGCACGCCTCTGGATCAACTAGGGGTTAAGTGTCTTGATCCAGGACACATTGGTGTCTCACAGTGGATTCGAACCCGGGTCTCTCACACCAAAGGCATGTGTCTTACCCACTGCCTCATCACCACCTTTTAGAAGATATTTTTCACGACTGAGTTCAAGATAAATCTATTCATTACTACTGGAGCTGCCAATTTAGTTTCAAATAATTATTAAACAGCAAGCACAAACTATGCAAAAGCCGGAGCCCTTCGCATTGGCGCTTTTCCACTGCATGGTACGCAGCCACTGTTATTGATCAGTCTATAAACCCACCCACTTTAAAGCTACTAACTGCAGTGGACAAGCAACCAATCTAATGCTAACCGAGCTGTGCCATGTCGAGCCGAGTCGTACTACGCAGTGGAAAAGTGAAGCGAACCGGGCCACGTCGAACTCGAACCGCACTGAGCCGTACCGAGCCGTACCAGCAGGCGAAAGCGACATAAGTGTCCGAATTCACTCACTCGTTTTTATTGACTCCTTCAAGTGGACTACATTAGTGGAGTAATGTAGGGGAAAGTGAACGAGGGTATAGGGGCGATTTCGGACACAGCCCAAGCAAACCAGAATACCCTGTGCATAGCAATAATTTCCCACTCTGTCATCTCAATGCAAACCCCATTCACATTTCCTCCAGCAATCGTCAAAAACTACTTAGTTATGATCAAATATAAAGTTCTGTCATATACCTCTACATGGCGCAGGCTCATCTGCTTTTTGTAATCACACCATTCTATATAGGGCACCACCTGATTAATTCCTGTTGTGTCAGTAGCCACACTGTAAAAAAATATTGTTGGTTTAACATAAAAATTTAAGTAACCTGGTTGCCTTAAGTTGATTGAACTGGAAAAAGTGAGTTAATACAATGAAGGAGATTGATTTAATCATCAGAAACTGAAAATAATGTTTATCTCAAAAAAGTTATCTCAACAAAATAAATTATTTAAGTTGATTTGACAATAGAAAAATTTTGTGATAACAAATCTTGAAAATATTTTTTTTTACAGTGCAATGAGCTCACAGCTCAACCTTCATATTGGCTACTGGTCAGCAAATCCTCCACCTTCCCCAGCTCCACTTGTATTGATCTACTATGGGTAATCAACAGCAGCAGCAGCAGCATAGCAGGTTCGAACATATCAAAATTGTCATATCCATTGCCATGCCAAACACTGAGAGAGTTGTTACGACAGAAATATATGCATAATATAAGTGAGTGACGGCCCAGATCCAGCCCACACGCGTGGAATACACATGTACCATATGTGGCCCGGATCTGGCATGAGTTTTATCTGAGTGAGATCCTGTGGTCAAAGCTAATGATGAGTGATTTCTCTGTTTGAGCGTGTATATGTCCACCACACCCGACACAACTCAAGAGGCTTTACTCTGGTCGAGCGACGCGGTTCAGGTTACTGGCTCGATCAGGAGCATAAACAGTGAGCATGCACCATTTAGTCCTTAGATGCTCACATCCAACAAGTGAAAACAAATTTCCCAAATCTCCTGGAAGACCTCGTTCCAGTCTAGGCAGATAAATATCAGGTGTCTATTGAAAGTGAAAATAATTTATTGCTTTTACCTGTGGCTTTCAGGTTAAGTTGCATGACTATAACTATTAGTGAGGTTGTTTTGACTTTATATCCAGTGGGGATATAATGTAAAGCTATATGGTTTAAAATAGTAACTTCCCAAGACATGGTCCCACTTTATATTAAGCGTCTTTAAATATGTACAAACATTTAAATGAATCATTTGATACAACCCACTTATTGTGTGAATACGTGTTTTTACATTGTACTTATACGTATTTAAAGAATATCTGCAAAAAATAAGCTGTAATTAATTTATGTAATTTCATCTTTAATTACAATGTTGACCCTTGCCTTACTCATTAAACCACCGTTAAAGGGACATTTCATCCCAAAATGAAGATTTTATCATCACTCTCAAGTTGTTCCAAACCTGTATGGGTTTCTTTCTTCTGTTAAACCAAACTAGAAGGAAATAATAGGTGAATAACACTGACCTAACCCTGGTTGTAAGCCTAAACTTCACATAAACTTGTCCCGCAAATCTGATTGGTTGCTTGAAATGTTGTCCCAGGATCAACAAAGATGAACCATGTTGTGAAATCACATTCGCCAACCGTACCCGTATCCCACATTAATAACAACAAATGTGCTTTGCAATACAACATGAACACAATAAATTGTACCTAACATTTTTTTTCTGATGTATGTAAGTTAAAGACACCTAGTATAAAGTGTGACCAGAGACGCTCATAATTTGTAGTATAAGCTACCTTGCAAAACAATAGTTTACTAAACTAAAATCAAGAAAAGAAGATACGTGTATTTAAGGTTATTAATGATATAATAACCTTCAAATTATATCCTTTATGTATGCAATCAGTGCAGTATTTATTGGCGTTAGGGTCACATTACACACACACTAAATTCAAATCATTTAATGAGCGATGACTGAATTTAACGAGTTTAATTAATGATACTTCAATCATTCATAATGTTGAAAAGATAAACAATTATGCAAACATTATAAATGAAAAAAAAACTAAATGACTTGTGGACTTGTGAATCCTTGAAATACGGCTTGAAAATTAGAATATTCAAATGTACTTTCCTTTATCAACTATAAGACGAAAACAGCAATTATCCTGACATTGAATCCAGTTGTCCCCCGAGTACATTTGTTTTTGACACAACCTTAAAACACCTCAAGACATCCAGACAAGACGCAAGACAACCAATTACTGTGTGATCCGCTGAGGTGGGAACTAATGATTGACTTTCTGAGACAACATCTGCTATTATGGCCTTCTGACGCACTTTTAAGGCAAGTTCAAACAGTCCTCAGAGTTCATGCCTCACAGTGGCCTCAAGCTGCTCATTCTGAGGTTTGCGGCGTCTCTGTGTCCTACACATAAACCTGAACAAACGTACGTTAGTGCCTTAGTTTCTCTTTACAACACATCTCAGTTACTGAAAAAACCCCGTAAAACATGAAAAGACTTCTTTTCCCTGCATTTTGTTTTTGTTTAAAAGCCATTTAAAACATCAGTTGCTTAAGGATTTGTAGCAAACAAATACAACAAAAAAAACTATGGAAGCCAAAGAATTTAAAAGCTAATTAACTTTAATCTCACAATTCTGATTTTTTTTGTTTGTTGCAATTGCAAGTTAAAATTTCAAGTTTCAAAGAATTATAAACTCACAACTGTATAAAATGAAGTCAGAATTCTAAAATATAATCATGCAATTGTGAGATAAAAAGTTGGAATTACCTTTTTAATTGAAAGTTTATATTTTTCCTTCATAATTCTACACTCTGGGTTGTTTCAACCCAACTTTGGGGGAAATATGGACAAAGTCAGCCGCTAGATTACATTTTTAAATTACATTTTTAACCCACCGTTTGGGTTTGTCCATATTTGACCCAAAAGAGTGTGTGAAAAAAGTCAGAATTGTAAGATATAACCTTGGATAGTAAAATTAAGGCCTAGTTTTAGAGACAGGGCTTAGATTGATCCAGTATTAGGCCTTAGTTCAATTGGGACATTTTAGTGGCTTTTATAAACATGCCTTAGAAAAAAAAAATGGCGGAAACATGCTTCCATAGAAAACCTAGAAAAAAGATTCTGGACTTGAGAATTTGACTGGAAAATGTGCTTAATTATCATGAAAAACAAAAATAAATACACAAAATGTATTGTAATCTAATGAATGGCTCAATAATTGGGTTTCAGGGTTCTACACTAAAAATGCTGAGTTGTTTTAACCCAATTTTGGGTAAAATACACTGTAAAAATTAATATGCTTTATCCAATCAAAAAATTGTGGCAACAGATTACAAGCAATATTATTAATAAAATTTAACAAATTAGAATTGAGTAATAATTAATCAAATTAATTCCTTAAAACTTACAACAACAACCAAAAAAACATAAATTGAAGTCACCATTATGGTGATCGGTGTTTGTTTTAAAATGACGGTTTTCTCCTTCAGTGATTCTGCTTGTTAACATCAGGTGTCTTCAATGTTGGCAATATAAAATAAATAGTTCTTAATTAATCTTTGACATCTGTCTGTCTGTCTCTTAGTGAGATATTTTTGTTACTATTTGGTGTAAACTTTACTCATTTTAAATGGTTAACTTTTAAGGATTATTATTACTCAATTCTAATTTGTTAAATTTAATTAATAATATTGTAATCTGTTGCCACAATTATATTGATTAGATAAAGCATATTAATTTTTACAGTGTATGGACAAACCCAGTCATTGGGTTAAAAATGTAATTTAAAAATTTAACCCAATGGCTGGGTTTGTCCATATTTTACCCAAAATTGGGTTAAAACAACCCAGCATTTTTTAGAGTGTAAGTAAATGTTTATGTGTTGAGCTCAGCTCTGAAGAATAACACCAATAAATCTTTCTGAGAGTTTTGTTGATGTTTAGCCCGGTGCACTTGACTTTCAGTGGCAAATCAAAGGCAGATAACCTGCACAATCCATGTGAGACCTGAGCAAATCTACTACTGCATCTTTATGTTCCATTTGGACTCCAGCACAAAGCCACATACCATCGAAAGTTCAAAAGTTCAGTCTAGCCATGAACTTTGTCAGGACTCAAGTTGTTCTGTATTTGCAGTATTTTCACCCACGCTCTGTCCTGAGTTACACAGATTTTTGTGGACAACAGCAATAAAATTATTGTGAAAGTAATTAAGCCGGGTACATTCCATTTCATCTAAATGCCTATTTGCTTGCTTCACAGAAAAAAAAAAAAAACGAATCCATTTTAGAACATTCTGTGAAGCCAAACAAACAGTCGGGAATTAAAAAGAACAATAAATGTGTCATACTGTTTTATCTTCTAGTGTTTTATAACCCTGCACACTTCAGAAGTGGATCAGGTAGGGTTGCTCAGAGGTCATACGAGCCATAACTGGGCCGAACTTCATCCAGATAAGATGTGGAAACCTCTCCCTTGTCATATAGTTGTGAATGAATACGGAAAATATCTTATTTGTCAAGAAGACTTCACAAGGTCAAAGTGAGAAATGTGTCAAGCGAGAACAGCTTCCGTGTTCATGGTTATTTCAAATCACGTGTAGGCCTATAGACCTTATGCACCAGAGAAACGTGGGCGACGTCATCTTTAGAATATTGTCTTTGAACTTCCGGTTTTGCGGTCGCTCTGTATATTTCTATGGCATTGCTGTGAAGGAGTAATTAGCTGGTGAAGTGGATTTACTTATTGTAGAGTTAACAAAAGTTATCATGAGCATTGTAATGTTTATCATAAGCATTGTAAAGCAGTATGTCTTAACAAATATCGACCGGGAATTTTTTTACGAGCAGTTCATTCATTCCTATGCAAGATTGCTGTGAAAATACAGACCGGAAGTCAAAAGACAACGAGCAAAACACTGAAAAGGGGCGGGGCTACATAAGGTCTATAGGATATATAAAATCATCAAAACTAATCAGTGGCCATAAACAAGACATACGTTTTTTGGGATTCCTTGTGGAAAAAAGTAAAATTTTGTATACTTTAAAAAGACTATAATTCTCATATTCTACTTAAAAAGAATATACGTAAGTGCAAACTGCTAATATTTGAAGTCTTCGAATGCAAAAACCACATCAGCCTGATATTTTTCTTTAAAATAGAGCATTTTTATGTTTTTGACTTTTTTTTTTTTGAAAATAAGGCATTTCAATAATTGACTTAATGACCTTTTCATTGCCATGAAAGTGAAATTACTGAACCTAAGCTCAGTCAGAGTGACGAAGGTTGTAAAGATAGTTCTTAAAAATCATTCTCAATATTAAAAATAAAGTTCGCACCACAGCTATAACCATATAGGCTAGGCACAGAGAACGAGTATCGTTCAAATCCTTTTCAGAGCGATTTTATCCTCCTGGTGAACACAATAAATATCTGACAGCCAACCAGAATCAATCCTGCTAATAGTGAGCTCTAATCATTTAAAGTGACAGACAAGAATGCGCTAAGATAAACAGAACAATATCGTCATGGCGTGGATGCTAATAGTAGTAATCTTTATAGTTATCGTTCTCGGTGTGAACAGGCCTCATTTTTAAAAATAAGCCATTTCAATAATCTTTTCATTGCCATTAAAGTATACCTAAACATGAGAGCTTGGAAAAATCCTCATTTAAAAGGAATGTCAATCAGGACTTAGAAGTTTTTGCATCTGAACTTTTCATTTCCAGACACTTATGCATGTTATTCACATTTAAATAAAATGTATTGTAGTTTAAACATATAAAATACAATTAATTGAAATTGAGGGTGTTTTTGACCCACTTGAATTGGACTTGAGTGTATCCTTAAACTTCAGTTGTCTTTGAAACATGGTTAAATAATACTGACAAGCATTTATGCAAAACTATTCTACTTTAATGTCCTTTCTATTGAAACTTGATTGTCATATTTGTAATTATGATGCAGCAATGTATAGATTTACAATTTTTAACGTTAAATGTAATATCAAATATCAAGTAGGTCTACTTTACATGTGCATACTCAACATATCAAAATAAGTACTTGATAAAGGATTCATAAAAGAATGATTTTGGTCATTATCACAAAGTGCACTTTCTAAAAGATGTCAAGAAACGTATAGTCATATGATGTTATCTGCATGTACAACAGATATTTCTTTAGCTCGTGCTCTTTCCATCATTCTACTCAGAATGACAAAAGCATATCATGCACATCAGTGTACACATTTACACATCTTGTCTTGATTCCTTCAGGCCTCCTGTGAGAGCAGACGGAGAGCGTCTTCAACACTGCTGATAAAAACACTCTGTGTCGACTGTCATCTCACGCTGGTTCTCAGTTTACCGTGCTGAGGGTGAGCCAAACCATGTCAGTTCATGTATCTATAATAATATCATGTTATTATCAAACATTTCTTAATTTTTGGAAATGCATGTGGATGCAGGGACATCAGATGAATGTGTTTTGATGGTGATGCTTTTATATTCATATTTGACCCCAATAATTATCGTAAATACAAATGTTGGTTCTATTTAAGAAAGTTTACATTACATTAAGTCAAACTTAATGTGCAAGCAGTGAATGTGAATTATAGGAACCCATGAGAGAAAAATCCTATTGCTCAGTGTTGTAGCTTTCGTATCTCATATGAGATTTCATTGTACCTTTCAACATTTTGTCTCTGAGTAACAGAACAAATAAAGATGACATTTAAAACAATTGAAAGACAGGAAAGAAGTGAGTTGGAGGAAATGAATGTGGATCAATGGCTCAGATCATTTAGTCTTGCAAGAATTCCATTGGAAAATCTGCACATTGTGAGACGAGAATGCAAAGTGTGCGTTCTCATGCACTTTAGTGTAAGTAGTGTAAGTGTGTTCAAAACTCCAACAAGGAAAAGTGCACTCGAATTGAATCTGTGAATTGTTCATGTGAAAAATAATAAATACATTGATTTAAAAGAAAAGTGCACTTTAAATATAATTAACCGTAATAAATTGTGGGAAGTTCTTCTAATTAGACAGTTAGTATAATAGCATAGATTATAGTAGGCTACATCATTTGGGACACAACTCTACTGAAACTCCTTTTTCTCATTAGAAAAGCAGGAGTTTTGGTAACACTTTACAATAAGGTTCATTAGTTAACATTATTTAATGTATTAACTAACATGAACTAACAATGAGCAATACATTTGTTACATATATTTATTAATCTTTGTTAATATTAGTTAATATAAGCTGTTCATTTTAGTTCACAGTGCATTAACTAATGTTAACAAACACAACTTTTGATTTTAATAATGTATTAGTAAATGTTGAAATTAATATTTACTGAGATGAACTAATGCTGTATAAGTATTGTTCATCTCTAGTTCATGTTAACTAAGGTATTTAACTAATGAACCTTATTGTAAAGTGTTACTGGAGTTTTTATATTAAATCTCATTCCTTCTACAGTTTCACTGAAATGCAAACACCTGATGCTCTTGGTTTCTACCTCTTCATTTGGTCATGTCCTTCCCTCCCCCATCTGCACTCATGTGGCCTGTACATGAACCCTTGCTGACTTTTTACCCTTCACTCCCTACCTGCTCACACACAAGCAGCTGTTTTTCCAACACGACAGGGATTCCTTGTGATAAAGAACAACATTATAGCTCAACGAATGATTCGTAAAATTTTTATGATTGTAACGAGTAACTAGCAGAACATTAAAAAATATCTAAGTAAAAGCATTAAATTCATTGGAAATATCTACTGAAGTAAAAGTAGAAGTATGAGAAAAAAACAATACTCTAGTAGAGTACAGATACAGCATTTTAGTACTTAAGTACAGTACTTAAGTAGTTCTACTTCGTACTATACATCTCTGCAAACAGTATTTACATCATTTTTACCTCTTGTAATCACAGTCACGTCCAAGTACTCTGAGGGGAAATTTCAGATGTGTTACCCTTCCTTCACTGTGAAGATCTAAAAATATTTAGATATACAGGAAATCGCAATGGAAGATGATTTCGATATATCAACAGACAACGTTGATTTTTTTTTTCGCATCTGCGCAAGAGATCAGTTCCGGCGCTTTCTGGCGCTGCGCTGACTGAAGCGTCCGTGCCTTCAGAATCACTTGGACGTGGCTGTGGTTACAAGAGGTAAAAACGATATAAATACTGTTCGTTTTCTCACACAAACCGCTCGTTTCGTGTCTTAGGCCATCAGTGTGTACTTACATTTACGAGTCATTAAATCATGTTTAATTTGAACTTCTCTGTGCATATACCTCCATTATAGACCTGAACCCCATATACCTCCATTATATGACTGACCAACACAGTCTCATGAAAATGCGTATCTATACCACGAATGTCATTTCTCGTGCATTTATACGCCAAAAATGTTTTTTTTGTGTGTATGGTACGCACTAAAAAACCCTGGGTTAGGTTTAGGGAGGAGGGGGTGGGGAGTTTGTGCGTATTATACGCCAAAAAGTGGTGTGTATTAGCCTAGAAATCTAGACGCACCCTAGCGGCAGCAAAAATTATTTTGCAGCAAAGTGTGGTCTAGCAACTCTCCGTTGACTTTCGTTGTGGAAAAACCGGTCCGGCCAATCACATCGTGTATAGAGTTGGTGGGCGGGCTTAACACAATGACGGCAGAGTTGTGACGGTTCTGCGCCGTGATTTCCATTGGTGATTTCCCTGCTAGTAAAAAACAAACAAGATGCAGCTGGCGAACAGCGGTCTTTCCATTCGGCTTTGGCCACGACTCGGATGACTTGGAGTTAAGAGAACGTCACTTGAGTCATTCTTAAAAAAGGAAGATGTGCTCGGAGTTTTTGACGACCTGATAAGGCAAAAGTTTAATATATCAACTTGCTCCGCTGGAGGGAAAACGCATTGGACTCACTCATCCACAGCCATCATCGCTCTGGTTGGTTAGCGCTATCCTATGGCGTGCAGAGGGATATTGAAAGACAACCTTTTATCCCGCCCTCGGATTGAGGTATGACAATTGAGAGTTCCCAGACCTAACATCTTGATAGGTCTTGCTTGCCAGGCTAGGTGTGTATCATATGCGCGCAAAAACGCGTATATACGCAAAAACTGTTTTTGCCGTATAAATGGCACGAGAAATTACATTCGTGCTATAAATACGAACTTTTATGAGATCGGGCTTGACTGACAGACAAGAACGGTTTAACCGAAAAATATCAAAATTGAAAATACTGTGGAAAGAAAGACACCTACATCTTGGATGCCCTTGAGATAAGCTAAACATATCAAAAATTAATTTCAAAGTGAACTATCCCTTTAAATACGGATTTCATAAAATATTAAGTTCCCAATATCATTTTTAATCAGAGCCCAGCATAATCAGGACTGTAGGGGAAGTCATGTCTTGAAGAGGTTAAAAGTCTGGCTCAAGCTGCTGACACACGTTCTCCAGGCAGTGATAGTGTAAAGAAAACCTCAGCACTGAACTTTGCTGAATCAAAGACGCGACTGAAATGGAGAGACAAAGGTGGCTCTTGACGGATGGCTGGAATGAGGGATGAGGTGGCTTAGGAGCCATTAAAGCTCTCCACCATTAGAGTTTTCCCCAACTGATAAGTTACACTTTCAAAGCAGCTCCAAAAACATTCACCGCTCCATGTCACTTTAAACCCTCAGCGTTCAAGTAATAGCTCATCGTTTTTGATCATTGAGGCAGAAGCTGGCATTGGAAAGCCTCCCCAGTAGAGCCAAACTGTTTTCTTTTTCGAAACGCCGGATGTTGAAAATAAATGACACTGCTCGCTCGGTCTGGCATGGGAATGAACCCGAAGAGAAGATAATGGCAGGTTGGATGAGGGTGAAATGTTGCAAAGCGTTCCTCTCGTGAAGGAGGTAATGGGAGATACAGAGGTAACTCTTTCAGCATATGTGTGTGTGTGCGCACAAATGTCACAGACACACCACTCTATATCGCCTCTGCCCTCCCAATGAACTGGGCCAGTCTTCCTCACTTGCTTTCAGAGTCCATAGCAGCTGTTCATAGAGCGTCCTTCTGATGGGAACAGCAAATTAATCATTTTAGTGTTTTGTGGGAAGCTCCACCGTTATCTCTGTCCTCATACCGAAACGATTTAACATACCTGAGATGTTGTGCTCTTTAACTCATCACGAGACACACTGAGCAATGTTCAACCTTCAGAAGACTATTTGATCATGAAGCATTGTGTGTCTAACGGCAATAAAAAGTCAAAACGTTCACTTTCTGAATGATAATGGAATTTATTCAAATTTCATGAACACTTGATTTTGATTAGTCAGCACAGTTTGTGTGTAACTGGAATCTGATTTACTCTAAATCATCTCTTTCTTCTCACATAATATTTCATTTCAGCTTTAACAGCCATTTATTTTTTTATTTTGTACCTAGTGGGAAAATATAAGCGGGTCTGAACCCTGAAACAAACTGTACACTTTACACACAACAAACGTAAATGCGTTTGTACATTTTACTGTTGTTTTAACAGTGTGTTATTTTAACATTTCAGTACATCCCTTGTGAATAAGAAGTGCATTTAAAGGAGTATTTCACTTCAAAAATAACTTTTGCTGATAATTTACTCACCCCATGTCATCCAAGATGTCCATGTCATTCTTTCTTTCTTCTCACCATTCGAGCTTATAAAACTTAAACTGTTTTTTCTTTTTTAAATGAGCGATCATTTCGCTTGATAAGACCCTTATTCATCATCTGGAGTCGTTTCAAAGCACTTTGCAGTTTGTACTGAAAGTGTCTTTTGGACCTTGAACCGTTTGGTCCCCCAATGAAGTTCCTGCAATGTTTTCATCAAAAACCTTACATATTATTTCGACTAAAAAGAAAGACATGGACATCTTGGATGACATGGGGGTGAGTAAATTATCAGCAAATGATTTTTCAAAGTGAAATACTCCTTTAATGTGCACTTGTAGTGCACTTTTAATCTTAAAAGTACATTTGAAGAGTTCAGATGCAAAAGCCTCTAAGTGCCATTTGAAATTTTCCTTGTAGAATGATTATTTTTTATCAAGCTTGTGTATTTAAGTTCAGTAATTTCACTTAAACTGGCAATGAAGATTACCTATTAATTGTCATTTAAGTGAAATTACTGAACTTAAATATACAAGCTTGATAAAAATCATCGTTCTACAAGAAAATTTCAAATGGCACTTAGAGGCTTTTGCATCTGAACTCTTCATTTAAAGTTAATACAATTATATAATATTGTGCTTCATAACACACTTAAGTAGACGTTTAAAAGTGATGTGTTGACTAAAAAAGCACATATAAAGTATTGCTTATAATTTTAACTGTTAAAGTTTTTCGTACTAAATGTGAACAAACATTACAATGTGTAATTACAAATATATTTAAATGCATAACACAAGTTTCAATAAAAATGACATTATTTTAGTGTACCATAACTTCAAACACAATAGACATATGTAATGAAATTACATAAAAGTTTAACTAATTGCATTTAATATCAAATTAAACTGTAATCAGATTTTCATTTCATTTTAAATAACGTGCAATAAGTGTCCAAAAACATTGCATAGAGTTCAACATAATGATATATAATTTTTTACAACAAGTCCTCTGGACTATGACCGGGTGAGCACCGGGAAAGGTCGCGTGGGCCGTTATGTTCTTTGGCCGCGAGGGCCGTTGTTGTCATGGCACTGGGTTGAATTTTTATTTATTTTTTTACTGCAGCCGTCACTATTTTTATTGATTATTTTAATGGCTTTTCTCGCAGTCCCACTCTTTTTTATTTAAAAAAATTCTGCAGAGTGCAGCCTGCATAATAAATATGATGTGATTATTTTTCGACTCCCTGGCCCCGCCCTCGACGGCACCTTGCAAGTTTCTCAAAATAAAAAAAGTCATGTAAAAATGGATAACAGAAAGCGCAAAGGCGGCGCTGAAAAGGCCAGAATAAAAAAGTAGAAAGCTTTGGGAACTGACGCTGCCAAATGTTCTAAGCTGAGCACATTTTATCTAAAAAAACAAACAAACAAAAAACAAACGAAGACGACGAGGCCGGTAAGTTAAGCTAACACGGGAGCAGTGCAAGATGCTAGCGACCGTGCAAAACAACGTTGTCTGCAAACCACCGTTCATGTATCAAACTTTTTCTCTCTATCTCTTCAGCAGCAGCCGTCCCTAGTCCAGTTTGCTGCTGTTAACAGTGAAGAGCAAGGCACAAGCTCCAGTCAGTCATGAGCCCAACACAACACTGGGCAGGTAGGATTGTCATTCAGAAGAACTAATAGTAATGAAGAGCCCTGCTCAATGAAAAATGCCCTTAGATAATTAATGATACCTGATGATTCAGCAATACATTCATAAAAATGCTTAGACTTGATTTGAAAGCTTTGTAAAAAGGGGATATTTGTGGGAAAAAAAATAAATGTAAAAAAATAATTTAGTGTCAGAAACAGAGCCAGGACCCAGTTGTGAAGATACTAACGTTAATCCTCTTACTGTGAAAGACACAGGTACCCTGCTGTTGTATCATAGTGTGTGAATAAGCAACCATTATCACTGTCAAAAAAAACCCTAAATATGATCTAAATTTTCTTATTTCAAGATACATTTACTATAAAATTGTTTGTTGTTGCTTAACACAAGCTAAATCTGAAACAATACAAAAAACAAAAAAATCACTTAATTTTGAGGTGTTTTTTCATACTTGTTTAGTAAATTTATCTTGATGTAAGATTTGTTTTACTGTATATATATTTGGACTGGAAACAAGACAAAAATACTACATAAGAAAAGCATTTCTTTTCCAGTGATCACATTAGTTACAATATAACAACATTATATGCCCAGGTGTTACTAGTGACCCATTATGTTTTTAATCAGACGATAGTGAATACACGACTGAAAGGGAATAGGATAAAGTAATATGAATTAAGCCTGCATATTTTGCCATTTGGATTTGAGTTAATTCAATGTAATTTGAATGTGCTTTTCATGTCTTGCAAGTTGGCTTTCACGCCGCCTAAATCACACGCCAGTTTTATAGGGTAATGGTATTGATTGACACACACATTGACAACTAATGCAGGGGTTGTCCTGCAATGACATTTTTTTGGCGGCCGCCAAAAGCAAATTTGTATCCCGCCAAAGCGCCTTATTTGATTGCTAGTTCAAACTTTTGACTGCTTTCTTTAATAATTACATGACACAGTACTTGTACTTTTAGTACTTAAGTAGTGAATTTTAAAATAAACTACTTGCAATACTTAAGTACAAAAATGTTGAATACTTTAGTACTTCTACTACAACTTCTACTCAAGTCACTTTTTCGATAGAGCACTTGTACTTCTATTCAAGTCTGGGTTTCTAGTACTTTAACTGACTGTTTGTTTTCTCACACAAACCGCTCGTTTTAGGTCTTAGGCCATCAATGTGTACTTACATTTACGTAAATTTACATTTTTTGGGGGTCTTTGTGAGGCCATACATAAAGACATTTAAATCAATCTCAGAAGAACCATAGATGTTAATATTGTGGTAATATAGTTTGTGTGCTGCTATTTTGATGGGTTTAATCTCCTCTGTAGCATATTTTCTCTAATAATCATAATTAAAGTGTTTGTCGCTTAAAGTTCATCCATAATGACCCCTTTGGGGTCAGTTATAATATATATGTTTAAGTGCTGTAAAATCAATTAATAGTGATTAATCACATCTAACACACACACACACACACACACACACACACACACACACACACACACACACACACACACACATATATATATACAATGTCAATAGTCTTAAATGCATCAACAGCAATGATGCCATCATCAAATCTGCATAATGAATTCCAGTGGTCTTTTCTTTCTAATATCCAGTAAACCTTTTAATTGCCACATTATGTGTTGATTGCTCTCATGCACAGCGAACATAAAACGAGACGCATAATGAGTGTCATGACATGACATCCTAAAACTGACATTTTAAAATGAGTAGATCACCTGTTCCTGTTTGCTCTCTTCTCTGTGTGTCTTTTTAAAACCCGCCTGCAGTGCAAGGAAAGAATAATTGTGGTGTGGAGACAGCAGGGTGAGATGTGAACGGTGTGGATGTTGAGTGTGGTAGGTGTGGTGGGGAACATTTAAGATGAGCTCCTGCTGAGACAGACAGGGACAGATGAAGGCCGCTGGTCAGCTCAGCAGCTGGAATTCGAGTCAGGGCCAGAGAGTCTATCAGTGAACTCACAGCCCCGCTCAGACCCTTCCTGACCTGAACATAACCCCACTGATGCTGAATCCTTATTTATTGCCTATTAAAGAGCAATGCTTCATTCTCTCAGAGCCATAGTGTGATTTAGCACTCCTAAGTTCCACTGTCTCACCTTTCGGCTGCTTCATCATGTTAGGACTCTGTGAGCAGGCCAATGCTCGACTTTGGGGCTTTTTAACAACTCCTTTTGAAACATTTGCAAAATTTTACACATTTTATCAAAATGTGGTACCACAAACTGTACCTTTAGCTTTAAATTTTAACTTTGTTATCCCTAAAAGGTGCATATTGGACTATTGGTATAGAGTAGTAATGCACCTTTAAGAAAGTAAGAAAGAAAAGTGCTTAATTGAAATTGAATGGTACCTCAAATCTTAAAAGCATAATCTATTTAAAAACCTGTCCTTACATAAAACATATTAATAAAATAAAAGGTCACTTTGATAACCGTAATTAATACTTTTATAATAAACTAAGTATAAAATAATACACTTTTAATATCACTAAGTGCACTTTGTGAGTAGTGTCAATGTAAAAGTACATTTTAAATGACTTTTTAATAACTTTTTGTAGTGGTTTAAAGAGGTGCATTATTTTGATGTGATGCTGACTAACATACTAAAGCATGTAAAGTACTTGATTGTAATTATTAACTGCACTATTTAATTAGTTTAAAATTAAAATATTTTTATTTATACTAAACTGCAACTTCATCGTTTACAACGTGAAATTAAAAATATATTCAAACACATGACATACAAGTTTCAACAGAAATGATATTACCCTTGTCTGTATATATCGGCAGTACACTTTAACCATGTTTTAAACCATATTTTATAGAAATTACGAATAAAGATGCACTTTAAGTCCTACTGAGGGTCAAAAACAGTTTTAACTTAACTATTTGCTTTTAATGTCAATTTTAAGTATAATATATTTTTCATTGAATTGTAGTTAACATAGAATTAAGAGTCCAAAACATTAGATTCAGTTCCCACTTAAGTATTCTATTAAATTATATGAAGTAAAGTATGCTTTTCACAAGGGAAGGTATCTTTAAAGAGTTAAATAGGGATGCGTGTTTCTTCTCGGGTCATAGTATGTGTTACAGCTACTGCAAAGAGAAATAGCAGGAAAAGTGGTATAAATGGAGGAATGCCTCTATGAAAAGAGTGTCGTTCACAGCACTTGGCACAGGGCCGTCTGAAGAGGTACCTGCTAAGTGCCGTCATTAAAGCTGGAGTCAAAGTGTCTACAGGACTTCATTGTGCACCAAGGCCCTTGTTTCCTGTCAGACCTGGAGATGTGAATTGTCCCGGGGCCCTCCAGGTTGAACCAGGGCTGGGGCAGAGACGGGACAGAAGAACACAAAGGAATGAAGAGAGGTGACAGGTGCGAGTCTAGTCATCCAGTCTGACCCTCCCACCCGACCCTCTCTTATCTGGTTTGTGACTGGCATTAGGTCCACAGTAGCAAGCATTTCACACTTTTAGTTAGGGTTGCATTATGCCGGGTGACACCTCACCTGCTTGTAAAAAGCGGAGACACATTATCACGTCACGGGCCCCCGGTGCTTTGAACTGAAGCCCCGCCCCGGTGAGTTCGTTTGCATTTTGATGCCTGTGTCAAAGCAGTCTGATACACGCTGACGTCGGAATGATGCTCTGAACGTGGTGTGAGACGCAGATCTCAGATCCTCAGATCTTCAGGAGCCTCGGGGACTATTCAGGTGCCCCAATCAAAGAGGTTCTCCTCCATAAATTGGCTTTCATATTCAACTTTACAGGCACTGATTTGTCAGAAGTGAGAGAAGTAGCGCATGGTTAGGGGTTAACTACAGTCCACCTCGGGAAGTGCTGGGAACAGATACAGATTCTGTGGCACAGTTTCAGACAGCTCACAAATGTAATGTGATTGTCTCATTGAAGCCACAGCCCATATCCATTTGTGCTTTTTTTACCACTATGCTAAATTGTCAACTCTTCGAACTTTGGATAACAGTGGGTCAAGGACAGAAAGTTTCGACTCATCATATTTGATATCAAACTAAATAAAGATAGAAGCATTCTTATTCAGCATTCTTCTGAAGTGTTTGAGCTACGAAGTTTGTTCATTTGGAATATATGCCTTTTAAACACAGGAACATGATGTAGGTTTGAGGATGATGACATTATATACTTATGCATATATAAATATCATAACAATTAACATAAATAAATTAAATTATATATTTTACTATATTAATCACATTGAAATAATATCAATTATTAATACAATTGTGCAAATAAATGTTCTTTTGGTTTACTGTTATACATCCATGCAATTTAAAATAAAATAAATAATATATATTTCAATGTAATGTATTTAACTTTATACCAATTACATTCAAATATTTTAATTATTATATTTTTCAGTAAATAATTAATAAAAAAACTATTGTATACTTTTATATAATGTATATAATATAATGTAAGTTTATATAAATATATATATCATATATTTAAATATATCATATATTTAACTATTATTACATTAAAATATTTAATCTGAACAAATAATATGGTTATGCAAATATGTAAAACATCTATTAATACTTTCATATACCAGATATAAGACATTCATTTATATCAAATATATATTACTATATATTTAAATTTAATTATATATTTTACTTATTAAAAAATATATACATTAATATTATTAATATAATTGTACAAATAAAGAGAGAAAATTCAAAGAACAAACTTTCAAATTGTGTATATATACAGGAATTTATGAATAATTTATGATTTTTTTAAATACTTTCATATACTGTATTATTTTATATATATATATATATATATGTATATATATATATATATATATATATATATATATACATATATCATACAAAACAAATGACTGTGATAAATTACTGCTGCAATGTTTAATGTGATTTGGTTATAATACATATGTTATGCGACTTGCTCATGACAATCCCTTTGTAACGGTCTCATTGCATGCTTTATATCCAATAATAACTGTACAGAAACCACACCTTAGGTAATATTAAAAATGCTGGGCCCTCCTTTTCACATTTTATATTTGGCCAAATTTCAATTTCTTTTGAGGTCCAGTTCAGAGCACTATTACAATCTGCGATCATTCCCCAGAACATGCATGAAGTACTTCCAAGTTTGTTGCCCTCATTATATTTCAGTATTTCTCCATGCTAGTCACAATGGCTTGGACACATTCTGGAACAAGGAACATTAAAGGTGAAAGTGTGTAATTTATCTACCACTAGCATCAACAATTTTTTAACAATTTCACAGAACACTCCCACAGTTTATATGCCTAAAGTCATGATGAAACAGAAGCTAGCAACAGGTCTTTTCTTTTGTATTGTGACACATCTGAGGGTAATTGATTATCAAAAAAGAAAAAATGTAGGCAGGTACTCGGTTCTCTCATCAATTGTTAAATGGATTTTAAGATGTAGCCGTTCCACTCAAAAGTGAAGGGAGATGAATGCAGAAGCAATACTTCAACAGTACAGTTAATCGGAAAAGATCATTATCCCTTACCCTCTATTCATTAAACTTGTATGAAATAATTATGTGCTTTCGATTTTCAATAATTGCAGCAGTTCATATCACTGGGTAATCTCTTATATGTAATGGCACTTGCATATTGTCTCTCGAGCATGTATAATACGTCATCTTCAGGCTGGCAATGTCTGTCCAGCAGCAGTTTCGAGATGCTTTACAAACACATGTGCTTCAGTACTTCCATTAGCTTCTTCTTTCTACGTGTAGTCCTCTACCCCGCGTGCTTTTCTGGTGCATTTATCATCCATTTTCACTTTTGTCTGAGGCCATGCATCAAATGATCAATCAATCAGCCAAGTGTTTTCCTTAGCATTGGCCATCTCTTCATTGTCACCATCAAAGGACTGTCTCTCGTCCTTTGTGGGAGTGAGAGAAGAAGAGAGGGGGTTAAAGGACAGTAGCGGGTCTCATCCTTAAATGACACCAGAGAAGCCGAGATGTACAGTCGAGCAGCAGTGAGGTATCATTCTTGCTCTTGCTTCTGAGCACTGGGTTTTTCACTGGCCTGCCCTCCGAATTCACCTTGAGCCGTTGCCGAGACCTCCATCCCTCTCCATCTGTCACCAGCAGAGAAGCTCTGTTTTACTGCGGCTGGAACCGCGAACAGCAGATCTGGGTTCAGCCAAGATTCACTAGGAATGCGTTTTAACCACACACACTGCATGTGACCCTTTAACACTTATGAGCTTTTATTTATAGACTAGTCAATCAGAGAGAAGGAGTTCAGAGGTTTATAACATTCATGGTGAGCACTGGAACAGTCCTACCCTGTGGAAGATCAGCCATGATACCATTACAGCTGTCCTCTGGAGCTTTTACTGTGCATGTGTAACAGAAACGACACAAATTTGGTCGTTTAGGTGATACTTTTAAACAAGCAAACATTTAGAATAATTTAAAATGTGCTGTAAATCCCTGCAGTAAACTTTTTTAAGGAAGGAATTTATTCCTTTTTTAAGTCATATTTAATATATTTACCATCTATGGGTTTAGTAAGGCTGCATGATTTGGGGGAAAATCAATTCATATTTATTTTATATTACAACTGTAAATTGCAACGTGACTCACTGGCACATTCTCCATCACCAGCAGCCATCTCTGCCTGTTCCAGAGCACGACTTATCGATCTCAGCCCACAGTGTCTTGGAAGGCATGAGACATCTTCTGTTGTGGAGCTGATTTTGATGCCTAAGTCTACAACAGAAACAGCGAGAATCAATGCTCGCCACAGAACACGTGCTAGAGACTGCCAACCAAGCAGCCAGAGACTCCAAACAAGTCTATCCCGTAGCTAGAGCCAAAAGCCATCTCCGTCCCGAGACCCGAGCCCACCATCAGGGCAATCCCAGGGGCAGTCCTCTCCTGAAGAGGGCTCATTAACTTCTCAATGGAACCACTTCCGACCCATATCCCTGTCTCTGAACTTGCTTCAAGGAATCCGTTAGACGATCCAGTCCCACCCTGTCACCTGTTTAGCCCGATGTCTCCGCCATCACAGCTGGCTCCTTTCAGTTCCATGGATTCACCAGCTCTGCTTCCTCAACTTCGCACTCGTCGCTCCCTCCCATCAGCTCGGCTCTATGGAAACGGATCCCCTGGCTGCATCTCGGGCCTCCAGGCCCATGTCCCCACCTTACCCAGTCAGCCATTGAGTTTCACCTTGGTTCTCCACTCCCTTAGCTCCATTGTGGTCTGATATCACTTGAGCTGAATTCCGGGCCTCTAAGGCCCTTCACCCCTTCGGTTCCACCGGGTTCCTTCTTCTCTCCAGGCTCTGCCTTGGTTCTCACTCCCTCCGATGTCACCTCATTCTGCCAGGCCCTGTTTTTGCCTCAGACCCTCAAACTGGCAGCATCGCCTTGGACTTCGGGCCTCCAATGTCACTCCGGTCCGTCATATGTTCGGTTTAGTTGGGGGTCTCCACCTTAGTCGGTTGGCCCACAGGGGTCCATCCAGAGACCATCGGACTCCATCCACTCCACCGTGGTGTTCCCCTCTTCCGGCTCCCCGTTTCCTGTTTTTCGCCAGCTCCTCGTTCTCCACCAAAGCCCCCTTCCTCCATCGCTGGACTGAAAGTGCATGCCAAGAGGACATGTTTTGCTTAGGTTTTGTTATGTTTTTGTTTCATGCACATCCTTTCAGTTCTAGCAATTTGCCTTGCAATTGGCCCTGCAATTTGAAGTTGTAGGCAAAGTGAACTACTTCTAGATGATACACAAGTTGCGCAATTGGATGGGGCATGTCAGTTTGAAACTTAGCAGCTCCGATCTATAAAACGCAATGATAATTTAATTTAATATATATATATATATATATATATATATATATATATATATATATATATATATATATATATATACCAGTGGAAAGCAAGTTAATGAATGCTTTTGCGGGTAATATATAATAATAGTTATTTGGTTTTCTTTAGGCTAATGTGTGACATGACATAGTAATGAACGAGGTAAAAGTTTACAAAGCATTTGTTGAGAAATGTTTGAGTACATGTTGTATTTGACTTAATTTTGAAGATCTCATTGAAACTCAACAGATGTCAATAATACTAGATTTTTAAAGGGAAAAGATCTACAGTTATCTCCATTGAATCCCATCGCTGTCTGAGAGAAACAACTAAGATGAAATGATGTGAATTGTGGAAGTACTCATATCGCACTGAAGCAGACCATATTTCTCTTGATCTATGAAAGAACTAGAGTTGAAGGATGTATTTTGATTGTTCATTTACTAAGGAAAGTGTTAAATGATCAATAAACGTTTCAAAAGTGACTATATCATTTTACAGGAAACCTGGAAATGCTTTGACAAGGTTGCACTCGAACAGGGATCTCTTATGAATCAGCTGTTATCTGCAGTTGCTTTGTGTTTTACCTTTCAAAGGAAGCATTTCCCTGACCCGAGTCAAGCCAGTCAAGCGGCAATGACTGCACCTCAGTGTCAAAGCTAATTGGTAGCCGATCAAAATGAAGCTTGAATGGGAGTTGCTTGTATCCAGAATTACCCTGAACTATGGGTGAACCCAGGTGCTGCCATCGAAAAGAGTTCACTGGAATGTGCCTGAAATCATCTCACATCAACCTCAAATTAAACAGGGAAGTGCTGTGTTTCACAACTGCCCATTTAGCAGAGGAGATGAGGAAATGATTGCACGAGTGACTGTAAAATCCTGCCTTGATGGTGCCCTGATTAACACCTTTGAAAGAGACCTAAGTTCAAAAGACAGCTGACCCGTGACAGTTGAGCAAAAAAAAGATGATTGTATAATGGTGTCCAAAAAATGAACACGACCTGGAACGCGTCCATTCGTTATGAATGCAGACATAATCCGATCTTCCACTGGTATGCACTTCAGTTTGTTTTAAAAATGGTTGAATTTAGACAGTGCATGAGAATGAGATCAACACATATCCGCCTACATCTGTGTAAGATTACATAATCTGTAACAGTCTAGCAGCCAGCCACATTCAGGCACCATCTGCATCCTTTGTTTTTCAACATAAAATGATGAGGAAGTTAACATTCATAGATAAAAGATAATGAATTCATAGCATAATGAATTCAGAGGACAGAGGACAATTGTATATATTGATTCCAGCAATAAACATTTTATTTGATAGTAACCCTGGTTAAGTCATGTTTCAACCAGGTATTAACAAAATTTATAATATGTCTTCTGTCCACATTTCAAATTATGCTGAGACACTGCCACTCTGCGTTTTGAGTCAATCATATAAGTAGCACGACAGGGGAAAATTAT
Organism: Hybognathus amarus; assembly: GCA_030378365.1. Classification (NCBI taxonomy): domain Eukaryota; kingdom Metazoa; phylum Chordata; class Actinopteri; order Cypriniformes; family Leuciscidae; genus Hybognathus; species Hybognathus amarus. Next base: position 363,655 of record JAQIUQ010007654.1, read on the forward strand.
TTCTGTTAACACCGAAGTGTTTTGATCTCTCTTTTGCCCAATTTCAATTTCTGTATCCAATTTCGTCAAAGGGAGGGTCTATGAGGTAAATGGATGTGGACTAATGGTAAAATAGACAATATGAACATTAATATCAATATGAATGCGACTAGAGACGACGAAAACATGCGTAAGACATGCAGTTTCGTTTCTGCTTTGACAGCCACTAGACACACCGGACATGATGAGTGTAGGGTTAGAAATCAGGAATGGTGAAATTGTGCTTTGTGCTTTGTACTCGAACTGGATACTTCACCAAGTCAAAGCTTAAATCCCGTCTGGCTAGCGCGCTTTCATAATGTTTACGCATTTAGGTCAGTAGGTGGAGAGCAGATGGTATTTTGTGGCTGTTCGGACACATGAGCGTCTACACTTGGAAAGCAATCTGGATGAATGTGTACTAGACAACCTCTGCGAATTGGTCGAAAGTGGACAAACTCAACTCTCTTTACACCTGTATTTAGTGTCGTCTATGTGTGAACCAATTGACCAAAACGCATCTTAATACCAGGTGTAAACAGGGCCACATTGAGAGGAACGGCAAGAGAGTTGGGTATGGTGCATGAATACTTTTAGCCAATTGCATTCGCTTGGGGTTCTAATGGGGACCCAATTTCAAGAGAGGACCTTATATCCCATGACACTGGGACACATTTCAGGACAGATGAGCGTTTCCACTACAAATGCAATGTTTTCAAATGTTTCTGGCTACCTACGTTTTTCAGTGATCCGATCACAAATCATTTTAGACCCTGTTTCTACCTTTATTAAGTCAACACATTCTCATCCCAAGACGTCATCTAACTGACGCTTTTGACCATACATCAACATCCGACGTTTTTAGGTTACCCTTTAACGTCAGTTAGATGATGCTATTCCTAGGGTATCATCTAACTGACGCTTTACCACTTAGATGACGCGGGTAGGTTTAAGTCTGGGGTAGGGTTAGGATTCAGATAGCGCCATCTAACTGGCTTAAAGGTACCCCAAAACGTTGGATGTTGACATATGGTCAAAAGCGTCAGTTAGATGGCTGTCTTGGGGATGATGCTGATTTAGTGCTGCCCGGAACAAAAAAATCTCATCCCATTGGTGCTACTTACAGTATCATTCAGTTTGTTTCAGGAGAGGTGTGCTTTTACTTTCTAGACTTACAATATTTGCAGGGCCGATTACAAAAACCAAGCTCCATCTTGAGACTAGGAAATCATAGAGACTTGAAGGTGGGCTGAATTTGACTTTAGGCCAGTAAGCAACCACCCAGCAGTGAGAACATCCTTACAATGCCCTAGAAACACCCAAAACTCTTTAACAGCTGCATAGCAACATTTTCAATCAATCACCCAGGGTGCGGTCAACTATGGTCGCAACTTCATTAAACTCTGTTGGTAACAACAGAATTTGCGATCATAGTTGGCTTTGGGAAACGCACCCAGCATAGCAACGCCCTGGCAACCACCCAGAACACCCAAGCATTGTGGTTTACTTGGTTACTTACTGTACATAATAGCCATGCTAATGTTCTCATTTGAACAATTAAAACAATTTCTTGCACCTGCAGCAGCGGGCAAAACGCCACCTGCCAAATGGGCAACACTCAGAGTCTGGCTGCCTCTCCCTCTGCGCAACTGTCCTGGCAAATCTCTATCGTGAGCCCCGGCAGATGCTTAGCCAGAGAGATAAGGGCCCAGCGGCGTTTGAGACGCGCTGACAGGATGCTCCATTACACGGTGTAATTACAACCAGAAGCGGCACCAAGTGTGAAAGCGACTGATAACATCAGGTCAACCAGTGAGCAGGGAGTTCAGCGGGAGGTGGAGGGGAAAGATGCAGCCCTCAATTTTGAGTGCGCATGCCCGACAACCCACACTCACGCCTCCCTGTGTGTCCAGTAGTGCTGTTGAGACTGTGCCAGGAGGACACTGAATATGCTAACGAATATTCCAATATTACTTGGTCATTTTCTGACAATGCAAGTATGTCATGTTAAAAAAAGGCAAACGTTTGATTTTAGAAATCAGAACGAGAATTTTAGATCTTTTAAATACCTCATTCAGAATATGTTCAATGTTTTGATGGTCATAAAAAAACTGAAAAACTATTAATTTATATTATATTATTATATTAATTATATAAAATATTTTTATATTTATAAACACTTTATGAACATACTTTCAAATTATCATTTTGCAATTTCTGCAAAATTATCTGCTTATATCTAGCAGCCCAAGCTTATGCCTGTACTCGGTGAGCTACCGAGCTTTACTCGAAAATGCCATACACATGGAGCTGATTATGTGATGCACACTTCAACATGTATTAGTTTTTTAAAGGGATACTCAACTTTTTTTGGAAATAGGCTCATTTTACCACTCCCCAGAGTTAAATGTATTCAGCTGATTTTTTTTTATTTTTATTTAGAAAAATATCAGTAACCAGACAGTTTCTGGTCTCATTGATTTCCATAGTATATATTTTTCCTACTATGGAAGTCAATGAGACCAGAAACTGTCTGGTTACTGATATTCTTCTAAATATCAGAAAATCGGCTGAATGGATTTGAAAATGGTAATACTCAACTGTTTAACTTAGGGGAGTGGTAAAATGAGCCTATTTCCAAAAAAAGTGGAGTATCCCTTTAAATCTGGCACTATGGTTAAAGTGTTTTGAGGTCATCATAACATAGTACTTTGCAAAGAAGTTGTTGAAATTACCACTAATGGTAATTTCAGTTGACAACTGCATTGAACGTTTAGGGTTGTTTTGTTTTGGCACAATTTTCCAGTGAGTTCAGGATATTTTTTTATAATAGAACAGCAAGGACAAGTGTGCATGCCTTTGTTCCTATTATGCAGATTGTAGGACTATAGCAATATTCTGATCATTGTATTACATAATCACAATATGGGCCTTAATGGGTAAAGAAAACATGCTGGGGTCACTCTCAGAACATCAGCACTTGCTGTTCTGCAGTGTATAGATGTGAGAAACCACAACACAGGTGAAGCATCACAGTGCCACAAGGTCGGCGAGGGACAAACACAGGAAAGCTCTCATAAACTCAAACACAGAGGGCAGCAGCATTGCCTTCTCTCTCTCGCGCGCTCGCTCACCTCTGTCCTCGACTTACCCTTACCCCCCTCCAACTCCGGCTTGGCGACACGTGCTGATTCCACAATCAGATTTGTCCGTTTTATTTTGAGGTCCTGACCCCGCCGCCTTTGGGAATGTGAACTTTTCTTGTTTATTGGTGGCCATCAGGCCAAGAACAGCTGTGTGTGTGTGTGTGCATGTGTGTTAGATAGAGGGAATGAGAAGGGGAAGTGTGCAAAATGCCTCCATTTGGCTGGACGTGGATTGCTCCTATTAAGTAACAAAACCAGTCCAGATTTCACGCTTGCTGTGGGATGTGCATCATCCAGCAATTTGCCACCACAGCATCCTTATCGGCATCATAAAAGCTGGCTTTGGATGGATGGAATGAACCCCAGAGAAAATGCACAAGCACAAAAATCAGGAAGGGTGCACTTGGTTCCTTCACCTGTGCTCAGTCCTGCTGGGATATTAGTTAGGCTGCTGCTGGGCTGCTTGTGTGGAGAATGGGTGAGGCGGAGCAGAGGTTTGCAGGAGCTGAGGAGGAACACCGTCTCCTGTCGCCAGGCTGGATTTATGATGCTTCCTCTCACTTTGAAGGGCAGCTCTGTTTGCTTAGTCCCCGCTAACTACTTTGCATGGCCTGCCCCAGTGCATGTTCATTCACAATAACGCTCCAGTGCCGCCAACCCCCAGGAATAGGCTGACGTGCTTGAAAAAAGCAACATAGGTCCTTTGTTTTTCTCCTTTATCATTTTTAATGCTTTTAAGCAGAGCTGTCAAAAAAATTAATCGCGATTAATCACAACCAAAATAAAAGTTTGTGTTCACATAATATATGTGGGTGCACTGTGTATAATTATTTGGTATATATATATATATATATATATATATATATATATATATATATATATATATATATATAAATACTCACACATGCTTGTATATTTAAGACATATTTTCATGTATATACTGTATATAGATTTATATATAATCTATATTATATGTAAATAAATATTTTAATAATAATATTTTTTCTTAAATTAACATGCATGTGTGTGTGTATTTATGAATATATAATTATACACCGTGCACTCACTTAATTATGTAAACACAAATGTTCGATAGCCCTACTTTTGAGGCAAAGGCCTGTCAGGAATATGTCCAGGTCACATTTCAAAGCAAAAACAAAAAAAATATTTATTAAAAAATAATTATTATATTTTGCATAAAGAAAATTACACCTATTTAATATTTTTCACAATTAATCACATTTACTCCCACAAATGATCACTAATGAATTGTGAAAAAATTGTATTACATTACAGTAATGTCATGAAGAAAAATACATAATTATATAAAATTAAAATCTAAATTATCATGATCAAAACAATTTTTTAAATTATTTTAAACTTAAAGTAATAAGAATTTGAGGCTCACCATTGAGAATGCAAACAAAAAGTAAAACATATAAACATAGTAATCTAGGCCAAAATTGAGTCAAAATGCTATTTTATTTTATTAATGATCCTTTTATTATTATTTGTCATTATTTTCGTTTTAATCAAGCACATTCCTCTAATTCACATTACTGTAATTTGTTAAAAAATATTTGTGCTTACTATTATTTAAATTGTAAAGTATTTTATACATCATGGTAATATTTGTTAAATTGCCTCTCATTTTATTTTGATTTTGAATAAAAAAATATTACAGCATAACCATTAACAATACTGAGAATTACAAGCAAATGTAAAAGTAAAATGCCCAGATGCATTGTGGTAATAAGAGTTTTTTTTGGTGACCTATATGATCATAAAACAAACTTTATTTCTTTCGGCAAAATTTAATTTCATATATGACCTGGATATTATCTAATGAAATTCACCCCTTAAAGTCTCATCTCGCACTAATCCATTTACACTAATATCCCCTCAATAAAAGAGTTTTCGAAAAACAACACATCCTGGCTGTTTGCAGCACTGACATATTCACCCCAAACAAATAAGTGCAAAACCACGGGTGATAATACAGCAAATCTGATCATACGGAGCCAACTAATGGAGTTTCAAAGCGAGGGAATGGGAGGATAGATCGTGCCATCTGCACCTCTCCACGGCACAACACACTGTCTACAGCAGCAACAGGAAATCTCTGCAAAGTTCAGCCATGGGTCAGTGTAGACATCGCTCCTCCCTCTGCCCTCCCTCCACCACACACACACATCCACCTGAGCGGCCTTTGAGGGGTCATGAGGATTAGCGACGGGGCGGGGGCTGGGGAAACGGGATACAACTACCATATAATTCAAACAATTAAGGAAACATTTAGTTAATGGTGCAGTGTGTGTTAAGTGTGCGGCTGACCTTTTCCTGAACCCATTTATGAACTTCTGTTTTGGTGTGTGTGTGCATGAGCGTCGCACAGATCTTTGCAAGTCCAAACTCCATTTCCCCGCAGAGAGTGTAAACTTTAGGCAAATATTGTTCGTCTTGTGTAACCGAGTGGCATACGTCTTCGGATAACCGCTGATGGGAGGTCAGCTAACCTGCTGTCAGTTTGCCGAACGCTGATATGCCAGCAAAGTTTGCACGCCCAGCAATCACTAATGTCTCTCCACACAAGTGCTTGTGAGATATTGGCATGCAACTGGTCATTCCCATGCTGAGCACGATAAGGTTACCATTATGACTAAACTGGCACACATGATTCCTTAGATGACAGAGAAATTACCCACGCTGCCTGTTATCTCTATAGAGCAGCACTGTATGATTCCATAACAGAACATGAAGAGCCAGCAGGGGCTGCCTGACCTCTCTCTAATCGCGAAGTCAAATCCTGGTCAAACCCTGAGGGACAGCCGTGACGGAGGAGGCCGTCCCGACTCCATACATGTGTTTGGAGCCGTGATTAAGCATTCCAGGAATGTGGTATGAAAATAAGCGGCTTTGATTGAAAACAAACAAACAAACAAAAGATTATTCATGTAATCTGACCAGGCTGTTCCGTCACATGGGAAAACATTCATGCGTCTTTAATGGCGTTTGCTGTCAAGAAGGCTTGAATATGAGCCGTTCTTCATATAGAGGACACATTTTTGTGGGCAGGACACAGTTAGCATTTTAGCACTTCCAGCTCCATCATCCTGAAGTCATTGGGCTTTTTGAATAGGTTTTAAGTTAAATGGCTGAAATATGGTCTGTGGTTAACAGAACCATAAGATATTTTCATTAGGAATGCTCGATATATCGGCTACCATATCGGTATCTGGCCGATATTTGTCATTTATATGTTATCGTTATCGCCCGATAATAAAATTTGGCTGATATATTAAAGCTGATAAATAATGAATTATTTCCTTCAACACTTGACACCTGAGACACTTAGGATGCGCACTGTTCAACATGATTGATCTTAATTGCTTGAAATATGATTGGAATCAAAAAGGAAAATATAGTTAAGTGCAAAATGTGCTGTCATATTGACTACATGAAATTATAATGAGAACATTACAATTGTGTTAGGGGACAGATTTTAATTGTGAGACTTTTGTTTTTGCAATCAGGCTTTCAAAAATTATATAAAAATTGGACTTAGATTTATCGGCCAATATATTGGTTATCGGCTTTCAAATATAAAGAATTATCGGTTATTGGTATCGGCCAAAATGTTCATATCGGTGCATCTTACTTTCATGTTTATTATATAAACATATAAATACCACACTTTTAAAGCTTTTACTTGTCTTGAAAAGGTGGTTGCTAACAAGTAACTAAATGGGACTACAGAGTTTGTTGGGGATAATAAACATCATCGTGGCATACAGGTTAATTCATCTACTCACTAGTCTGCTTTCACAGCCTCGTTGTGTTCATATTCACTCTCTTGCAGACCATTCTAATCTCAAATTTGCAGGGAAAATGTTTTTAAATTGAGTATAAAAGAGTTGAAGTCTTGCAACCTTGGTGTTTTTCGTTTACAGCTTACATTTAGCCTTTTGCTTCTGGTGATTGCATTTAGGCTTCACAACTCAGTTAATTTGTGTTAAAACTGTGTTAATTTGTTCGATTCATTATCATAATGAACAAAATGCAAGTGCGCAGAGCATATTTTCTGCAATAATCCAAAAAGCCAATGGAAAATCATGTTGAGTTCATGTTGAGTCAGTGCAACTAGGGTGATGCTAACTGGATGGCCTACAAAAATACATCATCACCTGTTGACCTTGCATGGGGTATATTTAATAATACATATGTTACGACTTTTATAGAAAAACTATTAGATCACAATGTCCTTCCAAATTCATAAGAATTCATTCAGCGGCTATCTAGCTCAAAAAGACAAAAAAGTACCACAAAAGTGGTTCATATGACTTTGGAAATCAATTGATGGATTTTGTGATTGAAATTAAAGCTGTTGTTTAGTAAAAATCCTTTGTGCTTCTAAAATCTCAAATGCTCTTGTGCATATTCAGAATTAGCATTTTGTGATTGCATGACATGAGAGAACTAACCATTATAAACATCAAAAGACGCGGCATATTTATTCAAAATCATAATTTGAAAAGCAGTAAATTTTCAAAAACTCACCTTTTGTGTTTCACTGGAGAAATACAGTTATATTATTTATTTAGAACAACATGAGTGTGCATAATTGATGGCAAAACTGACATTTTCGGTCTTGAGACCTGTCACATCGAGCTAAGAACATTAAATGCATACGTTATAGCGCCCTCTAATGGACATCTAACATAGTGCAAATGCAGGTTTACAGTTCTAGAAGTGTAATAAAATGGACACAATTTGACATATCTAGACTAGAGCTGCTATGAACTGGTGAAAAGCTCTTAAAAATAAGCCAACAAGGTAAAAATGTGCCAAATGAGTAGTAAATGTGATCCAGGAGCTCTTGACTGCTTTTAACTTAATTGTAGGTAGCTATAATTATTTCCATCAGTTTGATTTGAAAGCTGCACTAGCAGCCAAACCTCACTGCTGCCTCGTCATTCACTACTGAATTATCAACTTAAATATCAAACTTGGTAGTTACGGATAAATTAATTTAAATAAATTATAAATTACAGATTTTTTTATTATTATTATTATTTGATTTTACGTACAATAACTCTGGTAACAGGTTTAAATTGTCGATGAATGTAGTCAAATAATAAAATGGGATTATTAAAAGTCCACATGATGTCACTTCCTCAGTCTGGAATTTTTTGAACGTACCTTAACGAAGTCTGCCATCTAATGGACGATGGGCGTAATAACAATCTACGTTGTAGATCTGTAATCTTTATTGCATGCAAGCAAGCTCAAACTTCACTTTACCCTTTGCAACCCGGTTATTGTATTATACATTTTATTAGACCAAATCAGAGTCTGGAAACTTCAGAACATTGAGTAAATGAGAGTTACAGTATGAAATAAATGTTACAAGCTGTCCAATTATACTTGATGAGAGTTTCAGTCATCTTCACTCGCTCTCCTCTCCTGTCTCCCACCGAGTGAAACTCAAAGCTTAGGTTCTGGATCTCCACACGATTCATAAATGTCAGTGAAATCTTGACTTTTTATTTCCACAGAGCACTGTCCTAAACTAATGGCAGTGATGTGGTGTTCTATCTATCTATCTATCTATCTATCTATCTATCTATCTATCTATCTATCTATCTATCTATCTATCTATTATATCTATCTATCTATCTATCTATCTATCTATCTATCTATCTATCTATCTATCTATCTATCTATCTATCTATCTATCTATCCATTAATCTATCCATTAATCTATCCATTAATCTATCAACTGCTTAGCAGCAGAATAAATATATTTGGCTATATATTAATGTGTAAAACAATGTATAGCAAAGAAATAATATTTGCATTACAATATTCCAGGTTTATTCATATTTTGCATTCATTTTAAATGACACATAGATCCACACGACAGCAGACACCTGCACACCCACAGAGATGTTAAAAGTGTGGTCTTTCTCCAGATAAAGAGCGTTCTGCATTGAGACCAGTAGTGAAGGATTTCAAACGAGGATTTAAAGAATGTGCAAAAGGAGTTTTCCTTTAAACCCACATAACATCAATAATAAAGAAAACAGTCAGCTTTTTTTTTTACACATTTGAAAATTGTATTAAAACATCTAAAAAGTCATCAAGAACGCAACACTGCATTTTGTTCTCTTTGGTATTTTCTCTATTACTGATTAGAGACAATTTTGGTCTGATGCTGACAAATCACTGTCAAGTTTTGAAGAATCAGAATTATTACTTAAACTACAATTGTAAAAACGACTTAAAACACATCTAAAAGGCAGCAAAAGATCAACAAAAACAGAAATATAAAAACCCACATCCAAAAAGAACATTTTTAAATGCAAATACTGAAGCCATGCATAACAAATAAAGCCATCAGTCAAACCCCATACACTTCAAGCTCATAATACTCACTGTACAGCTCACTGTATGTACACATTTGCTGGTAGAAGTAATAAATAGATCTGTTGGTATATCCATCAAAAAGTTAAAAAACACAGTCCACAGCCCTTATGAAAAGAGAAGAATATGAACACACTGGTTGTCTGATAAAGTGGACGCATCAGTAGTCAGCTCAGTTCTCCATGCTGGTGTAAGTCAAGGCATTAATCCCTGGTCTTTTCTTCCCTTTGATCTTCAGAGATCCATAACGGGCCTGCGACCAATGAATGACAAGCATTTGTTACCAGAATCAAAATGAAGAGGCGAGTTATAAACAATCATCATAATCTCAAGAGAATATGATCTGATGAAGAGCTGTAATAACTAAATGATAAAAATGGCAAATAGCAAACTTCCATCAGTGACATCACTTTAAAATAGTAAAACAATGCATTGATTTGAATATTGGGTAATCTCACCATGCATAATTTACATTTTACTATACTATTCTTACCTGTAAATGTAACCAAATCAAATTCATGTGAATATTTCAATTTTGCAAATCAGCCTGTGAGAGTTGCGACTTCTTACAGAGTGCAACATACGCGTGTCATCAAACGCAATGCAACAGAGGAAAAAGGGCATAATTTATTACAAAAATAAATAAAATTATAATTATAGCTTTTGACCAAATATTGTTGTATGGGAAATATAGGTGAAATTTACATTCACAAATTAACGCAATAATGTTTTTGGTATAACAGTTAGATGATATAATTATTGTCCTTTACAAAAAAAATTACAGTAATGTGCTATGTTCAGATGAGGAAATATCTTTTCGAACCGGCTGCTTTCTAACTGTGGACAAACTCTTTAAAAAAAAAAAAAAGAAATATAGAAAATAATATGTGGCTTTTGAAAAATGCAAATAGAAGTCTTTTAGGGAGGGTTGCACCAATAAGGATTAATCTTAAATCTAGATTAAATAAAGGTTTATCTTATAACTCAGTTGCACCAAACTTTAAACCTTGTTTAAAAATAAGCAGGTTTACATGTAAACCATCATTTTAAAGGATAATTCCAGTATTTAACACCTTAAGTCTATTTTGTAGTTTGTTTTGAATGAAATAGAGTGGTGGACTTAGAAATATGGACAATGGGTCCTGTCTCGAACTTTTGACTATTTTAGAATCGCCTGTGACGGCTTTAGACTGGCTGTCTATGGGCATGCACAAACATGTCCAAAAAACAACCCTTAACGTTCATTTTCAAAACTGTGCAACTCACCGAGTGATTGGTGGTGTTCGTTGATGTTCCGAAACAAGTAACATAGTGAAATACCGTTTCTGTCGTGTTTTATTTGTCATTTTTTAAAATCGCATTGATGTCTGCTGGAGGACTCAGTGCTCGTTGATATTACTGCGCTAGCTATCCGGAAACAGAAAGGGGTCTGTTTACATTTGGTTGTAGTCTTTTTGCTCGGTTCTCCGTCTCTCAGAAGGCTGGCGTGAGCAGAGCAACTGTGCTCTTCTGTCTGTGACTTTTTTATGGTGCGCTAGACACCATGTTCCATACAGCGTCCTGGTCGTCGCCATCAAGTGGTCGGGAGTGTGCTAACGCTTCAGACTCAAATATCAAGCGGAAGTTTATACGCTGGTTGTGAGGTATCTGAAAAAATAGTTCCACTATAGCAAACAACACGGATTGAAAGCATACATTGCACCGATGTAGTTGTTTTTAATCATCAACGAACACCACCAATCACTTCGGTGAGTTGCACAGTTTTGAAAATGAACGTTAAGGGTTGTTTTATGGACATGTTTGTGCATGCCCATAGACAGCCAGTCTAAAGCAGTCACAGGCGATTTTAAAATAGTCAAAAAGTCGAGACAGGACCCATTGTCAAAATTTCTAAGTCCACCACTCTATTTCATTCAAAACAAACTACAAAATAGACTCAAGGTGTTAAATACCAGAATTATCCTTGTTTAATCCCGGATTTAAAGCCCCTCTGAAATCTATATCTAAGTTTAGCTTTTAGTATGAACATATTTGCCTTAAGGTTATTAATAAGCTGTGTTCCAAAACAATGAGAAACGCCAATGTTTTCATTGTCTGCTTGATCAGTAACAGTCATCTACGTAGCAGTTTAAAGACAGCTGACATTTTACAAGTTTCTATCTTTTATCGGCAAGTAATGTAATGGCGATTTTCCACTGCATGGTACGGCTTCGGCTCACTTGTGGCGATTTTCCACTGCATGGTATGGTACGGTACGGCTCGCTGAAAAAAGGTACCACCTCTGTTAAGGTTCCAAGAGTACCGTACCAATACTAAAACGTGACATGAATACACTGCAGATCACTGATTGGTCAAACTGAATCGTCACTACCAGTGTCATTGTATTTGCGAGACATCAAACCAACCAGCTAGATTTAAATAGCCACGCGCTGTAGCACCTGTTTTAAAACTACTTGCTTGAAGAAAAAAGAAAGAATGAAAACTTCCGAAAAATAAATAGCTGAATCGTGGTCAGTGGACGAAGTGCAGACATTCCTCTCATTGGTTGCAGAGGAGTGGATAAACTATAACGGTCAGACTATAATCCCACCCACTTTGAAGCGGTACTAACTGCAGTGGAATAGCAAACCAGCAGCGACGAGCCGTGCCGAGGCGACTCGTGAAACGCAAGTGGAAAAGCTGAATCGAGCTGTGTCGAACCGAGCCGTACCAGCAAGAGTTTTTCTGGTGGTCAAAAAAGAAGGAAACTGAATACTAACATTGTTGCTGTTTAATTACAATGGCAAATCCATCCATCAGTTTTCAATCACAGGTTCGAATTCTAATCCCTGATTTGTTAATCTGCGTTTAAAATTAAGTGGTGCAACACAAGTCGATTTAAAATGAAGCCCATATCAACAAATCCTAGATTAGCTGTAAACTGTGTTGGAGCAACTCACCCTTTATGTTACGTTTATTTAGTTATTGAGTCTGGACTTACATCTCTGCGCACTTTTGAGCGGGTTATTTTGACACTCTGAGATCGTCTGAGCCCATGATGAGACACGGCTTCATCTTCAGAGAACACAGCCTTCCCCCTCGTCATCACTTCTGTCATTGTCATCGCTATGGTAATATTCTACAAAAGAAACAATTTGAGAATTAAGAAAACAAGATGAACATATAGATCAGAGTATTATCACACATAACAGCAGACGTGAAGAGCAGGTATGATCGAGATCAGTGCTACTTAAAAGCTTATCCTTCAAGACAGTATTAACACCAACATCAAGTGGAGACCAGGGGCTTGTTCTTCGTACGTTGCTTAAAACATCCGAGATCAAATGAGACATCTAAGATGATATCATCGTGCTAATCATGATCCGGCTAATTGGGTTCTTCGAACACACCTGTTGTTTATGATTAGTATCGCTGGATTGAGTTATCTGAGATAACTGCGCGTTCTGCGTTGGTTTAAAAGGGGACATGTATCAATAGCAGAACCAGTGATCAGCAACGCTGCTATTGGCTGTTGCTGATCATGGTTCTTGAAAATTTGACATGCATCCTGGCCCTATTTTGCTTTCACACTGATTTGTGATATGGAACATGGTCACACACCATCTAAGAGATTTTACTCAGTCAACTGCCTTTTAAAAAATATAGATATAATATTACTAATCTGGAATATTACAAATTGTAATAGTAATTTGGCTGCACATTTACATAAGCCCCCTTTCTGCTCACAAAATCCCTTCATTGAGGGCTTGCATTATCTTCATTAAAAATTATAATATACCCTAAGAAAAAAACTAAAAAACTAAGAGCGAGGTAAACTTTGTGAATGGCACGACAGAAAGCTTATCAATTTCTCTGCATCTCCAATAGTGTAAAGGAAGCCACTCGCAAATAATTTTAGGGCAATGCAAACATTTTGTGCTGTTGTTGAAGCCTGACATCGAATCGAACATTAATGTGCATTTCCAACAAAATAATAACGTTAATGTATTTAAACGAACACCCTCACGACGATCGTTTCACGAGAAAAAAAGAATAAATCTCAGAAATTAGGCTACACTATCGCGCTGCGCTGAAAGGACTTCCTGTATCAGTCGCGATCTAATCCTGTTTACATGAAATAAGCCTGCTCGCGAGCAGGTTCAAGCTGACGGACCTGTTGCTATGACAGCAAGTCCAGGATGAGCTTTGAAGAACCAAACGATCCAAGATCATGGCAAATCGCCAACAATCAAATCCAGCTAACTGAGTTAGCGACGTATGAAGAACGAGCCCCAGGTGACAAAGAACTAAAATTCTCTACAACACAAATATGTTCTACATTGAAGACAGAGCGTAAACCTTTTTTTTTACAATTATGCATTTTGTGATAATTCTTGATAAATCGATATTTAAATGTATTTATATTAATATTTTATATTTAATATTATATATATTATAGCCGATAAACGAATATATTGTTGTTGGATAAACCGAAATACATTTTTTATTTTTTTATTTTATTTTTGAGAGCCTAATTACAAAAACAAAAGTCCCAACATTAAAAATCCTGTCCCAAGGACACAATTAGAAATGTTCTCATTATAAATGTATGTAGCCTATATGACAGACTTGCACTGCACTTAACTGTATTTTCCAAAGTGATCCAAAGTAATTCCAATTATATTTCAAGAAAGTTAAAAGCATCATGGCAAACAGTGCGCATCTTAAGTGTCTCAGATGAAGGAAATGATCCACTATTTATCGGCTTTCATATATCTGCCAAATTGTCTTATCCAGCCGATGATGATAGTATAATAACTATGATGTATTTAAGTTTGCAAACTTAGTTTCGAAGGCTTGGGAAAGAAGGCAAGCTAGATTTGTTTAACTAGATTTAATTTTGTCTTATGTAGGATTATGGGTTTAGGTTGGAAGCTTATTTGATTGTGTAATTGTGTGTGTGTGTATATATATATATATATATATATATATATATAGATATATAAATGCCAGAGACATTTATGTATGATTATATACATGTATGGCTATGAATATACAGGTACTATTATTACTTTGTTCCTAATTCTTGTCTCTATTTGGTTAGTTGGGTATATGATGTACCCTGGACCTGACTATCTTGTATATTAATTTTTCTTATATTTCTGTACATTATTGTTGGTGCCTTGTAAGCCCATGTGGGCTGAGCGTATGTGTATATATATATATTCATTAAAAATGTAAGCATTCCAATATATAATCGTATATATTGGTCAATAAGATGACTCGAAATGGTGGCTGCATATATCGTGCATCTCTACATTGCATTCAAGGTATGCATTTTTATCAGTTCTTGCTTTCCCTGGTAATCGAACCCATAACCTCACCGTTACTAGTGCCAGGCTTTAATTTTTTAAACTACAGCAAGGCTAAAAAACTTTAATATTACAGCATAGGAACAACAATATGCAAAATGACTAAGGTGAAAACATGCTTGATAGGAAACCTGTGCAAGTACACAAACAGATGAACTTGTGACGGATACATTTGTTCCAAAATACAGCAGAATTTAAATGGACGTCCAACAAGGTGTGGAAAGTGTTTCTCCTCATTTTAAGTAGTTGATAAGCCTATTTATTTATCCAAATGTGCATGATTATTTGTTTTACTAATTTGCATTTTAGTATTGCTTTTCCTTGTCCATGACCCTATTCCAGAATAGATCTATTTTGGGTCACGACTGACTGGTTGAAAACCACTGATCTAGTTTATTGTGAAGTTTGGGAATGTGATTTCAGCTGCAGAAAAAGGAAAAGTGGGAGAGAGAAGAGAGAGAGCAGCTGCCGGGTTGAGGCCGTCTCCTGGCACCATCACCTCTGGGCTCCCTGGGTGGCGCTGGGAGCTAGGCAGAGCCAGCCTGTGCCAGGGCGCCTAAAGGCAATCCACCCCAGAGCAGATTCACTGCACACTCTCATCACCAGAATGATGCCACAAAAAGACAATATAAACAATAAACAAGACCATACAGCACTGCACAGAACTGCAGGCTTAATTTAGTATTGTGTATGCAGTTCTCCTTTCCACCATCAGGGGGCAGAATAAATACAGAAACCAATGGTTCTGAAGAGCCATCCTTTGTTTGTTTCCACACCCACCGCTGTTTTCAATAAACGAAATAACAACTTCCGTGGATTTAGAAAACTATGCAATTCATTTTCCAGAATCATTCTTTTAAGGCCCTGTGCAAACTAAGCAGAAAGAGATTTAATAGGCGACGAATATAAAGACGCATTGGCATGTCTTTGTTATTTAGACTGATAGCAGCTCTGAAGGCCAGTCTGCCTTATAACCAGGAGAGACACAACTTCTCTCAACCTTGGCATGAATTTTATTGAGCATCTGAATAACAGTCGTAATATTTTGTAGGCTGATACAGCTTATTAATGTGTGTGTGTATATATATATTACATATATATACACAAATAATGGTTTACGTTTAATTCTTGGAGTAGGATAATGGAAAATTATTTTTTTAAAAACGGACAAAATTGTCACACTCTAGGAAAATAACAAAAATCATTGCAATATTCACAATGCTAGCATTATTATTGCTAGTGAAACCACTAATATCAGACCCCTGGACTTAACAAGTATGAGCATAACAATATATACAGCCATGGTTTATGTCATGCCCATCATTTAAAGCGGACTTCTGCATCTTTAGAAAAGCGAAACCCAATATTAAAATGTGGGCGAAATAAATAACACACTTGAGCCTCTCTCTTTATAGGCTACCCCCTGTTTTTAAATTCAAACTGCAATTAGCAGCTCGTTTGATCAGTCGGGATCTTTCACCTTGGCTTTGAGCCTCTGAAAGGGAATGCCATTTTTGGAGGAGCTGGCTTTCTGATGGCTTCATTGCAGACGAGATGAAAATGACCTGGATGCCAGCGGAATTTCAAATGCGGCGGGCACATTAGCATACTGAGATAGAAGCACATTAGGTATTCTGCTCAGAGGCTCCCTGAGCTGTTTTTTCCTCTTCATCTTCTCACAAAGCGGCACTAGACTATACCTTTCATGCTAGGAATGTGCCTTTATCACTTATAACCCTCCGTTGCTTGAGAACAAATACCGAACCCATTCCATTTGCTCGAAAACCAGTTAAAACTGCCGTGATTTCCAAAAGCGTGTGAGATCTGGTTGAGATACCATTATGAAAGCGCTATGGATTTACTTGCAAAACAGACGCTTTCCCAGCTCCTGCTGTTTGGTGTCACACAAAAGCTGTCTGATACCTCGCAGGTGACAACATCGCACATTCAGAATAAACATGTTGTCTGATGGAGCAGTTATTGCATAATAGTCTATTGTTTATGATGTGTGATCACCTCTAAACCTCACTTGAAATTGTTCGAGTCATTAGACATGACGTTGTAATGCATTGGCAGCTCATTTGAAACATAGTAGCTTTATAAAAATACGTATTTTGTGACTAAACAGGCAAAGCAAGGCATCTGCCTTCTGTTGTGGACGCACAACAGCAGAGCGAAAGGAAACAAAGGATGACGTGTTAATAATTAATCTGAGGTAAGATATACCAGCTCCGTCGGGTTGGTCCATGTTGGCTCTTCTGGCAGGGTTGGAGCCGTAGGATGAATATCCGTCGTCGTGAGGGATCTGGGTAAGGTCGTGCATGCTGAGGCTCCTGAGCTTCTCTGTGATGGCACCTTGACCCTGTAGAGACAAAACAACCCCCAGTTATGATAAACATGTCAGTGCTGACAACACACAGAACAGCTTAGACAGAGCGTAACAAGACTGCATGAATTAATCACGACATGCATGTATGGATGAATGTTAAAAAGATTTGGGCTCTGTTCCAAGTGACCCATTACCTAGTGACCTGCTCCGGTGTCAAATGAACCTCTGGAACAAATAGCGCTCCTCAAATGACTTGATTTATTTCAACGGGGTTGGCATTAGCATGTGAATTTATTGATTAAACAATAAATTAGGGCCGATTCCCCCAGAATGCAGTTTTTTTATTCCACTGCGCTAATTTTACATTGTTTTTCAGTGTAATTGCGCTAGAAGGACGTTTTTCGCGTTGCGCACACATCTTGTGCATGACGCATTACTAAAAATGTTAAATGAAGTTAAAATAAATTCGGTTTTTAACCACAAAAATGCTTTGTGTGAAGACCCTTAGAAGCATATTAACGTCAATTTTCTTGTTTCATTTCATTCTTTTTTCCCCATCACAGTGTATTCTGGCATTGCCACCTTGCCAAGTCCACACAGCATCAGAATAGACCTTATGTAGCCCCGCCCCTTTTCAGTGCTGCTGCTCGTTGTCTTTTGACTTCCGGTCTGTATTTTCACAGCGATCTTGCATAGGTATGAATGAACTGCTCGTAAAAAAATTCCCAGTTCGACATTTGAAGACATCTGCTTTACAATGCTTATGATAAACATTACAATGCTCATGATACCTTTTGTTAACTTTACAATGAGTAAATCCACTTCACCAGCTAATTACTCCTCCACAGCAATGCCATAGAAATATACAGAGCGACCGCAAAACGGAAGATCAAAGACAATATTCTAAAGATGTGCATAAGGTCTATACAGCTGTCAGTTCTGTATTTCAGTCCTTAATATTGTTATTTACGAGAGTGACAACAACTGCATTCATATTGGCCAATTCAGACAGCGCAGACAAACACCAACAAACCATTGGATTTTATGAAAAATAACTGTCATATGAAGTGTTCTTGGTTTTGGAAGAAAGCTTAAGGCCCACGTGTGTCCACCAAAGCGTTTTTCCATGAGCCTGGCATACGTTTTCAATTGTTCAATGGGAGCGCCGCGTTTTTTAAACGCCATGAGCTTAACGAGGCGCTGAGCATTTTTTTTTTCACGCTGAAGCGCCGAGCGCCAACGTTTTTTACTGGTCGCCGAGAGTTGAAAAATGTTCAACTTTGGTTAAAGCGCAGCACTACCGTGCACTTTTGACCCACCCGTCCCAATCACAGTGGAGGAGGGGCGGGACTAAACCACACTGACCAACTGTCACAACATTCTTTCTGTACAACGACATCAACCAACAGAACTAACCGGACAAAATAGATGAAAAATAAATTTAGTATGAAACAAATTATCTGCGAAATCAGTTACAAGTAAACTGTGATGCGGACATTCTGTATCATAGCAACGAAATGATCTCAATGGAAAAAACGCTGCGCTGCCAAAATGTTCTCTAGTGCCCAAAGCTCTGCATCTTCAGCAGAGCGTCTGGCCGTTTTCAGGTGGCTAAAAGCGCTTTGGTGGACAGCACGGCCTAATTGAAGACAGATTTATGAAAAAAATTAACTTTGGCTAAGAATAATAATACAAGCAGTACTTAACACCATGTTTGAGTCAGAAAAAACTATTTAAAAAAATGAAAAAAAAAAAAGGAAACCATGAACTAAAAGTTGTTAAAATGACATTAACAACATGCCAGTAGACACTGTGGAATTTACCTGCACTGGAGAGAGCAGGGCTGCAGTATTCCTATAGGGTAGTGTATGTCAGTAACAAGAAAAGATCATTCACCAAAGAGATATCACAAATAAAGCAGAGAGAACATGCCAGAAAAAGAGTTAAAGGAATGAGAATGAGATAAGATGGGGGAAATGTGGTAGCTTTCGAAAATAGAGATTGACAAGCCTTTTACAAGCTTATTGGCTAAACTTTAGAGATGTCTTTCAATAACGGCATCATTTCAGAGAATCTGGAGGACAGTGGCCAAATGAAAATTGGAGCATTGTTGAGCAGCCCTGTGATCTGCTTCTGATTAGTATATCAGCATGATTTCCTTTACGAATACTAATGGCCTTGGGTTGGTTTTACAAAAGAACAGTGACCTTTGCTTGCAAATGAAAGTCATTAACGCGTCATTTATTGCTGGTATTGCAGATTTGTGCCAGCGCACTTGTGCTCTTTGCTACATTAAGAAAAGGAAAAGAGTTTAAGGTCAATATGAAACATCATTTGCAACACTTTTACTTTCATAATGTGATGTGCACTATCATTAAAAGGTTTGGGGTTGGAAGATTTATTTTTTAAATAAAAGTACCTTATGTTAAAAAAAATAAAAAGTTAATAGGGTCCTTTTTCATTTCATTTGACTTACACACAGGGTTCAAAACAGCTCTCTCATTCGGTTTGTCTACCTTCAAAACACACACTTGCCTTGACAGCGGCAGACACAGCAGCAGTTGCAGCAATGCTCAGTCCCTGCTTGCCAAAGTTCACCATGGTCTGTAGCTTCGCTCTTTTGCCTGGATTATGTCAGTCGTTCAATTTCCTTCAAGAACATTAGGACAATATTGAGGCCTTTCAGGTCTTCAGGCACAGTATCAAGCAATATAATACACCAATAATACAATAATTCACTACTGGAAAGGAATAGCAGCACTAGACAACAGGGGAAAATAAGGACAAAATTCGCCTTTCATTTTGCAGTACGGTGAATACAAACACAACATCAGTGTTAAGAGGTAGAAACATATGGAGAGGAGATTCACCCTTTCTTTGGAGGAAAGCAGAGGATGGAGAGCTTTTCTGTAGATGACACTAGCTCCTCTTCGTGTAGGGAGACAGAAGCCAGATCACAAACGCAACCTCTGATTTCGTAATATAGAGGAAACCTTTAGATCAGAGAAGAGAAAGAGAGATACAAGGACCCCGTTACATCGAGATTATTCGCTGATATAATTACACTCATTAAAGCTGTATTCCAACAAATTAATTTGTGCTACTCTAAATTAAAACAGCAACTTCGTTTCATTAAGCCCTGATTGCTTCCCTGCATTCCTTGGTCTAGGGAAACAAAAACAAGATCTTAAATGAAACGGCTGGCTTCTTTAGCCTGACATGAATCACTTGTAATCAGGTGATGTGTGAAGTGAACTCACCAGGCAATGGTTAGATCTGAGATGGTCTCCACTACTGTAAACAAGGCAAAGACAATCCAGTACATCATCCACCGCACCTGAAAAAGGAACAAAACAGCAAACAAACAAAACAACAGATGTTTAATTTACACAGTTTATGTTTAGCGCATTGATATAAAAAAAGTGACCTATACCAGTAATCAATAAAGATTTTTAAGAGTTCTCGCCCAATACGGAACCATACCGCCAATCCAAACTGTATGCTAATTGTCAATCGTATTTGACGATAGTGGCCTTGACTGTACATTATCCCACTATGAGAGACATAAAACTAACATGCTATGCAGAGTATTTACTGTATATGATATGACAAATGGTCATATATACGCAGTTGTTTACCATCAACACCAATTTTCAAATAAGTTTTTGCTTCAAATAATATGTTGTAATGATTCACTTTGTATATAGCTAGTTTAGTTCACAGCTATAAAACTTTTAATTAAGACTTAAAATTCCCCCTTCACGTGGAACTTGACTGACAGGCGTTCTAACCAATCATAGCGGCGATATTTTGTGCCCCTGTGACTCTCCGCCATTTTGTCCGACAAACAAAATAGTCAGATAAACCAAGCATAGTTGACTAGCAACGGCGATTAACTAAGATAATGGTGAAACGGTGTTCGTATGGGATTTGCAACAGACAACAGGTACCCAGAAAGGCTTGGCAATGTACAGTTTCACCCGTTCCCTAAACCTGTCAGTAACCTGGAGAGGTGTATGAAATGCAATTGTTTGTGTGGACGTTATAGCACACTACTAATGTCACAGTAGTTAGCTAATGCTTGCTAGGATGACTTACTAATTATGACGTTATAAATGTGTAATTATTTTTAATAGTGAATACGAGCTACATACCCAGTTTTACAGGAACAGTGTTCTATTCAAAACTGTCTCAATGGCCAGGTGATGCGGTATTCACTTTGACCTGTAGGCTATAGCTTCAATCTTGATTTTGTGTTTTTCCTTTTCAAGTCACGTTCACATTCTGAATATATGCATATAGTCTGCTTCTGTCTGAGATCAACAAATATTTTCCAGAAATTATTCACTATTTCCTCAGGGAGTGCACAAATTGACACAAGTGGAAGCGCCATGGCTGGAACCAGTTGTTTGTCGGACATAGCGACAGTCACTAAGGGGGCGGGTCTTCGCAAAGGGTCAATTCTTATGGAAAGTGTCTCATACAGTTTAATAAGAAGATATTTTATACACAGAGTCAACTTCGCGAAAACAGGAAGAAGCCATCTTTGAAATAAAGTCTCTACCAGTCGATCTACGAACGCCGATCCAAGTGCGCTGAACTGTGCAGAATCTCATATGGTCCGTTGTTTCCGGAAGAAACACAAACACAAACCATTTTCTTGTCTTCAATATGTACATGTTGCCTACTGGTCGCGCTCACCTTATCACCTTATTCACATCTCACAAGCGCACTTGGATTGGCGATCGTAGATCGACTGGTAGAGACTATATTTCAAAGATGGCTTCTTCCTGTATTCGCGAAGTTGACTGTGTGGATAAAATATCTTCTTATTAAACTGTATGGACACTGACAAAGTTCTCAATGCTTTGGTTTGAATGTAGGGACCTTATTATGCTACCGTGTTACTGTGGGGCCATTTTGAGCCTTGTTAGTGGTAATAACAAGCGATTTTTATTTGTCATTACTCTATGCCCAATATACTAGCGTTATACTAGCATTATAGGCTAAACTGTATTTATAGATAAAACTATTTACATTCGGCAATCATGAAAACAAATCTCAGATAACGGTTGACTTGGTAACAATGTGTAATTAGACCAAAGGTTCATTTTGCGCCGGAGTTGTCCTTTAACTGGAAACTCTTCAGGATTTTCAAAGTTGTCATTTGATTGGTTGAATTCTACAGTATTTCAGAGACGTGCGTCACGTTCTTTAACGGTCCGCCTGAAAACAAAGATGCTGTGACGCCAAACCCCCTCACGCAAGAATGTTGTGTTATTTCGAGCGCGTATCTCGATCAACTAAATGGTGAATTTTCAAGTAGGTGTAAAAATAAAACGGCCCTTAAATACATTCAAGAGTTTTGCACACCAGTCTGTTATTGTGGGGATATCAAACGTTACATTTTCACATCCCTAAAACGTGATGTAGAACAAAACAAACTGTGATTGGTTGCTTTACATGACAGAAGGCCTCTGTGCTGGTCCATGGCCAATGAAAGCTGCTATGGTGTCCAGACCTTCTCCTGTCAGTCTGAAGGTCTGGCTACGCAAAACTACTCTTAATGCAGCATTGATCACCTAATGCCAAGATGCATCACAGTCACCCAAACACCTGATACAATTACAAAAGATATATATAAAAAATCATGCATTTTTTATTCTATTAATATCGTGAATGCCTAATCTTTCCACACAGAGTGGCTTGCTAACACAAATCCATGCAGCACCTCTTTTCCTCAGGAGGAGACGGAAACAGTCAAGTGTAACAAAAAAATCATTACGGCCGTGACATTAATTTCCATCCCAGCTCTCTGTGCGTGTCTCTCTGCAGCAAGACCTGTTTGGTATGCTCTACCTCTCCTCTGCTCTCAACCACAGCGCGCTTTCAGCCAGCTTCTTAGCATTTCAATTTCAAACGCCCGTGCAGACAGTCATGTGATCCCCAGCCTTGAGCTGCAGCTCTCAAAGGTATTAGGTGATATTTTCAGCCTCACTGAACAAAGTCAAATGAATCCATGCAGAGGCAGCATTACCAGCCTGACAGGAGGCGTCAGATTTAATTGGTGTCCTCCCAATGAACCTTCAGCGGTCCGAGAGAGATCGAATGCGTTGCATCAGCCGCTGGGAAGCTGTCGCTCCGTGACAAACTGTCAATCGAAATCCACCAGCAGTGAGCTTTTCTAGTAGCCGGAGCGCTTTGGTTGCTGACCGCATCGATACATAAAATCTAATCAGACATAGAAGCCTTCCTCCCATAATCCTCCAGACAATCCTATTTATTACAAGTCTGCAATTACCTGGCTTCAATTAGAGAAGCATACGAGATAGAAGCGGTTGAAATGCTGCTTGCATCTCGCTATAAAAGTGGGTAAAAGGCGATTCAAGAATGGGCCGGCGCCCAAGACAAGCATGCCTTTCCCGTTCAGCACTGCATGTGGATAAGGAGTTGTGTAGACTCGATTTCCAATGGAAATAAAAGCCTTTGAAGAGTCCTGATTGTGAATGGACGTATTCCTTTCCTGCTCTGCGTGTGCACCATGGAGTTTCTTTGTTCAAACATTTAAACTGAGCAGTTAGACATATGAGCTGACCCACTGTTTATCTGAACAAACAGGAGTTGTAGGCATTGTACAGATTTTGCGCCGAGTAGAAAAACCGCAGTGTGGTTTCTAAGAGCATCTAGTCTATGCTAGTAAACACAGGCTTTGTCAAGCTGCCTTTAAACTTTATTTTAAGTCCAACAAAAACCAACGACTCCAGTCCTATAAAAAGGCCTGCAACACAAAGCATAATTTGTCCAGTTCTATTTTGAAAAGATTTGAAAGACGTTTCTCTAAAACCCGTCTGCACTTAGAGGCAAACGCTGCAACGGTTATGAGATGTTTTCAAAAAAGCTGCTTTTGTGGTCGAATTGAGCTTTCTTCTTTTTTTCCAAGGGTTTGCTATTAAAAGTCTAAGTTTACCGAAATTGACTTTCCATTCTAACATTCAAGAACATTAAACATTCTAGCAAAGCATATAAACATCCGTGATCTCTGGGCTGCCAGTGTCCCTTCTCCTGAGTTGAGTGATACTGCTACTGCTGTTTACATATGTGTCCTTATACGGTGTAATGCATCAACCTCCAGGTCAAATATATTATGAGCTTGACAGTAAGGTTGGCCTAATGGCTGGCTTAAGAGTGATTCAGGCTAGTATATATTAAATATTAGTACAGTAACATGCGACAAGTTTGACAGAATCATTTATTGATATTTAACAAACATTAAAGCAGCACATTTCTGCTTTGAAATGTTCCAGAACAACGGTTTACTTCTACTGTAGTTGTTACTGTAACCACTATTTAGTTTTTTTTAACATAATATATGCATCAACATGATATTCTGTGCTACACGGTAAAAAAGGTCATAATTGTAACAGTAAAGTACTGTAAAACTAAAATACTGTTTTAAAATACAAAAACCCTGTTTTTAGAAGAGAAAAGAATATAATATCTTATTATTTACAGTGTGACAATTCACATTTTTATGTTTTTTCAACTTAGTTAGTTGCAGTCCGTTTATTACATCTTATGTTGTTATACATTTATTACATTAAGTGTCATTCATTTACACTCTACTTAAGTTAAAAGCTATACTTGTGATGAACTTGGAGTCATTATTTAGCTTTCTCTGCCACCTAGCCTATGTTTTTATGGGTTTCAGAATATTATAACCATATAAAATATATTTTACTACTTTGTATATTTGATTAACTGATGATGTTAATATGCCATTTTTTAATTGTTACCATATTTTGTATGGTAAAGCATAATCAATTTAACAAACAATTACGATTTTTTTTTTACAGTGTGCTCAACATGCCTGTCGAAAGGGCTTAATCTGCATTGAACATAGAACATTCCTTTAAGCACACTTTACCAGGATATACCTCGCTCTATTCCCAGTGTCTTGACAGAGTGAATACAAATCTGAAATGTTTTGCATAGAATTTGGTTGGTTTCCACCAGATGAAGCCTTTCGTTAGGAACCACTTTCTAAGAAAATGCTAATGCTCAGAAAATCATTATTGTTGATCCCCATGACTTGATACACCATTGTTGGCTGCAGGCTGTAACAGTTTATGCTGAGATTTGTAAAAACAAGAAAAGTTTTTAAAATGTAACTGTTTCAACTGGGATTTGGTTTTAATGAATGTGCATTCTGCAAATAAACAGGATAAGATGGAAAATAAGACAGGACAGTGAGACCTGGTTTGGCAACTCCATAAAGGTTCCTGGCATATTTTCTGAAACTTTTGGACTTTCTGCAATATTAGGATGAAGGACAGTCCTGTTCAGGAGAGGTAGCATTGGCGTAGCTTATACAAATGAGGAGCAGAATGCTTTTCACAGCTGAAGTAAATCAATGGAGCACTGATACAAACGGGCTCTAAGAGTACTGAAATACTATCAGCACAACCACTAAGGAAACCTAAAATTAGCCATCTGAAGTAGACAAATGCATAAGAGCAAAGAAAAAGAAATGTTTTAAGGGATAGTTCATCAAAAAATAAAACGTCTGTACATTTACTCACTCTTATGTTGCTTCAAACCATGAAACACAAAAGGAGAACATCTAAAAAGTCTTTATTCACCATGGAAGGCGAGTAAATAAACTTAAAAATACACAATTTGATTTGAGTGAACCAATCCTTTAATAATTTCACAAGAACAAAGGGCACACTAACAGAAGATCATGACAGTTCTTCCTCAATGGAGCAAAATCACATTAAACTTTTTTTCTTAATTATATCCTGGTTTGCAGGTTCAACACAATGTTGCTTAGAGCTATCGTTGACTATAAATGGTACGGATTCTGGCCGAACCTGAATTAGCATTTCATTGCATTGATCTCTATCCTGAAAATAGGGTGGGTCCTTCAAGAAGTAAGTGCAGAGAGAACGTGTCAAATGATCCGGACATGCAAGCCAACACACTCTTTCCCAACATGCTTGATCATGCATAGAAACAATAAAGCACTTCTCTTTTCATGTCCCATTTAAAGGTGTGGTATGGCTTTGTAGTTAAGATCTGGACTAGCAAGACAAACATCATCACTGAGCTCTTGAGCAGGTCAATTAACCTCAGGTTATTTCAGAGAGGAATGAATTTGTAGAAAGGAAAAACAAACTGGTTTGAAAACTCAGATGCCTGTTAAATCAAAAAACAAGAAATGTAGGCAACATGAATGTAACCGGTCTATACTTACATATTCTTTGACATTTTTGGTTTTCACTGCTTTGTAGGAATAGTACGCTGGGTACAGGTTTCCAAAAACCAGCCTGTGGAAAGAAACAGAGGGTAAATAAATTAAGGAAAACAACTCTAACACTCCAGATATTCTTCAAAAGCAGGACTAACGGGTTCGGATAAATCCTGTCTCTATGTATAGCTCTATTAAAAGCCACTCACTTCCTCAGTCTGATTGTTTACATGGTAAACAATGATTTTCTTTTTCTTCTTTTCCAAAAGAAAACAATAAGGGCAACGGAGGGACAAAAATGCAGAAGACACCTAATTTAAAACATGTCCTATGAGAGATTAAATTCATGTAAACTGCCGTTCATAGAGACCAAAGGCTGTGTGTGCTTCTGAATGGAAAAAAAAATGAGTACTAGCTCTTTTTGGTTGAAAATGGCAACAGTTACATCATTTTAATGACAGAAAATCATCTAAATGTTATTTTACAAAAAAATTAAGCACCATACTAGAAGTCATCCTAGATGTATTAACAAAAGGCTGGAATACATTACATGATTTTTGCATGACTTGCATGACTTCTGCTTCGATTTAAGCTAGTTGCTATAAGTCAGAGCCAGTCTAGAGTTTTGAGTTGGGGGGTAGGGGTGGTTAATCTGTCTGATTTTCCAATTCTAATTCGATTACGATTATTGAAGTCCCGATTCGATTACAGTCGATTTTCGATTATTAACGATTTTCGATTAGCGATTATTGATTTTCCATTTTACAACAGTAAACAAAAATACACTAGACCAACATATGATTATATTAGCAGCAGCAACATTTTGGTATTTATTGCACTTTTTATTTGTTTGATATTCAATGAAAATGTAATGATGGTTAGTGAAGACATGCAAACATGCTTGTTGTCTACTACTTAGGCAAACCATTATCTTTAAATAATTTTTTGAACAATTGTGTTGCATTATAATGCAAAGGCACCTGGTTCTATTAATTGACAGCATTAAAATGCATTTTGTGATTTCCTTCAATTGAAAATCTTTGAAGCAAGTTTGTGGGGCTTGAAGGGCACCCAATTCAGAGAATCACCCAGAAATTCAAAAGAACAGCATTTATCTGAAATAGAAAGCTTTTGTAACATTAAACAATACAGTTCAAAAGTTTGGAGTCAGTAAGAATTTTTCTTAAATTTTTTGGGAGAAAGAAAAGAAATCTATACTTTTATTCATCAAGGATAAATTAAATTAAGTTGATCAAAAGTTACAGTGAAGACATTTATAATGTTACAAATCGATTATCTGAATCTTTTGTGTGTGTGACTATAAATACTTTCCTTTAAATGTACAAAGTAATGACCCATAAAGAATTAACGTACAATATATTTTATTAGCATTCCAAAGAACCAACAGGAAAATAAATGTGTGCCTGAACTAGGAGCATAACTTTAACTTACTTGTAGTAAATTAATATTATAACGACCGGTACAGCCGAGTGTTTTTCCTCCTGGCTGGAAACGCGTCATATGGCTTCTCATATTTGTCGTGTTTCCATTCGTCAGTTTTATTCTACAAAGCTTACAACTAGCGTGGCTTTTGCCCAGTTGCTTTCCCCCTTCAACTTCAGAAGCCAAAATATTTCCACACGTCAGCTTTTAACCTAACAAGGAGAGTGTTTGGATCTCGCGCGCCATCGCGTCTCTGTTATGTGCACGCGTCAGACGGTCCGGTCACTGCACTTCCGTCTTTTGCGTTCCATCAATATTACGTTATTATAAATATATATATATATTTTTTTTTTTTAAATCGATTTTGGGATATTTGTGAATCGATTCAGGATCGTTCACGGCCGCATCGCGATTGCATCAAAGAATCCCCACCCCTATGGGGGGGGGGGGGGGGGGTTGATATCTAACCCAAATCTTATATTTCACGAAAACAATATATCACGATTTATCGACCGATAAATCGGTCTTGGCTCTAATAATATCCCATTCCTATGTCAAAAGGGGAGTGAAATCAGTTAATTTAATTTTAATAAATCAGTTAACTTAATTTCAGACATGCTTGCAGAGAAAGGCTAACCAAAACACATTCACGTTAAAATATTTAGAAAAAAAATAATCCCGATTTTTATGATATGTCACCTTGAGGTACATTTGGATGCATTCAATTTAAGACCGACTGCACAAATCTATTATTCTTGTGTTCTCTCTCTCAAATGTTACGGTTTACTTAAGACATGACTGTTTACTTGCAAATACATGGTAACTTTGACACATAGGTGTGTATATTTAACCATTCACTCCCAATTAGGCAGCAAAAAAGCACTCAGTTCACTTCTCATGCGCTCTATGAGCAGCAGCTTCAAGTGAACTTAACCGTGAAAGAGCAGCTCAATTTTTTAGATCCCGTTTACAACTGTATTTAGCATAGTCCACTTAAACTTGGCCTCAGTTTGAGATCCCCAGTGATTTAATATATCATGCCATTATAAAAGTTGTCAAGTTTACAATACCTGTTTCAGAGACAGGGCTTAGATTAAGACAGGATTAGGCTTTAGTTAAATCAGGAGTAGGACATTTAAGTAGCTTTTATAAACATAGCTTAGAAAAAAAAACACTGGTGAGCATCTTGACAAAACAAAGCCACTGAAATATTTTAAGATATCAGTGCAAGTTACTTTCAGTTAAACATGCATTTTACTCTGGGACTAGGCTTAAGCTGATTTAGGTTTAGGCTTAAGTCTGTAAAACCAGGCAGTAGTGTAGTCAAGATATAAGCGTAATAGTTTAACAGATCTGTATGAAACACTGACCAATAATTTAACTGAGAAATTATCCCCTTTAATTGGATTTAATGTAAACTTGGGTTGGAGATTGAAAAGAGGTCACAGTGATCTGTTCATTTCAGTGAATCACTAAGATATTCCATTTCATCCCATGAGCGATTGACCTGAGACAAGCCAATAAACCGGCAGATGGGCCCAGAGCCAGCCCTTCATCTGCGGCCTGTCACTCTCACACGAGCCCCATTTATTATGTTCCGCTCGGCTAAATTTGTTTGGGATCTTGCGGAAGAACACAAACGAACCTCCTGCTTGTGCAAGACTCCCATTGTCACAGAGCAATTAGTGCACGTTCAGAGGTGCCAAACACAAAACAAATCCCTTTCTCGTCTGAACCCCCACAAATAAGTTCAGGGGGATAAACAATGCAAAAATAGGAAGACACAGATCCAGAGCTGATTTATGGCCCTCAAGTGCCTGTGGCCCAAATTCCATGAGCTGCTAAAAGAGGAAAGCTGCTACTAGCATTTATTTTGACATGCCACGCAGACTTTTCCGAGGTTTCACAGGCAGGAATCAGGCTTGATGTTTCCCAGATGATAATGCTGTCTCTGAAACCAGTGTTTCACTTTCATACCAAATCTGTGCCTTGAAAAATGGCATTTCCCCAAGGGCTAAAAGAGTCCTTCAAAGAAGCTTTTTGCTGAACTCTGGTTGAAACATTCCCACTGATTTAGAAGTACTGTCTTTGCAGACAGACTTCTTTACTCAGCACAGTGCATCTAAATTTGGGGACAGCTTCTGCTGTTTTCACTGCCAATTATAGACAATGTGTTGACCCAGAAATTCAGGCAACTCTAATGGGGCCGTATTCACAAATAATTTTATCTTACCACTAGGAGTACTCCTAAATCGCACTAAAATATTTTAGATAGGAGTTTTCTCTTAAAAGTTATTCACAACGCCTTTCAGACCTACTCTTAGCAAAGAAAAATGAACTAACTAAGAGTGAGTCTTCACTGCTTTGGATGACGTCAATTCTCATGCACGTGCTTCCTCGCAATGATCACGGTGATTGGTTGTTAGATGACAGGGCCATCATGCGGAACATCACACAGACTACGTTTACATGCAGCCAATTTTCGGGTTATGGTCGGGTTAAGGTCACTTTTCGGGTTTCTGAAACATTAGGGATAACCCGTTTACATGCGTGAGCAAGAGAGATTCTTCTGTATACATGGAATTGCAATATCCCGATGTAAACGGCGACGCGTCGTCTAGACGTACGGACAACCTTATGATGCAAAATGCGTCATTTCCGATTCTTCTTCCTTTATCCAAAGACAACAGCAGCAACATGCGGATAATGAATAGTTCAGGGCAGATAGCGATCACCTTTGTTTGCGCTTTGATGCTGTTAACGTTACTGAGCTCGCTCCAAAAGTATGCTGTGCTGTGTCTCGCCATGTTTACTTCCGGGATACTGCACGCGGATTTTTGTATGCGCCGAGAAGTTTCTCTACTCAAAAGACCCAGATTCCTTGCGAATAGAACATGCGCAGAACACAAATCACTATGGGGATATGCCGATACGCGTTTACATGACCAAAAATTCGGGTTAGAAAAGGGTACCCAGGTATAATATCCCGGTTTTTAAAATCCGGGATATGAGCATTTTCAGGTTTTTGCCGGTGTTTACATGGCCGTTAGCGACCGGGTTATTGCTAATATCCCGGTTTTGAACGGGTTATTGGCTGCATGTAAACACAGTCACAGACACAAATCATGGAATTACGACATCTAAATATGTCTGTGTCCTACACAAAAGAATAATAGTAATGTCATCTAAATGCATATATAATGACATGTTTGTGCAGGCCCCAGTGAAGTGTAATTCTAAAAAGGCAGAGAGAGAGAGAAAAGTCATGAATTAAAATATTCAAGGTAGCCTAAGGGCCTGCAGTGTTCACATATCGTGTCTTTTGCACACTCAAGTTTGTTATTTTAAATGTAGGCTCGCGGTATGCACGCTCTTTTTTTTTCCAAGCGCGTCCGTATGGAGCGCACCGTAGGTCACGTGACAAGAACCAACCAGAGCGCAACCGCCCTAGCGGTTTGGAAAAGGAGAACGCGGTGCGCCTTGCGTTTCTAGGCTCTATATGTGGATGGTGCCTAATACCCTAATGAAAACCTCCACTTGCCTAATTATGGAAAAAACGACACTTGCGTTGACACTTGCTTGGTTAATTGACATCATATTAGCCTACATAGACTACTTAAAGCAAGGAAATGTTGCTCCTATTGAAGTAATGTAATAGTTGAATGACAGTGGATTATGAACTCACCAAAATGGAAAAGAAACCCCAACTGGACGCAGGTTACTACTGCTGACCCAATTGGTGCTGAAAACAACAACAACAACATAATAAAAGGGAAATTCGGCACAGGGATATCCAGCAAAACTAAGTGTGAGACATGGGAGTAGATTTGTTTGCAGATGAATGCAGCATTATGAATTGCACGTGTATTTCACGGCCTGTCTGAAAGGCGCTTGAGTCTCAAGCTGAATGCGTGAGAGTTGGCAGCCCTGCGGGGATAAATCGTCAGCAGCGTTCCTCCACCATGCTTCTAATCCACGTGAGGATTGTTTACATTATACTAGTGTAAACTGCGCAATCCCTACATGTAGGGATTGTTTACATCAGTGCGCATGTGTTTTGCGGAGCATATACGCAGTGTTTAAGCGTTTGATGGAAAATAAGCTAATGCGCGCTGTAAAAGTCTAAATTCGAATCTATTATTTTTAAAGCTATTTTGAAGTGCCCGCAAAAACAATATCGTGCATTTCTATTACCGCGATTTATCGCATTACCGAATACCAGTGTTGTGCGTAATTTCAACCCCCTGCCAAATTATTACCCCTCGTTGAGGTCAGTACCTGATTGCCTAATCGCAACCCCACCCCTAATCCTAACCCCTCCCCCAAAACTATTCTTAAACCTACCAATGCTGGAGGGGGGTAATAATTTGGCGGAGGTCAAAATTCAGAACACCAGCACATGTCTAGAAATAATCTACAACAAAATAATCATTAGGTGTATTATTTAGCATTAGGGGTTTGTTCAGACTACTAATCCCAAGTAAGACAAATAATAGTGTTGTTTGTCTTCGCAAACACCCAAGGGGGCTTGTGGGAATTTTAATACTCAAGAATTACAACACTGTGCCGTGGATGAGCACAGCACACGTTCAAACAGTTCTCCCTGTTGCATGGTCCTCATCCAAGGACCCACCTTGGCAGCAGTTTATTTTCCTGTTGCCATAGAAACAGCAGAGGCACCAGGCTGTAACAATGGTGTTCGGCTCCACACATCTCTCAACCCTTCCCCCCTCCACTCTCCCCGAGCTCTGTAATTTACAGATCTGTTACTCGCATTCATGTTGCTCTGTGTGCCTAATAACTAGTATTTCTCTTTCATTCGACGATTGCTTTAATCAGCGCCAAATGAGGAAATTCACCTACAGCATAGCTCAGCAATTTAAGGGGAGCTGCAGTAGGCTAGACTGACTGTAGACAATGGATAACAGGGTTTTCCCACAATTCAATTCTAATCTGTGGACTCAAATAAACAGACAGAGGTTCTATCTTCTAAACAAGCGGAACGTTTCCAGCAGCAAGCCATTTATCTTTCTACACTGAAAAAGAAAGGGCTGTACAAGGTCACAATCACAGAATCAGAAATTAATGAAAAGCAAATTTGAGTTAATGAAATGTTTTCTTTCATTTTTTTTTGTTTTAATTTGCAAAACTTAGAATGTTGCTATTGGTGGCAACGGTACCAAACTTCTAGCCGTCACTCGTCAGTAATACAACTTTGCAGTCCTCAGTACCAATTTCTGTACCACAGTAAAAACTTTAAAAAATGTTGTCTTGTTTAGTCTTGTCTGTTGGCATTTAAATATGTTTGTCATTCCAGAAACTTTTGGAGTCTACATCACAGCATAATCTCTAAAGTACAAGCTTGCCGAATTCTGCACTCTCGCAGAAACTCCCGATAAAAAGATGTTTTAATTGTACAATAAATCTCCTATTAACATTGTGTTAACAATTATCGACCAATTATATAACCATGCTTTCAGTGTTAAGAGGATTCAGACTAACTAAACGGACAACCAGACTGGAAAAAAAATCGCATAAATTAAGATCTGTGTTTAACAAAGAGTTATGACCCTTACACGTTTTGTCTATCAAAATAATTTTTACAAGTTATTCCAAAATGTATAAGTTTTGAAGCATATATAAAGTTTTTAAAACCACAAGCACACACAATAAAGTTTAAAAAAAAACACACGCAGGTTATAAATGTGTTCACAGATGAAAACATGAAAATATTTAGAGGCTTTGTTCACCACATACCTTATATCAGGCGATTTAGCAAAAACCCATTCAAAAATCGCATAGACGAACCGGAAGTGCTAAAATGCTAACTCACTTCCGCGTTTTGGCCTACAGAGTGACGTCATAACTTCGGCACTCTATTTTGATTGGCTCCCATGATCAACGTTTGTAAAAACACGCTGTAAATAGAAACCTTCGACACTCAGGGAGGGCTCAAACAAACAGAAATGCTTGTACCTTTAACTTTTTTAACTTTAACTTAGCAACTTTTTTTTAGTACACGAGTGACACTGGTCAGTCAACCCTTAACCCTAGTTGGTATGGTTTTTGGGAACGACTTGCAGCAAGTTATTGTGGGATGAAACTAATGAAAGAATTACTGGAAAATAAAATAAAAACAAAAGTAGTAATTTCTTTAAGAATATAAATAATATACTTATACTAAATATACTATACTAAATAAAAACTAAAACTAGTGAAATTGTTTTCACACAAAAAAAAAAAATCCCAAAATTGCAATAACCCTAGTTAGGACACAGTGTAAACAAAGATTATGCTTTACATTTATGGTTTAATAATTAACTGTCCTTTAATTTGATAAAAAGTCAACTGTTACTATTAATCTCTTTCAAGCAAGCAAAACATGTAGTTTGGTGTTATCACCAACAGCTCTGCAAATTTTTAGATACCAGTCTTGCAAGTTACTGCTGACTCATTTGTCATGGAAACCCAAATTATATAAAAGACTATAGGAACATGTCTGACGGTTGACGTATATGAATAATTAAATATGTAGGATAAAATATGATGAGGCCATGCTCTCTTTACCAGTATGGAAAAAGCTAGATCAGTGTGTTGTCAGACATATTTCATACATTATATAAACAATTATATTGAACAATTAGTACTTAAATTGTTTATAAGGGGCCATTCATTTGATAATTTAACAGTTACTTGAATCCAGGTTGCAAGCAACATAAGACTAATAGGACATGTCTCACATTATGTAACACTTAAAAAATAAAAGACTCCAAACATTAACAGCGATATAATACAAATACTAAAGCTGTTAAACAGCTGATATACCCACACCTGCCATACATTTAATTATGAATGGGTTAGGCAACCTTAAACTAAACTGCTTTGTGTTGTGCCTAACAAACACCCCTTAATAATAACAGGTTATACCCCTTCTTAACTCGTTTGGGACACATCTCACTCTACTGGTTAAGAGGTTTATATCGTTGCAGGGCATATACTGTCAGACCGCCCAGCCCTAAGACTGTGCAATAAAGACATAAAATCTGCTCAACTTGTAGGTTTAGCAATCACTTTGTTGGAAGGCTTTGATTCTCCTCACGGTCTGCCTATGGCCTCTCTTCCCACAAAAAAACAAAACAAAAAACTAGCCAGTCGTCTATGAAACACAAATAAATGTGCTGCACATCAGTCTTTCATTGTTCCCACAACAAGGAGTTGGTTTTCCTCCAGTGGGCCCCTGGAGGAAACAGGACCTGCACTGAGGGGTCTTGAAAGTATTTTCGTGAAGCAGGGTATCGTTCGCAGGGTGTGCAGCTGAAAAAATAAAACCTTCAGATGGGCCTTGACACTCAGGTTTAGGTCAACGTTGAGTTTCCTGCTAAGAAACAGCAAGGCAACGCTCACTCTGATGATGCTGCTGATTTGAATTACTTTGAGCCAGATGCTGAGAGTCTTCTAAAGCACATATGGTACAGCTCTCGGGACTAAATGAACGTTGCCTGAAAAAAAGTCTGACAAGGTGCCTAGCCAGTAGGCATTTTAACTGGTTAATATTCCAATGCATAGAAAAAAGATGTAGCCTCTACACCTGCAATGGTTTCTCCCTAAAAGCCCAAACTTAATGTCCCAATCTGCTAAACCAGTTATTGTCAAAAAATACAGGCCACTCTTTCTAAACGGTAGGATAAAGAGAGAATGTTTAATAATTAACATACGTTGTTGTTGTTTAGAATAGCTAAATAACCCATGTAGGTCTATTTGAAGCCATCTATTTATCATGTAGTATTATTTTTTCAGGTGATCGGTATGGGACGATACTGCTTTAGTAATCAGCCCAAAAATCGTGATTGGAGGTAAAACCAACAGGTTTTTATTTTTTATTTTTGCTGATCTCTGTTTCGGACTTGCACAAAAACTGCATTACAATCATTACCTAAAATGTAATTTGTGTAAAATATTTCTAAGTCTGTAAACACAACTTTAACACAGGCCACAAACAGGACACACTGAAGGAGGATGCAAAGAGAACACATATGCACCAGCAGAGCAAATACTGTACCAGGAACATCAAGCTCACTGTTCGCGAGGCGATACTCAAAATATAGAAATAAAATATTGAATTGGGTTTATTTGAATGTATCTCTGAATGGAAGTGACTTTCTTCAGAAAAGTTTCAATGGCATTTCCTTTTCTCGTACCCAAAGAACCATAAGCGCCATCTACTGTCAGTTTCATTCAGTCCGTCTGCTTTTGTTTTGTACAGTAGCGTAGCATTCATTTCACATATCTTTTTGTTTAAGGCCAGTTTGCCTGATATAAAGCAAAAAACTAACAAATTAGCCTAAAAAAAAAAAATAGGTATCAGAATCGGCCAATTTGCTTTTATAAAAAAGGGCAATCAGAATCGGTCATGAAAAATCCTGATTGATGCATCCCTAAAAAATCACTTAAGTAGAACCTAAAAAAAGGCCACTGAAACTAAATATAGGAAAGAATCAGAAAAACTGGTCTAAAGTTGATGCATAAACACCAGTGTCCTGACCAAAGAAAACAAGGAAAAACCTGTTTTCAACATTTCTACATTATATCTAATGCTAATGTCAATGCTTACTGCATTTTAAAGACCAGTGAGAGATTTGGGTGTGTATTGTGTACATACATAGTGCTTTAAAATTAAAGGGGTCATGAACTGGCTTTTTAAATGTTTTTATTTTGTTGTCTGAGGTCAACTTATGAACGTTCGCTTGGTTTTTACCTTCAAAAACATAAAAATGAAATAAGTTATGGGCTATTTTCTTCCCTAGTTTTCAGCCTACTTGAAAAATGCTCGGATTTAATGGGCGTATCGCATTGAAGACTAGGAAGTAAACGCCCACTGCTGTGAGTGGATAACAGTTTTGCATATTATAATGAGCCTCAACTCTGTCGTCGGTTTTGGTCAGTGCACGTGGGGGATTTGTTTTGAAAACCACTGTTGTAAATGTAACAATGATCGCCATACATGTTGACCAATCGAATCGCAGGACAATGAACCAACAGCACCTCGAATACAACGGATACTTGTAGACACATACACATAATTATTAGATATCAAACGATCTGTAACAATGCAATGCTAGCCGAGTAGATTATTATTTCTAAAATAAAAATATTACTCACAAGTGTGTTGCACCAGTCCTGTTGGATCCAATATAGAAGGTACAGCATCTTTTTAATCTTAATCGGTCTGCAAATCCAGCCTCGAACTGTGTCTTGTTCACAAAACAATCCTCGGTGAAATGAAGCGAACATACGGATAATGTTTTACACTCATCAGCTGGAACGTCATTAAAAACACATTTTAACCAGGCATTCCTAATATTGGAATCCAGAGGAAGCTTATTACAGCTTATAACATTTTGTCAACGGAATGTTTATGGCTGGTAGCTCGCTCTGGTTTG
Organism: Hybognathus amarus; assembly: GCA_030378365.1. Taxonomy (NCBI): domain Eukaryota; kingdom Metazoa; phylum Chordata; class Actinopteri; order Cypriniformes; family Leuciscidae; genus Hybognathus; species Hybognathus amarus. The sequence continues at coordinate 401,052 of JAQIUQ010007654.1, forward strand.
TCATCACGAGGTATGCTTTTGTTTACATATGCGTGAATGCGCGAATCGGTGGGCGGGGCTAAACCGGCCGTGTTGAAGTAGGCGTTGATGAGCGGGTGGGGTTTTAGCGTCTTTGACGTCATACTTCCACACTTTCAAAAACGAGACGTTTGTTGAGGCTGGTGTCAATAAAAGCTTTTATTGGACTAACAAGGTCGTTTTCAGTTCTGAAACTTACAGGATATTCTTATATTATGATGACCTCTTAGATGTCAAAAGCTCAAGGAAATTTTTATTTCTCAGTTCATCACCCCTTTAAAAAAAGAAAAAAGAAAAAAGGCAAAGCAGGAAAACACAACACAGCCATTAAAGTGTCTACGCAGCACAAAAGCCCACGGCATCATTTCAAACAGACAATGTGGTCTTGATTTCTCATCATGTTGCCAGAAGCTTACAGTTATCGTCCTATATTTGAACTTCTACATCGTTCATGCTGTAAAATCTTAACCGCAGAATTAGTAACCTTAAACTAGCAAGGTGGACTGTAATTGGTACTTGCTGGTTTCTGTGACTGGCTACATTTCCTCCTAAATGTTTGCTAGTGACTCTTGGACGCTAAAGGGGACCACGTTGTGTCTCGCCCACAAAATGTGTTTTGCACACAAAATAAACCAAAATGATCCTCTTTCTGCTGTCTTGCAAATGAGCTACCAAACAAGGCCAGACACAATCATTCAAATCTTTTCCAACCCTAAAGGCAAATCTGCTTTTTTAGATGTAGGGATCGACTAATATTTTTAAATTACAATAAACTAAATATGAATATTTTATCACTAATAGTTATTATTGTTTTATAATTGATTACCCAGTTTCACAGACATGGCTTAACCCTAGTCCCAGACAAAAATGCATGTTTGTTTTAACTGAAAGCAACTTGCACTGGCACATCTTTATATTGTATCATCTTCAGATGTGCATCAGTAATGTTTTTTTTTGTTTTTTTCACCAAGGCACATTTAAAAAAGCTATAAATGTCCTTTTTTAACTAATGCCTATTCCTGGCTTAATCCAAGTCATGTCTGTGAAACTGGACCAATAAGAATTAATGATGACTATTATAGCTACAAAAAGTTTAATCTAAATGGGTGCAAAATCAAACTTTGTTTTAGTGTGTCTTATTTATCTGTTTAAAATGCTATACATTACACAATTATTAACTGATGTAAAAATGCTAAATATTTATGCAAACATTACATAAGCAAGTTACATAACAAATACTGTTGTTTTCCATTATGGACTAAACAATTTCATGTCATATAGTGAAATGTATGATATCAAAGAACTAAACTGAATTAATTAGAAAACTGTAAATCTGTAGTATAAATTATGTGATATCGAATGTTGAAATAGGTTAAGCAGACAAACTTTTTGATGCCCTGACTGGAAAGTAAAATCACTTTCCTTCTATTATGTGTTCAGGCCTGTCGAATGACATCAACCATAAGTTAACACGAGGGAGAGAAAATGTTTAGAGAGGTGAGTCAGTAGTTTATGACAGCTCCACCTTAACCCAAAAGTCCCAGCATTATTTTTTTATAATAGGCGTTAACCCAACAACATTCATGGACACGTCCATTGCTATATGAGTAATTCCACAACTGACACAATATACCTCGCATACAGCGGTCCAGTCGTGATGGCAAACTAGATATTATAGCATTTAAACACTGGCTTGCTGCTGCTGGTTGTTTTTCTTTTAAATAACATGGATCACTCCCAAAGGTCAGGTTTAAAAAGGTAAATCAAATACATTTAACAATCAAAGCAAATAACGTTATACGTTCGAGAAGAATATACATCTACTTTTACAATCTTCAATGTGCTATCAAGGATGCTAGGCTAACCAGTAAAACGAAGAGCTATTTAAACAGCCGGGCTATACAAATAAACTACTTATATGGACAAAATGAGGATTCAACTCACACGACAGATCTTGATATGATCCAGGACACCATATTTTCCTCAGGATGGAGCCGAGAGAGATGCTAGCTAAGCTAACCTTACTTCAACTTCAGTGTACTAACAACTTCAAACGACGACAAACACTAACGGTCTCCTGAGAGCCTCCGCTCGTTCATTACTCAGTGCTACGCACAAACATCTCGTATAAAACTAACTATGAAGTAAAAATTTGTTAAACTAATGACATTCTTGTTGTACCCATCTTCATGCTCTCGACCAACACAACACCGCTGCTGTTTCTGTTAAAGGTGCGCTTTCACGTTGACGTCAGAAATAATTTGAGTTATGGGCTTGATCTTCCTCTTACGTGATTGGTTAATATGACTTGTTTACATGAAACTCAGCCATGGGTTGGCTAGTTGAAATGTTTGTTAAGTGACGTCGTTTCTAAAACCCAAACATCAAACTCTCAACGCATTCAATGCTGATTCGTTTATAGACACCGGGAGGAGGTACAGACCAATCAAATATAAAAGCGTTGAAAATAAAAACTCTTTGATCTTGTTGGCGTTGTAATGCAAACACAGATTGGGGGAATGTTTTCAACCTACTTACCCAATACTAACACTTTCTATTATATTTTTTATTCTTTATATATATGTAGAAAAAAGCCACCTTGTTATATAGGATGTACTGTGCTAAACGAAATGGGACTTGTCACAGTACTTAGCCTACATATTGTTGCTTTTTTGTTTGTTCAACAAAACAAATTAAAAACAAAATATCTAATCTCTATCTATCTATCTATCTATCTATCTATCTATCTATCTATCTATCTATCTATCTATCTATCTATCTATCTATCTATCTATCTATCTATCTATCTATATCTATCTATCTATCTATCTATCTATTTATCTATCTATCTATCTATCTATCTATCTATCTATCTATCTATCTATCTATCATCTATCTATCTATCTATCTATCTATCTATCTATCTATCTATCTATCTATCTATCTATCTATCTATCTATCTATCTATCTATCTATCTATTCTATCTATCTATCTATCTATCTATCTATCTATTATCTATCTATCTATCTATCATCATCTAGGCTGTTGTACACAATAGGCTTTCATAAAAACTGAATCATGAATACCACCATTATGAATTTAATTTGATTTTAGGCTAATTCTTAAAAATGGATCAAAGTTAGAAGTGACAGATTTGAACCCTAGACCTGCTATTTGAACAAGAATCAATGTTATATCTTTTGAACAAGAATCAATGTTACAGTTTTTCTTGTCGCTTTGGTGCATTTCTCACATCACTATTTACATTTGCACAACAGTTAATGCAGTTCTCAAAATAATTAGTACAAATTGCAAAACTCAGTTGATAACCTGCAAAAGTGTGTCACTTGCTCAAAATGGATAACTCATTCCTCAAAAGCAAGTATTCATGTCAATGAAAGTGTCAGTGTTGTCAAGATGAAAAGTCCTAACACCAGTGTTTATGAACAAGATAGTCAAATGGCTTTATCATGTTTTCATTATGACAGTTTACTCTGTAAGTGTTTGCCAATGCAAAAAAAGTCAGATCTTGGTGACACTACATGAAAATGTTCAGAGACAGTCCTATAAACTATTTGCACAGCCATTTGAAAACTACAGTAAACTTTCACATTACTGTATTCAGTGAGGTACAGTAATTGAGTACAAGACAGTGAATATGTATGTTTCACATTTTTACTGCATGGTCTTTGCAATTGTAATTTGTTCAGAGCATTGGCAAAAGAAAAAATACACCCTTATTTACAACAAACATAAACTCCCTTTGGGTAATTCGATGCACAACTATTAAACAATATCACAGTACATGCTGGAACTGAACATACAACATACATATACTGTAAATCATTCATGCACATCTCTTTCTCATCAGTGAAAGCTGAGGTTCATCTGCGAGAAATTGTACAATTTAGGATAAAAAAAGTTTTTTTTTAAAAGATAAAAAAAAAACAAAAAAAAATTGCTTGACGGATTTTGACAACTAGTTTAACATTTTTGTATTTGATGACTCAAGCAATGAAATGAGGACTATTAGTTTTATATGGAATGACTATTCAGCATTCACAAGTATAGTTAATTTGGACTGATATGACATAAGCAAATTATAATGTTATAAAACAGCAGTGAGTCGTATGAAAGCAATTAGATGCATGTCCAAAAGCATTTGCAATTTGTTGGAAGGAATGAGAAACTGCTACAATGATGTGCACAAATGACTAAATGTTGTGGAGGTTGAACTAACTGTTGTGCAAATGTAAATAGTGATGTGAGAAATGCACCAAAGCCACTGAGAAAAACTGTAAATATAAGCTGCAAAATGTGTAAACAAAAAACAAAAAACGTTTACACATTTAAAAGCTATAATATATATTAAATATATGCATTTCATGCAAATAGTTCCTGAATCACAATGGTTCAGAAGCTGTAATTTCCATCTTTTATATTTTCCTCTTTCATACTGATAATTCATACTGTAATACACATTGTGTATATCTATCAATATATGTCTTGCGAATACATGATAGCAATCTCACCATGAAAGAAAGAATGGTGGTAAGGCTTTCTAACTGATTGATATACATCAGGGATATACACACATCCACCAACAGATGACATCTGTGATTTATGTTCTCTCTTGGTAATCATATTGTTCTTATCCTAAGAGGAGAGACATTCTACGTCATCTGAGTATGTTACACATCTAAGATTCTTTTTGTGTATGCACATTGGGCTAATTTACAGTAATAACACTTTTTACTCTGAGCAGAAAGTAATTATTTCTTTCAAGCCTATCCTTTCTTTCATCTGTAATATGTTTAATGTTGACATAATAAAGTGAAGCCATCTTATACAAAAAATTCAACCAAGCAATCAGTACAGTACATCTTGCAATTATGTGTTACATACTGCGTGTGAAGAAACATGAAAAATGTATTTCTATTGTGTGATTTTTCTTGTATTGTCTGCACTGCTGCTTTCTATCATTGATTTTTAAGAAGCTTCTAATTGCAAGTCTGCCCTATTTCATTAAACTTTTAAGTCAGACAGAGATTAGCCGTCCTCCTTTCAGCAGAATGTCTTCAGGACCAAAAACCATCTCAGCCGCACTCTATGATTTGTGATTCTATCAGCCATGAGATATCTTTTGTTCTGACCTAAAGGTGACACAGAGTGATTGTGTCCCGTGGATATGCTTCCCTCTATCAGCTCTCCGATTGTGTCATCTACGAACAGCCCACAGGTGAACTATAAACTGGCAAATGTGTGAAGTGTGAACAATATATGGTTGTATGACACAATGAAAATGAACATATGCTGTGTATTTTCATAGAATTATTAATATTCGAATCATATCTGTATAGAATTATATTATATCAATCATATTTTTCATTATTTTTGATATTTAATTTTTTTGATAACATAATTTTTCATAATATGATTGGTTTATTGATAAGATTGAGATTCATTTCATTACAACAGCAGGCCATTTGTCAATTTAGATTACAACATATAAATCATTCCATGTCATAAATATTGATGGTATATACCATGTCTGACCGCTTTTGATCACTGAATGGATCATTTTGCATTTGATGGCTCACACAATAAAAGAGTTGTGAAGAGTTTGACAGTTTAACTGAGAATCAACTAATGATCAAGCATGTGTATTTAGTAATTCTTCACATTGTAGACAATTGTACTTACTATGTCTCACAACTAATACAATTTGCTTAAATTAATAAGAAATAAATAGGTCTATCTGATATGAACAAGAAACTTATTCTTCAGAGATATGAACATTGTTTTGAGAAAAAAGTCTAATTTGAGAATTGAGCCAAAGTGATTGAGAAAAAAAATTTAATGTAATTTGGTCAGGTAGTTCTATAATATTGAATTTATTGATTGATTCTTTTTTTATTGTTTGTTTTTATGTTATTCGTTCCTACGGATAACAACAACAACAACTAAGCACTATTTTCAGCACACTGGAGTATAGTAGAAAAGCAGCCAGTCTCCCATTGAAAATGAATCTGTCTGGCAGACGTAGAAATCTCCCCGTTGCGGTTTTACATGGACTTGTGAGTTGTTCAGGCGGAGGGATACCAGTTTTACGTTCGCTGTGATACGGTCCTGTGTTCAGTTTCACGGAGCGCGAGAGCGACCATTCGCGGGTGGAGGCTGAGAGAAATTTAAATCCCCGGGTTGCGGTTGACACGCAAAAGGCGAAACAAATCACGGTTATTTCTTTCTTTTTGTTCAGAACGCAGTTTAACGGTGTAAATGTGCTGTCGGTAGGGTGCGAGTGTTGAAGTTTTCGAGGGTTTTCGCCATGGTGGTCGGGAAGCGGTTCCTGTGCGTGAGCGGAGAGGAGCCGCTGGAGCCCGCGCACATCGCTCGCTGGTCATGGCGAACCGGAGTCATCCGAGCCGTCACTCACCGAGACCACGACAATCCCGAACTCACGGTAAGACAATGGATAACATTTTGCGAAAATGACTTATTAGGAGCGGGAGATCTTAGTGAGAACATGGCATTTTTGAGCAGGCTGTTAAACGTCAGCATATTCTAGCTTTTGATCGTTTGGTAACTTGCATTCATTCTGGCTTGGAAGTCAGTCGGGCAATGGAGTCAGTGTAGTAGTGCTATATTTGGATCTCAGTCATCGGTGGTGGATTGTAAAATTAGTTGTCAGCTGTGACTTGTTTACACCTTTTTGAAATCGAATGATTTTTTGCTGCCTATTCCTTACAATTAACGAGATTTTTAATGAAGGGTCCTCTTTAGCTTTAGTGTTTTGCATCAGGATTTCTCATTGAAATATCTAAAATCCTTATAGTATTTTTCCTTTGTCAAGCTTGTTATAAACATGATAGAACATTTTGCATACAGTTGGACCAAATGTAACCGATCTGTGTAAATGGACAGGGTCATAAAACAATTCTGTCATGTTTTCATTCATTCATGGATATAATTTCATAATTGAACGTTACTTGACCCTCCGTTATATATCATTTTGAGTTATTATTTTGTCAGTGGTAAACTGTAATAACATGTCGACCCACCTTAAAATGTTGGTTTTAAAACAACAACACGTTTGATGTGATTATAGGTCCTCTACCCTTAATTCTAAAATTTTTATTTTTGATTTAATTTAATTTGATTAGCTGTTTTTAAAATGATTAGTCCGTTTTTATCTTTACAAGTACAGCTAGCTTATTATGTGCCCCACTATTTAAACAATCCTATTGACAGTTTAATAAAATAAGCATAGTCAAATATTGGCAATTACATGAGCAACAAATATAAAAAAATTATTAATGTAATGCAATGTAAAATGTACACAGTGGTACTCTTTCAGGATGGTTTTATCAATAGAAAGTTAAGTGAACAGCATTTATTTGCATTTATTAAATTGTATTAAAAAATTTATTAATGTATTCAATGTCACTTTTGATCAATTTAATGCATCCTTTATGAATAAAACAATTGAAAATAGTGTCATTGTTTCCACAAATATGTTAAGCAACAAAAGCTGTTTTTAACATTGTTAATAGTAATAATGATAGTAACAATAAATGTTTCTTGAGCAGCAAATCAGCATATTAGAATTATTTATGTAGTTTAGCTTTGCCCTCACAGGAATAAATGCAATTTTCAAATTAGTTAAAATGGAAAACAATTATTTTAAATTAAAACAATAATTTACAACATTGCTGTTTTTGCAGAATTTTTGCAACCTTGCGTAGGATATGATACTTTTTTCAAAAACGTAACAAAATTATAATTATAATGTTTTCAGACTTTTGGCAGGCACTGTTTATTTCAAATGTAGGCAGTTACACGTATTCCTTATCCAGTTGAAGCAAAATCCCGCTTGGTCTTTGATCAGTTAGACCGCTCTCATGTGGTGGAGATGAATGGAGCGGCTCCTGTCATTGTGTGTGTAGAGTAAGTGTGTACAGTACGCAAGCCGTTTGTTTTCAGGGCTGTGTCCTGAGGTCACCAACTGTACTGCTGCTAATCAGCACAGAACTTTCCACACTCAATAGCTGATGCCCTGCGGCTGAAAGTTCAAGCTGTAAATGCTTTTGTCTGTTTGCTTTTTGGGGGAAAGTAATAATTAAGCTTGTCAGTCTGGTGGGGCATTTGTGTTACGAGAAATGAAAATAGAATATAATACAGTAACATGGAAACTTGTCACTTAAACAAAACCAACAGAACTCCATAAATTAGGCTACAATAAAATGAGAAAAATGACTGTAAAAGCCAACAAGTTGTTTTTATTGTTTAATTTCAGACTGATGAAGTAACAGTGTGTATGACACACCAATTCGTTTTTCCATTTTTGGCATGCTATCAACATGCATAGTCGCTTTTCAGCGTGTTTATGAACGCCGTTGACTTAACGTTATTACTGTATATACTAAATATATGACTTACCTCTACTCCCCGTCCCTAAACCTACCTGTCACTGGGGTTAATGGCATTTATGACTGTTCCCTTACCATCCTCAGGAAAGAAAAAGTTAGCTCCCCAGATGTAGATCTACATTTTGCTTAGTTTCACTCTGGACGTTTGAAGTCATGTACAGACACGCGGAATCACTTGGACGTTAATGGCGTAGACATACACGCATACAGGCGGATAGCTCAAAATGCGTAGAGATAACTTGAAAGTGGCGTGTATGTTTACGCAAATGTCATGATGTCATGTTGTTAATTTATAGTCCATGTCTGACGTAGAATATTGTAGAAAATCTTAAAACTATTTACATGATCTAGTCTATTTACATAAGTGTTTCCATGAAATAGCAGACTTTGTACGACCATGTAATGCAGTATCTTATTTGCACAGTAAAATGGCCCAGAAACCACATATTATTTTGTTTTGAAATTTCTCCAGCTTTTTCCCGTGACATCGCACCACTGTTATTTACAAAGATGTCTGGGATGATGGAAAAGTATCTGATTGCTAAGAATACCAATGCAGCTTTCATTTACAGCCCTCAATCACATTGACAACAACTGGCTGTAAAGAGCTGGAAGTGGCCATGTGATTTGTGGCTTAAGAAAACAGCTCGTAACACGAGACCGGGGGTCGTTTACCGCCCTCCCCCACTGCAGCACAGCATAAAGGCCGCTATGTTCTGCCGTTCCCCTGAACCAGAGTTAACCTACAGAGAAATTGCTCTTTGTTCAGTCTGACTGACACTATAACCCTGCACTGTTTTCCTTTGACAGTGAGTCTCCGTTTCCATATCTTCTCTAAAATGAGCACTCTTCCTTTGTGCACCTTTACTTTGGGAATGACAAGAGTTCGGTCTGAGGCCGGAGCAATGACACATTTCCTATCTTAATTGTTGGTGGATTAGGCTTACATAACATAAAGAACCCCTCTTGTAATCTTTCACGGTTGTAAAATAGTGGTTTAGAATGAGAGATATAACACTTATTGAAGAGAGAGGTTTATGGCTGACAGGCTTGGAGCTAAACATTAATGGTGGCTCGGAAGCGTTAACCTGAATGCAGAGCATTCTAGCGATGTTCCTTCGGGGACGAATTGCGACAGTAGTTTGCCTGCAGTGTTGAAGGACGCCGCACAAGTAAATGCAATGAGGTGGAGAAACATTGAACTTTTGTACTTTATTATTGAGTTAGATTTGCCCTCTCTCTCCTGTACATTCCTTGTCTGTCTTCTCATGAAATGCAAAAACCTTCAATTGAATGTGTTAAAGGATGAACTGAGAAATCAAATTTTCCTTTTGACATCTAAGAAGTCATCCTATTATAAGAATATTCTGTAAGTTTCAGAACTGAAAACGTCCTTGTTAGTCCAATAAAAGCTTTTATTGACACCAGCCTCAACAAACGACTCGTTTTTCAAAGTGGGGAACTATGACGTCAAAGAGGATAAAACACCACCCCGCAGAAGAAGATGGACGCCTACTTCAACACGGCCGGCTTAGCCCCACCCACCGATTCACGCATTACAGGCATAGCTAAATAACATAGATGCCTACCTCGTGATGACAAACCAGATCGAGCTACCGAGCAATACAGAATATTGTGCAGCGCCTGGTTGTGGAAGAAGACAGTCGCTACGTAAGCTTCCTGTGGATTCCAATAAGACTGCATGGATAAACTTTATTTTTAATGACGTTCCAGCTGATGAGGGTAAAACATCGTCGTCTGTTCGCTTCATTTCACTGAGGATTGTTTTGTAAACAAGACTGGATTTGCAGACCGATTAAGAGTAAAGAACGGTGCTGTGCCATCTATATTGGATCTGACAGGAATTGTGCAAGACTACGGACTCTGGGTCGAATCATTTTACAGCATTGGACGTTTTCGAACCATTTTCCCCAAGTGATTCGACGGGTGAGTTCAAACTCATTATAATATGCAAAACTGTTATCCACCCACAACAGTGGGCGCTTACTTCTAAGTCTTCAGTGCGAGACGCCCATAAAAACGAGCGTTTTCAGGTAGGCTCACAACTTGGGTATAAAATAGCCTGTTACTTATTCATTTGAATGTTTTTGAATGCAAAAACCGAGCTAACGTCATAAGTTGACCTCAGACAACAATATAATACAATTTTAAAAGCCAGTTCATGACCCCTTTAAATACTACAATCATTGGGTGGTGATGGCGCAGTGGGTAAGACACATGCCTTTGGTGTGAGAGAGCCAAGGTTCGAATCCATTGTGAGACACCAATGTGTCCCTGAGCAAGACACTTAACCCGTAGTTGATCCAGAGGCGTCCAACCTCTGACATATAGCAATTGTAAGTCGTTTTGGATAAAAGCGTCAGCTAAATAGAATAAATGCAAATGTAAATGACTAAAACTTGTAGTGGACTTGTCTGTGACTGTGACTATATGCATATCTAGGATTCAGGATTCTGTCATGTAGGACCCTATAATTTCCACAATGTTGAAAACACAGATGGAAGCGTGGAATCTAGTTATAAAAATGGGGGAAAAGAATCTATATGAATGAAGTGGAATCTATTGTGCCCTAGTGTAGTGATGCTACTGCTTTGGAAATGACAGATTTCACCTTTAGTCTAAGCTTTATAGCTTTTGTCATCCCAATCTAATAATCATAATGTAGATTAAATGTCACAGATGAAATGCATTAGAAGGCCAAGTTGATTGCATTGTTGGGGTATGGTATCCTGTGAATTGCCCTCTGGTTGTATACCATATATTACATTTGTGAACCAGCTCACTTATTCAGTGCATAGAAAACAAATTAGCAGAATATGCACAGTATGCATAGCCTACTATATAATATACCACATGTCTTTGTAATTGCACCTAATGTATTCCCAAACAAACATGCAGCTGTATTGGTGAAACGTGCTGTTTAATCACTACTTTGGCTTTCACATCTTTCCAATGACGAAACCATTTACATTTTTATTCTGTAAGTTCTCCAATAAAGATCAAATAATGCCACACTACTGTTAGCCCACTGCACGTGACACACGCTTTTCCCTGAATCTTTCCTGTTTAACCTGGACTGACCCCTGTCCTGTACCAGCCAGTTTCCTCTCTGGAAAAAACTACTCTTCATTTAAATGTTACGTGCTCCTCTGTTACAAGAACAATTACATGATAATGTTTACTCATTGTTGTAGCCATATTATGCACTATGTCGTTGATATTTTTATTTCTGGATCTGCCGTAGTAGTATTTACTGTGTTCAATTAGACATCATAATTAGACTTGTGATGATTTACTCAGATCATGAAGTATGTCACGGCAGACAATTTTAAATTTAAATTGATTTACTTCTAGATGTAGTGACGTCTCAGTCCAGTGATTGGACTGTATCCCATAGCAACAACAGCCCAGCAGTGTGAATCACCATGCAGGTTTGCGCTTAACTCTCAAATGCAGAAACTGACACATTTCATAAGGAAGAGCCAACATACCAACCTAACTCAACTTGGTATGAATGGTATTTTGGGGTTACAGAACAACAATTACTATGCTATTGCTCAATACCAAAATGAACTGTTAATGAAACAAATGTAAATCGCTCCTGATGAATAGAATGAACATCATACTTGCTTGCAAATCCTTTTTAGCTAACATGCATACTACCAGTAATGTAAATTATTGGTACTTTTCTTTTGTTGTTTATATATAGTGAAGTGATTTACACTGCAAATACATGCCTTCGCACTTGAGCATGCAATTGAATACGCAAACAATTGTGCAATGCCACATGCACAGTATAAAGTCCTGACAGGACAGTAGAGTGCGTTTCTTGAAAGACTTTATTTCGTAACATTACGAAGGGAACATTATAATGACACTGACACTGTCATATAGCCTGACAACATTTCTAAATGATACTAAATCAGGACAACACGTTTTTCTCAGGCTTTTTTACTTAAATGGCATCTGACAGAAGAGCAACAGCTTTCACGCCTTTTGAAATAAAAGTCTTGGTTCAGAAAAAGGATGCTGCCCATAGGAAGCACACAGCAAGGCAACTCACTAGGTTTTGGAACAGCGCCTATGTCTTGCTGTGAAATGGCTGCACTACAGAACGGTTTAGTGCAATTATGCATATTTAAGCATTTAATTGTGCTAAATGTACACAGGTGAAATCATTAGGGTATCTGAACAGTCAAAGAATAAAGAATGTTAGTACATTTATTGGAGCTGCATTGGCTGACCTCTCTGTGTGTACGGACACATTAGCGATGGAGGTCTGAATAGCTCTGGGGTGATGCAATGTGTAAATAGTGTCATATATCCTGTTATGATCAGCAGTAACACACACAGAGCCCATTCCTCTATTTTCTGAATCACACTCACATTAGATAGCAGGGAAATTTATTTCTCTTGCTCAATTTATGAGGGACTTCCTGCAATTTTGGATGCACTGGAAGTGTTACTGTGGGTTTCTGTGATGGTAGAGTCTCTTTAGTTCAAGCTAAGACAGCAAACGGTCAGCAATGAAACACAAACAAGGCTTTCTGTAGGCGGGAATGGAGCACTGAGCCAACGCAGGCTTCCAGCCCTATCTCCTTGTGCTGATCCTTCTCTGCTTTTGTTGAATGTGCTCTTAAGCCAAACCAGATGTCTGCCGTTTAGACTGTATTGTATATTAGGTTTCAGTGCATACTTTCACAAATCAAATAAATGGACGTACTCTAAGGGCTTGGCTTTTTTTAGCACTTCCATCTGAGGTGGCAGTTATGCTACTTGACGAGCCTGTTGGAATGTGCTCTTAATTAAATTCGCTTCGAACAAGTAAACTCTTGTTGGCTCATAAAGGTAATGCGGTTGTGGCATGGATGATTTTGCCATGAGTGATTTTCTTTGAGAAATACTTTCCCACTTCCGGATTGCAATATTAGAGAGCAATATCTCAACTTCCCTCTTTGAGTAGTCTCACATGATATTGCCCTATAATGCATGTGGAAGTGTTGCTTGGACACGGGAAAGCAGAAGACAGGTAAAGTGTTGTAATTCTGCTTGATGTAGTAGAAAGATTCTTTCGTTTAAAACGGAGAATTAAAACAAATAACGATCTCCGTCCACCCAGCGTTTTATCTGCATATTAGAATTGATCTCCATCCACATTTAAAACGACTGATCGTTGATCACGTGACCATTCACCAACACTGGGCATGCGCGTGCCGGGGTAAACGGTGGCTGACAAATCAGGGAAGCAGACGTCCATGACTGATGTAACCCAATCATAGAGCAGAGCGTGAGCCTCTGCGTGAGCATTTCTAAGGTCCTCGTTTTGTCCTGTCTTCACTAAAACGCCCTCCGGAGGTTCAAAACGCAAAACGGAGCTGCAGTGTTTTCTTCTTCGTTTTTTCTGTTTTATGGTGCGTTCACACGGACGCGATAGCGCGTCAGGCGCAGAATGATTTCAATGTTAAGTCAATGCAAAGACGCGTTATGCGTGTAAAAATTCCTGCGGCGCGAATGAGCCATAGAGCCGCTTCATTCGCGTGTCAGTTCGCGCGAATGCCGTGAATTGAGTGTCTGGCGCAAATTATTTAGTTAGTGCAATTTGTGCATTCACGCATTTGACACGAATTCGCGTCTGCCGCCCGAGTTCTGAAAAATCGGAACTTTGGCGTCAATTCTTGCCACGTTAACCAATCAGGAACCTAGCTGCTTGCTCACATGGTGAAGAATCTGGATGCTTCAATAAATTATTTTGTAATATGACTAAATGCATTGTGGGATTCTTATGCACAACAAAGCATATATTTTATCACTTAAAACTTTATTTCTATATACGAGACATGTTCATTTTGTATTGAATGTTATTCATTCCATATCTAGATTATATGAAATAGTATTATGATGTAAAGACATCCAACATACATGTGCATAAGTTTGTGTCTGGACGTGAGCGAGAAAAAATCACAGGACAGGTTAATAACTTTTGGAGGTTGGCTCTAGATTAGCTAGATTAGATGGATGAGGGCAGAGCATGATCCTCGCTCCGATGCGGGACAACAGGTCATCAAACTGGACGCGGGACAGGCGGAAGTACCGCTGACAGCGGCCGTCATCCAGGCGCAGCTCCTGGAGCAAGCAAATGGTGAAACTCGCCAAACAGTTTGCCTCCGAAGGGTCCGGTGGACACAAATACGGTGACGATGATCCCCACACCGCTGTTCTAGCTCTCCAGAGCAAATACAGTGCGGTAAATCTCTCAGATGAATGCTCGATCAACATAAAAAAAGATGGCCGCCAACGGGTTTCAGATTTTGTTCGCGCGTAAATTTTTTACTTTACACGTGTCAGTTTCGCTCTTGATGCACTAATTAACACAAAGTGGTAGACTCAACGTGGTAGATGCAAATTTGACGCGCTATTCGTGTCCGGTGTGAACGTAGCATTAGTCTGGATGGGAGGTGCAAACGTAGCAAAAGGTCTCCATTTTTAAAACGAAAACACCGTAGTGTGGACAGGGCCTTAATTTTATTGTGTCCTTGATGGCTGTTACATGTAGTTACTATAGTAATTACTTTCAATTATGCATAATTATATGCAACTAACCCTAAATCAAACCCTAATCCTAACCCTATAGTAAAAACATGCGTTTATTTAAAATGACCTAGTATGTATAATTACACTGTAGCAAGGACACCTTAAAACAAAGTGTAAATGAAAGAGTCTCAGACTTTTGTGAGCACATACTCTGTGTCTAAACCCAGTCTATGTACATCTGAGTATAAGTGGTTGTTTTCCCTCGATTTGTCTCAGTGTCATGACAGCTTGGCAGGATCTGAAGGAGATTACTGAGAGCCCACATTTATTGAGTTTTGTTTTGCCTGGGGCTAAATAGCAACACCCACAAGCTGGAGGCGGCATTTGTGGAGCATGACACACCTTTAAAACGAGGCCCAGTGGGAGGTGTGTACACGCCTGGAGCCGTGACAGCCTTTGAGATGTACACACACACACATCTACACATACCTTTAGCATGTAAGGCATGGCATGTGGCTGCTGCACTTTAGATTTAGTGAAAATCTCCAGGGAAATTTGAGTGCAATTACTGCGAGCAAAGTATTGTCCAGAAACAATGCTGAAATCTGGTCTATTCATCATGTGGTGGAACTGTGTCTGCTGTTCTCGAGAAACCTTTGATGCAAACATGTGCCAGTTTTTACAATTGTCAAGTCTAGTGTTCTTTGTAGTGGCTGAATGTCCCACAATGAATTATTGGCTAGGTTATGACAGTATATTGTGCAGCAATAGAAAGAATCAGCTGGTAGAGGATGCAGTCATTAAGGGGTTTTAGTTGTTTATAGCGTTCAAGCAATGATATTTCTTGCATATGAATGCATCATTTATTTAATGTGCAGTCCTCAGGTGTGTAACGAGTTGTTATCCGATTACAAAAAACAAATGACAACGGCAGGCAGAAATGGGGTCAGAGACTACATATGTGGCTCATCCAATAAGAATTGAGATTCGGGATTGTCCATTTTCTAATATTAGTTGATTTAGTTGTAGCAGCTGCGGTACATATTGCAAAGCTTTTCATGCACTGATGCCAGACTCATTAAATGCTTATGATTCATATCTTATGCATTAATTTATCAAGTTCCAAATAGAAAGAGGCATTTTTATTCGTAGAATATTTATTTTTCTAGATTCAGAAGTTACTCAAACGTGAAATGAGGTTGTGGTCATACTGCCCACACCCTACAGGAAAATGGTTTAGGCTAATAGTTAAAATATTGCATAATTCAAGAATTGTTCAGATGCTTCATCAAAGAACAGTTTTAAATTTCGAATGATCACTTTTCCTGACATTTTTTACTTGCTTTAGGCTATATGATCAAAAAACAAAAGTTCATTGTCAGTTTTCAGAAGAAGCAGAACTTGATGTGAATGATTAGGCACATCCAACTTAAGCTCCACTTACGACAAATATAAGTTCAGTCAAGTTTCACACATGCCTTTTTGTTGGTTGTCCAATAGATTGTGGGTTGTCTTGCCTTAAGGGGATTACTGAGAGCATAAAATCAGTGTCCTTTAAATGAAGGGCAAGGTTCCTCCTCTAGTGTGAAACACTATTCTTTGTTTGGAAGCTCTATGGGCTTCATTGATTGGTTCCATACAGTGGAAACCTGACCTTTAGCAGATGTTTGAGGTCTTGCCACGACTCAGCATGATCCCCACACTAGACAGCTTTCCCCTTGTCATTTTGACCAATGGGTGCTTATCTCTGACAAGATACAAAAAATTCAACCATTGACGTATTCAAATGAGGAAGTCTTTCAGTCATCACAGGGTTCAGAGGTGGTGATCTGTAATGAACATGGCTGATGACTTGAATACAGCCCTGATGTTCTCAGACAAATCCTATGTTTGACAAATCCTATGTTTGATCTAAATGGTTTGCATTGTAGCATACATTTTTTTTTGGAATTTGATAATTGCATTACCATATCGCAATGTTGGCTTTATGTTGATTAATCGTGCAGCCTTACACACATATGACCAACTACATTTGCATTATGCAGTCTGAGTAAACTGCACACAATACTGTATCCCACAATGCAGTGTTCTCGACTTGACCTTCCACTGTAAAGGCCATTGCACACCGAGTACGAAAATTTCGTATGCGTTTTTTCCTGTTCGTCAGCCTAAAAATTCGTCACGCACAGAAACATTGCACACTGAGTCCGATTAAGCCTTTGCGGAAAAACGCAAAAATACAAAATGAATTCGTCAAGCAGTGAGGATGATTTTGTTGCCCTCTTATTGAAAAGAGAAGAAAGACAAAATATTGCGTTTGCATCCATCCAATCCTGAAATTGCGCAGAGAGGAAGCACCTTATCAAGGAGTTGAGATTCAAAATTTATTTCAGAATGTTAGTGGAAAATTTGATGCTGACACATTTTAAAAACAAGATCACCAATTTCAGTGAACCAATTGGATTCTGAACAGACTGGCAGTATGTCTAAAGTATGGAGACACACACACACACACACACACACACACACACACACACACACACACACACGCACACGCACACGCACACGCACGCGCGATGCTCGCCCCAGTGGAAGCACTGGGCAGACAGAAGCTGAATATAGGCTGTTACTATATTGTACCCAAATAATACATTAGTTATCGAATTCTTGAATATCGATGCTCAATCACACCTTCTAATTGATCCAAAATTTCAATCTGATTGAAAGGGGAGGTTATTCCTTTCATAATCCAATTCGAGAGAAGAGAACATAAACACTTCGAATCGAAATTGAAAACTGAAAGCACTGCTCATATGTGCAAAGATGTGCGGAACGAGCTTGCAGTCGGCCCTGAATTGTCAAAAAACCTCTCAAAATGCTGGCTGTGGATGCAAAAAACGCAGAAAATCGAAACCGATTCGAATTTTTTTATGACGGACAAAAGTTTCGGAGGCGGTGTGCAAGCGTGATTGACATAACGTGAGGTCGATTTTTATTTTTATTTTATTCATTTATTTACTTATTATTTATTTATTTATTTTTTTACATGCGAAAATTTCAATGCGAGGACTTGTGCAATGGCCTTAACACCTAAACCAGATACAGTCTCTTTTTTACGCTTTATTTGCGCTTCTGTGATTAAGGTCAGTTGTAGAACTAATGTTTACTGTTTTAAATGATAAGAATTGGTATAGTACAGCGATGGAAATCTTACGGTTGAGTGGCAGGAGGCTGAACACATGCTTTTAGTAGAAGAAAGTAAATGTACCTTGGTTTTTATTGTGCGAAAAGTTGAACACATCCAGATAATTAATTGCTTTGTTTCCTTTCCATAATCTCAACATGCTAATGCCGCCTTTTATTTGTGATTAGCAATTAAAACCAGCTTGAGGGTGAAAATTAGCTGTAATAATTGGGTTAAATCTGGTGATATGGGCTACAGTGTGATTAAAGGAAGCTTTTCAAATACACAAAGTGTTTGGCCCCTTAAGCCTAGCACGAGGACCACTTCCACTGGGCAAAGATGCTCACAACACAATAACTTAGTATTAAATCTAATTAGGACAAATTAATGCTTCATCAAAGGGGAAATAACACTGAGGAAATTCACATGTGGATTTCCTATTACATTCCCAGCTCATGCTAAATGGGTGCTGATGTTTGCCGTGTTGCTTTAGCAGCCTGTGCTAGTGTTTCACCGTGGTGGCAAATTTCACACGTTTCAGGGGTACCGTGAACCCGTCCTGTAACCGCAGATTAATCTGGAGTCATTACGAAGGCAGAAGATTCACTTGCACAAAGAATGACACCGTTTGCACTTCACCTTCTTCAGAGTCTCCAAGTCTGATCGTTTGTCATTTGCGCGGCAGATTACATCAAATTATGTGCCACAGAAATATCACCATCTGGATCAGGAATTCGCTACTCGCACCGAATGAGTCATATCTGCGGATTAGTCTGTTTTCTCTTGGATTTTCTCTGCGCATGTCATGGATGAGCTTCCACATAACGGCACAAAGCAGAGACCACAGAGATAAGGATTTGCCATTTTTCTCAGCTCCTCGCATATCTCTGTTTCATGACCCAAAATTCATTTTCATTCTCCGTGCGGATCTTGTTTGCAGAGGAAAGCAGATAATCAAACAGACTTGCTTATGACATGCCATTTGAAAGTCTGGCAGCGTGAGCAGAGTCAGTGTGCAGGATGTTGTGAATTTGATGTGAGCGCAGCTCCCTAAAGGCCGGCTTAATGGGATGGGAGCAGACACGGCTGCCTTGTAGAGGGATTTAGGAATGAACAGTGTGCATTCTGTTTTTCTCAAGCTAGCTTCATCACAGTTCACTGCAGAACCACAGGGAAGCACCAAGCCTTTGTGTGTGCATGCGTGTCTGTATCAGGTGTGTGTACATTAGCATGTGTGTGCATGCAGGAAAACAGTCTGGATGTGTTCGCATACCCACTGCTGGAATTTTCTTTCCTGCAGGTGGTTGTTGGCAGTAGGGCATCTCCATGTCAGGCATGAAGGAAAAGAAAGGAATGCTGTGAAAATATGGTATGAAAAATGGGCCCCATTGTTCCATGGGTAATAAGACATGCTTTGTGCTGTGCTCTATTGTGAGTTTGTCTGCTGCTACAGACTTTGAAGAACTGGAAAATGGGAACGTTTAAAGAGGAAAATAGACCTCTTAAGAAACAAAACATCTGAGAGTGGGATTTGTGCTCCTAAATATTAGACACAACACAATCCCTCAGGGAAGTTATGGACTAAAGAAGAAGCATTACTCTTTGATAGTCAGTTGTTATGCAATTCATTGTCAGTGTAGGTCTCTAGTCCTACACAGGTGATAAAATTGTGTTCTCCAATGCAGAATAGATTCACTTACCCGAGACAAGTAAATAACTGATATGCTGAGTGCTGCTATTGTTTTAAACCTCAAGACAACACTTTTTATTTTTTGCTACAAATGAACTAAGTTGTAGTCAAATGAGGGGGCGGAGGCGTCAGTGTTTTATTATGTTAATTATAGTGAAGAATATAGTTATAATAGTGAAGAAATAAAAAAATGACCCCTGTTACATCCCAAGAAAGCAAGCAAGCAAGAAACAACAAGGCATCCAAGAGGCAAAAACATAACATTACCGGACACAGTCAAAAAATGAACCACCGCATATCCTACTAATGTCCTGCATATCCTACCGGAGGCTGGGCTAACAATATCAGGGAGCAACACTGTTCATGCAAAACTGGGTAGATCTCTATTCACTTCTATAATCGTTATTACAAGCAAACGGACTACACAAGTATAACATTGTATTTATTAGCAGCAGCGTGTGCTAGCGTATCAACAACCGGTTTGAGAACCAAAATCATTACCTAACACATTATAAAACGGTCTAACTAGTATAACTTCACAGTAAGGTTAGAAGCAAAAAAGATGTGCTTGTTGATCTTTGAGGGGTTTAGCAGACTGAGGACGTCCCTCACAGTTTAATCCAAAGACGACACTTAGAATTTGACTTTGGTTTTGGGAAGGAAAAAACGGACACCCCCTCCAACCTCTCTGGGAAACGCGTATCTGTGTTACAAATGCCCCAGGCACAACGTTTAACCATATTTTTGATAAAACTACGACGGTAATAGCCTGCCGAGACCAAAAATATGAGACGCCTGTGTTGAAAGTCAATGGAGCGCTGTGAAAAAGTGTCGGATCTCTGTGGGAGCTCGTTCTTGGCTGCGCTGTGATTGGTCAATCTACATTCTAGGGCGTGGCTTAGCCAAAGGCGAATTCAGATGGATCTCCACCAGAAAGCCCTCAAGGATTAGATTATGTAGCCTTGTTGATACATTTAATATTTGAAATTAAATAGTGGTTAACTTACAAGTGCATTCAGTAGTTTGGTATGAATGTAAAGTTTTACACTAAGATATATCTTAGGTTAAATGTTTTTGGGAAGAGTGGTGTACATTTAAATGGTGTACACTCATGAGATGATGACTGTGCGGCCAATTAAGCAGAAAAGGTCTGAAGCCAGAAAGACAAAGACAAAAACAAGCTTAAATATTGTTGCGGCATACCCTGGGTGGAAGGATTTGATGACAGAGAAAATCCTGAGTAGTAATGCCCAAGTTGCTTCTTTGGTTTGATCAGGTGAGGGCCCACTAATGTCTGCGTAATCTACTTAAAAACTCTGTTCCATGTCAATAGATGGCAGTGCAGTGTCTAATACTATTGTGGTGATTTAAAGTATAAGAAAAACTACTGACTGCACCTTTAAATAACACTTTGTGTTTCTGAACCACACAACCAATTTTTTGGTCTTTGCTGCATTGTTTTTGGGAACAGTTGTAAATTATTTTCCAGGATTGCTTGTAGCAACTGGATGGAATTTCTTTAGACCCAAGCTGACATCCTGCCGGAGTGCCTCATCTGGAACTTTGTTTGCTTTTGCAGTACCCAGTCCTCTTCGCGCCGCTCCCCTGGGAGCCTGAAACTGGGGGCCTGCTCTGAGTATGTCAGAGTGCGGTTTCATCTGAGCGTGGGCGACATGCTGAAAGACCCGTTGTGCTGCGGCCTTCTGCTGAAACACAGACCCGTGCTTTCGTTAAGCGCTCTCATCCTTGAGAAAATGGCAGGAGACTGTTCTCAGCTCGTTGTGTAGCAGTCAGCGATATTTCTCTCTTCACTGCCGTCACAGACTCATATATTTTGCTGTATATAAAGGAAGCATGGTAAATAATGTGTTTCTCCCTCCTGTGGGGGAATGTTTCCTGTAGATGCGTGGGACAGTAATTTAAGGCTGCAATGGGGAGACATCCCTGAGTTCACACAGATAGCCAGGAGGTCTCGGCAGTCTTGCTCCGGCTGTAGCTCAGGCACTCCCAGGTGGCCCCTGATCCACCCACACTCTTCCCACCTCCTTTTTTTGGTGCTTCTGGACCTCAGGGGTCCTCATCTATGGCTAAGTGCATATATAGCACTTTTTCTCACCTCTTTTTTGCTTCAGATGTGGCCGTGGTTTGTAATCACCAGTGGTTTGTAATCTTGCACTGCTAGAATCTCATTTTGCGTGTTTAACGCAGTTCTGTGCCATTTACCCAGCAATGATCTTTTTAAATACGGTTTAATGCTGCTATGTTAGATTATGTGAACGCTGGTGCCTGCAGACTTCACCTGAGCTGAACTCTACCATAGTCACTGTCCCTAACTTTAATATACTAGACTCAGCCTCAGACGTCATCCCCACAGTTATCTTGACTGTCTGATGCGTGTGTGCACAAAACTGGAAAGCGTCTGTGAAAATCACAGGCTCCTATCAGATTGCTTGACTGCCATGCAGCCTCTGGGAGTCGTGGTGAATGGGTTTCTAGCAGTCAGCCAGGACACAAAATTGTATTTAATAGTTTCTGAGGAGGAACTAAACACTGGATTTGAAAACATTTGTAGGGTTTGTGGCTTCAAATCTTTGAAATATGCTCTGAGAAGAAGGTAAAATAGATATCCACAAACAGTAGCGTCTTGACTGATTTCCAGTGCTTTCTTTACAACCATTTGTGGATATGTTTGCACAATATTCTCAATGATTTTAAAGATTTATTATCCTATGAAATTTCTCAGAGCTGCTTGACATTAAATGACATTGTAAACGCCTTCGACTACGTCAATGGGATGATCTGGTTATACCTAAAGGTACAGTCACAATTACTCTTGTTTGGTTCTGCAAGCTATTCCCAGTCATTTAAATTGGAATCTGGATTTTCCTGATTGAGTGATAAGGGTCCCCAAGCAGGTTTCACTTGTTCAAATTGGTCATGCAAATTCACCATGTTGATCAACAGAAAACTGATTGGTTTGAAGGTTATTCACATTAATGTGGCCATACCTTAAGTGTGTTTGTAATTTGAGTGAGTGGACCAGGCATAATGCCAATAGTCAAAAGTCTGGCCATAGATAATTTTTATCTCCAAACACAATGGAAAGTCAGAGACCGTTTCTGACATGCTGGCAAAATGCATGAATGTTCACTTGCGGTTTTGGCCGTGTCCACATGAAATGTGATAATGGAATGCAAGTTTCTTGGGCTGAACTCACTTGCAGTGCTTTGGAAAATCCCATCTGTGAGAATCAGACCAGGCCTGAAATAAATACAGCGGCAGAAGGCATCTTAATACCAGACAGAGTCTGGACTACTGCCACTTGGACTCCTTATTTACCCTTATTTTTATCCTTATATTGTATCTGTGCAAGACTCAACTGCTCAAGTAACAGTAAGATGCAAACGTTTCAACATGTCAAACTTGAAATGCGATGCTTGTAATAGGTTTTACTAACTTCAGATGTTAAGGACTGTTTTGGACTGGATTCAAACATTCTTCACTGATAGTCATTCTTACTGACTCTTTATCACCAAGCAACTAAAGCCACTGTAATTACAGGTGTGTAAATGTAACACGACAAGCCAGGACAGCAATCATGTTGCAGTATAGCAAAATGGGCCCTGATCAAATGCAGGAATTTAGTTATATGATTAGAGTAGCTTTTGTTTGTTAGAGAGAGAGAGGAGAGAGCTCGAGAGCAAGAGACAGAGAGGCCAAGAGGAAAGAGTGGAAATGAAGTTTCCATTCCGTGGTGCAGTTGTTTGCCTTTGCTGCAATTTGGCGGGAATCCTGTGGCCAGACGTCTGCCTTCAATTAGGAGGCTGAAATACCCCACTGTGTTTCTACTCTTGGAATCAGGATGTATACATCATCTTCAACATTTTGAAATTGCTTGGCTGGTGTTTGCGTGTTTATTGAGTAACATGTCTGCAAGCAATTGACACAGCTTTTGGTGAGTGTTTTCAATTAAAAATTAAAATGCTGTCCTGCATGAGGTCACTGGCTATTTTCATGACTGTGCATTTTTGCTGTTTTCAGTAGTTTGCATTCTGCTGTTATGGTGTTTATCTTTGGATATTGTCTGCATCCTTTTGCCCAGCGGTAGACTACAGATGATAAACATAGTTAAGCAAACAGGAACAAACTGGCCAGCATAATATCATTTTACAATAATCATTTTAGCTTAAGGGTGCTGTGAACTCTACACCTCGTGTTATTTTTACACGTTGTCATTGTTTTAATTAGTCCATACAGTGAATAAAACAATTTAAAGGGTTTGTTAACCCAAAAATGAAAATAATGTCATAAATGACGACCCTCATGTTGATCTGCAAACCCGTAAACCTCCGTTCAACTTTGGAACACAGTTTAAGATATTTTAGATTTAATCGAGAGCTTTCTGTCCCTCCATTGAAAATGTATGTACGATATACTGTCCTTGTCCAGAAAGGAAATAAAGACATCCAAGTAGTCCATGTGACATCAGTGGGTTAGTTCAATTTTTTTGAAGCATCGGAAATACATTTCGGTTCCAAAAATAACAAAAACTACGACTTTATTCATCGTTTTATTCTTTTTCGGTTCTGTTGTCAATCCGCGTTCAATCATTGTAGATCCTCAGTTCAAGGTGAAGCGGCAGCATGGAGCACACGTGAACTGATCCTTTCTTGTGCTTCACTACTTGTTACAGCACAAAATTATATGAATGAACATCAGAAGGTATGTTGAAAGACCGTATTTTGTCCGTTTGTTTGAATAAATATTTAATGTTTTCTGGGGTTCCCTGTATTAGTTAGGATTAGTTGAGAGATTTTTTTTTCATTCCTTGAGGAAGTTTGCCATGTAATGTAACTGATAGGTAAGTAATTGATATGAATCAAATTGAAATTGAATCAAAATGCAAGCTTGTCAATCAAAATTTGTGTCAATGCCCAGCCCTTAAAAAAAGGGCCATACTTATGGTTTATGTGTGTCCAGACATCACATATTGCTCTGTTTCGGGAAGCGTATGCATAATGCACTTCTTGTCATTCACAGTGATTAGCAAAAACAGGCATCTAACATGCACTAGAGTCTGCAGCTCTTTGGTTGAACAGCTGAAATTCATTTAGCTTGATTTATGCAGTCGGCCCCTCTGAATGTGAGTTGCTTGTTGAGAAATATAGTGGCCTCTCGACAGGAAACACAGATAATGCCAGTAATGATTGTGAAAAATGGAAAGGTTTTTTTCCTCCCCAAGATTTCAAGCTCCAGCCCTGAAATGAACTAAAATAGTTTGTTGGGGTGTGTGTGTGTTTGCACATGTTGCCCTAGTAATCATGTTTCCTGTTTCAGGGTTCACCCGACCTGCTCAACGAGCACATGTATGTGTCATAAAGTTTCACTGCTTGTAATTTTAATAAAATATTACAACTGTCCATCCAGCAGATCCTTTCCTTATCACATCCTGTTTTCTATGGTAACCACAAGAACATAGCAGAAGCTCGGCACCATATGGCAGGAAAAAGTCAGAGAAATGAAAGAACTAAAAAGCTTGTGAACTGGGTTGAGTTTGTCTAGATTTATGTGATAGCTGCAGGAATTCACATTTCTGCACACAGCTGAAAGACATTAAGAGCATGTTGAACCTGAGCCCTGTTTTTTTTTCATTTGACATTTGAATTTTTAGCTTTTTTTGTTTTCTGTACTATATACATTTTATCCAGTAAAATGAACAATATCAAACTTTTCTTGAATAATTGTTTGGAGTTGTTGTTATTGGGATCAAAAGGATTTTTTTGCGTAACCTTTCCCTGTCCTGAAAACACACCAGGAAGCTACTGAGGCAGCATGTGCGAATTCACAGAAATGTTTCGTTTTGTTGTCTGTTTTTCCGCCTGGCATGTCGTGAGGAAAAAGAAGGCAGTGGTGTGTTATGCAGAAGAGCACATGTGGTACTAATGCTTAGCTAAATGCTGGTGCTGTGACAGATGGCTGTTTCATTCTGTTACTTTTTTCCCCTTCCATCATCCTCGCTTTTTTTTTTGACCGAATTACACCACTGATCACTGCAATACCATTGTTGTAGCAAAGCAGGACAGAATAGCTCAGTATTAACAATCATGTTTTAGGTCACTCTTTGTTTCTTGGTGTGCTTGCATGTGTTCATTCATAACTTCTAGTTGTGTGGTTAGATAACTGTTTGAATACCCAATTATGAAGAAATGCAGCTGACCTGCTTTCCCTGCTGTCGAATAAGGACTCGATGTCTGCTTACAACAGACTGGTCACAGCTGATAGCATTCCCAAAAGACATTCCAAGATCTTGCATCAAAACATTGGGAATTAGAGCTAGACAGTTCGACAATATACCATGCAATGGTTATTCTGTTAGCCTAAAGGTTTTGCTTTTCTGTTTATGCTATGGTAGGTATATTTTCAATGCTGTAATAAGGCAAGGCTCTTATTTGCATTATTTATACATGACCGAGAAGAAGAAACATGGAGTAATGTGAAAATAATATAGAGCAGGAAGAGTAACATATATAGAATATAGTCCCTGTTCGATTAATACATATATGCAGTGTTGGGGAGTAGTTAACTACAAATAGCGTAGCTACTGTACTAACTTAACTACATTTTTCAGTAGCTTGGCAGTAGCTCAGTTGCTTTTTAAACAGTGTAGCTTTTCCAGTAGCTAACTACTTTTTGCAGCTAGTAGCGGTGTAGCGCGAGCAAAAGCTACATTGCTACATTGTCGAGCCTGCGCGAATCAGCGCAATGCAAGGATATTCTGTTAGATTACAAACTCATTTTTTGCCATTACCGCCACCTGTTGTTTAATCACGCATCTTGCGGCTAACGGTTCACTGTACAGAAGTGGGCTGACACACCCATATTATGATTATACAGCAAGATGTGACGAAGATTTGGAGGATGGAGAAACAACTAACGTTAATTACCCATAGCCTTATTTGTCCAAGTTCAATCAGTATTTTTGAGAAAATGTTCTACATGCAATTTACGTTGCATGTATTTTTTCGATTCTTGCAATGGTGTAGGCTATTTGTTGCACTTTTGACAAACAGTCAGAGATATTTTAGTGTTGTGTGTAATAAAACAATACTCTTTGAATTCGTAATTGCATTGCCTTGTTTTAAACACTAAATATTTTACTTAAAACATTCCTCAGACACTTATTCAGTTATTTATAATATATGTTGTTCAAAAAGCAAAAGCAGTTTCAATGTAGCTAGCTACTTTTTGATTGTAACTTGTAGTGTAGCTAACTACTTTTCTAAACAGGTAGCTTGACTGTAGTTAAACTACTTTAACTTACGAGTAGCTTGTAGCTTGTCAAATTACAGTTTCAGAGTAGCTTCCCCAACACTGCATATGAAAAACTCACAAAATAATAAGAGAAAGTAATCAAATAAGTATTTTATGATAGTGATATAAAGTGTTCATATAAAGTTTATAGTATCCTGCTGCTGTTATAAATGTAATTCTTTAGATTTTACAACAATATTCCACAGTATAAACAAACAGACATTGTAGTAGGACTGTGGTCATTTAATGCATCTGCTTAGAGAAACTATCTTATATGCAGTTAGATTTAAGTTAGTTTGACTATGTTTCTGACAAGATTATGGATGTATTTATTTTCATAAGAATTTTTTTAAATTGTAAAATGGCAAACCAAAATGCCTGTCAAGATTGTCTACGGCGCCTGTAAATTTTCCCACAGAATGCTAATGTTTGCTCAGGGTTTTCCATGCAATTGACCTAGCTATAGAAGGGAACTTTATCCCAAGATTAACCATAAAGCAGATGTTTTCCCCCTCTATAATCCAGCCATACACCGGCATCAATGGAGTTCTTGAAACGTCCAACTAATCGGGTAATCTGAAACAGACCCACTGCTGTGTTGTTCCTCAAGTTGGAAGGCCGTGATCTCACTCGGACTCCATCTCGCCCCCTTGTTCTCATTTCCGTCTTCAATAACTCAGACCACCGTATTTCAAAAGCCTGCAACTACTCCATATCTACTTCCGAGCTTTTGAGTCCACATTACCATTGTTCTCACTGTCACCTCGTGTGAATCGCCAGGCCTCTACAGTTGCATTCAGCTCATATTAGCAGTGCTATAATACAGCCTGGTCTCTCATGGGCTCTATGAATTATTGATCACAGCCTATAAGTTCGGAGCTATAGATGGATTAACTAATCCCGCTGCCCTTGCCAAAATTAAACTGCTCTTGCAATGGAAACATCTGGTCCTGTGCTCTGCGTTCTGACAGATGTAGTATGGGTGCCGTTTTATGACCTTGTATTTAGGCAAACATCTCTCCTTCTGCTCGCTCGTCCCCATCTTTTATAGGTGGCACACTCAATTTTATTAGCAGATGTTCAAACAGCAGAGGAGAGAGAGAGAATGTGGGTGCTGTTTTATCATTTCAAACCTTTTGAATGATAGAATTGAAGCTCTGCAGAGAGTATTTATTTCATATTTGTTTTTCTCAATCGGTTGACTGAAGTTGTGCAATAACCAGTGTGCATTTGGAAACCTCTGGAAGGAACCTCTTTAACAGTACAATATACTCTTTAATATAATAAAGTTAATTGGGTGTCTATGGTTCCATGAAGAAGCTTTAACAACCATAGAACCTTTCCATTGCACTAAAGGGTTGTAGTGTTTGTTTTTGTAGTGAAAGAAGGCTCTTCAGGGCTCAATAGTAAGGACTGGAGTAGGGCTGCACGATTAATCGCACGATGTTGATATGCGCATCTAATCAGTAAAGCCGGTTCCTTGATTAGTAGTAAACCACCTTCACCTGCTTTCAGATGGAGCGGCATTTACTACAAAGAGCCGTAACTTACTGACAAGCTGAGCCAAAACGCGTTAATATCGAGGACGTATCGCCAGCGATATTTAATGCGATATGGCTCAGCTTGTCAGTTAACTACGGCTCTTGTAGTAAATGCCGCTCCATCTGAAAGCAGGTGAAGGTGATTTACTGCTAATCAAGGAACCGGCTTTAATGATTAGATGCGCATAACAACATTGTGCGATTAAAGGAGAACTCCGGCGAACAATGAACCTTTGGTATAATTACACATCGGTACCTAGTCAATCGTTCTCTGAGTTTTGTTTTCATGATAATCGAACGTAAAGAGTTTTATCTCTACAAACTGTTTAGCGTATAATGCTAGCACTGGGGGCATTGACTAAGTAAAAAGAAATCGCAAGTTTATACCACTAACAAGGCTCAAAATAGCCCCACACTAACACAGTAACATAATGAGTGTCCATACATGCAAAACGAAGCATTGAGAACTTTGTAAGTGTACAGACCGTTTAATAAGAAGATACTTTATAAAGACAATTCGCTTCAGTGTATACACAGCAGGCGCCATCTTAGAATATAGTCTCGATAAGTCGATCCCGAACGCCATTCATACAGTTCAGAAGTTCGCTGAACTTCATACAGTTCAGCTCACTCAGCACGACGTTCGGGATCGACTTATCGAGACTGTGCTCAACGGTTATTCATTCAGCGCGCACCGTTCAAAGCAGAATGCGCGACTAATTAGGGCCCTATAAAATCCGTTTTATTTTTTCCCAAATTCCATTTTATTTTTTCCCAAATTCCGTTTTTTTCCGTTTTAATTTTTGCAAATTCCGTTTTTTCCGTTTTAATTTTTGCGAATTAATTTTTTTTACCCTTTACTGTTATTTTAGTTGTAAAAAGAGTGTGCTTTTTATTCCGTGATCGCGGAAATTATAGGGCCCTAACTAATAATAACGATGGTTAATTTGGGACTGTCTTGATCAACCATATCAAAACATTTAATTGATCAACCATATCAAAACATTTAATTGATCAACCATATGAAAACATTTTACAATCCTACTAACCCTCTATTTAGATTAAAAACCATTCTTATTAATTTGGTGTCAGAAGTTTAGTTGGGTTCCTCTGCTCTCTCTCTCTCTCTCTCTCTCTCTCTCTCTCTCTGTGCTCTCGCACACCTGAGTCTACTCTAATCAGCGATCTCACTCCTGCTCCTCGCACACCTGTTCCTCGTTTGCCCTGACTTTCTGGCTATTTAGACCTCATGTTCTATTCCCTTCTTGTCGGGTTATTGTTTGCTCATTCATGTCTGTTACTGACTTCTATATACCTTTGCTGCTGTTTCTTGTCCTGTGTGCGCATATGTCAGATGAGCTACTGCTCCGGCTACCCTGTGTCAAGCCTGCTGCTCTGTGCTGTGGTTACTGTCTGGTGGAGTCTGCGTTCGCCTATTCCTGCGAGCATTACCTGATCGCTTTCCTCCGTTGATCATCCGGCTTGGAGCCCGTTACCTGTTCTGCGTTCACCCAGGACCCCCTGTGATCGGCAGTCAGCCTATGTTGATTTATTTTCTTTCTGTTCAATAAATCATTAATCTGCTTTCGCTTTTGGGTCCATTTTTGAACTGTCACATTTGGTGAGTAACATAGCTTTTCGAGCAGCATTGACTCTGTAATGCTGTTTGCCATTTAATAATAACGATTTATTGAGCATTAATTTAAACAATGATCGATCATGGGAATTTGTGAAAATGTAAAAGCAAAAAAATTGGAAGAGAAAATTATATAAATATATCCCGTCTGAATACCAGAGCAGTCAGCCAACATTTAGAAATAGGCTATTTTGAGAATGGGGCCAAAATCTACCAGCCTTGTTAATAGATTTTCTGTGAATTTTCAGAAAATCTTTTGTTTTAAAATCTTTCTGGGAAATTATGAAAAAAATATATTGTGTAAAATAAATGTTAATTTGAATTCATCTCATTTATACCAGCCATTTTATAATTACCCACCATGATCTGGTATGTCAGTATCTGCACTGGCCACTGAAACCACCAGATCAGTCGACCACTAATGACTAATTACAATCTTTTGTAATGCCTGAGAGTGATTTCATAAACTCTTTATGCCTTTCTTTGATGCAAATGGCTTGCTATATTGATAGTCTTGTGTAATCAAAACACATCTCAATCATCTCTTCCTTCCATACAAGCAGATCTCTTGCTATTATATTTATCTGCTCTGTGAGTAAAGGCTTATGTGAATAAATCAACATCATTAGTCTGGCTGCTTTGTTTGGTTGCTCACAGGGGCTGTGCATGATGATCAGTCAATATGATACGCTGGAGTTGGCATGCTAGCTGCAAACCTACATAACTCACAAATTACAAAAGCCTTCCGGGAGGGATGGCGATTGGAATGGGGATGTTTTTTCCTGCCTTTTGGAAAAATCATCTTGTACAACTGCTAGTTTATAATGCAAAATGAAATATAGGCTCTCTTTTGTCATTGTATGCACCAATACAGATGACAATGAGTTGAGCATGTTGTGTTAAAGTGATGCGAATGGATTAGTGAAAGAATGACATTTTGGCCTGTATTCGACCATGTCCACTTTGCTTTTTTTGTGTAGTATTAGTTTAGGTAGCCAATTTTGTAAATTGTATAGTAGATATTAGGGGTGTAACGATTACGCGTATTCGTATCTGAACCGTTCGGTACAAGGCTTTCGGTTCAGTTGTTCGTGTCAAGCACGTTCATATTGAGAACACTATTTTATTGAATGATTGTGAATTCATTGGGTTTAGTTGCCGTTTTCAGTGTGTTGTTCCAGCATGTCCACAACAGTCACACATTCTGACAAGCATGCATCTGAGGCGGCGTTGATGAGAATGTCGTTATATTTATATATTAAATAATTAATTTAATTTATCAATCACATCAAAACATTTTACAATCCTACTAACCCTCTATTTAGATTAAAAACCATTCTTATTAATTTGGTGAGGAACATAGCTTTTTGAGCAGTATTTGCAGACCCTGTAATGCTGTTTGCCATTAATAATAACGATTTAATCGATTAATTGAACGTTAAATTAAACGACTATCGATCATGGGGATTTGTGAAAATTGACATCTCTGGCGAGCGTATAGTTTAACCGGCTGACGCTTGCCATGAGCAGCCGTTTTAAGAGTCGAGAGAGAAGACGCAGCACTATTGAACTCTGCGCTGTTCGTGAAATTGCGTCTTGCAGAACATTTTCGAACGAATTATTTGATTTTATAATCTGTGGATTTATTTTCTAATACAAAATACATGCTAAAGTGAATCAATGTTTGTGGGAATTTCCCACATTATAAGTGGGAGAGCTTCGGAATGATTAAAATTATGCTCAAAACCCATGCGGAAATTCGAAGCCCTGCATTGGTAACATTCAAAAGCACAACGGTATCGATACGGCAGCTGCAGTCGTTGTATCATTGTATCGATATTGTAAGCACAGCCCTACTCCCAGACTCTACTGGTTTACTTTCGTTTGCAGTCTGAAGCTCCATGTCGTCTTCTGTTGGATTGCCTCCGGGAAGGCTGCATTACAGTTGTTAGCTACAGTGCCCAACTTGTCAAACTGCTCGTTCTTCCTCTCAGTTCACACTTTCATGACGTAATGCTGCTTTGTCTGTTGAGTAGAAGTCTACAACGTTGCTTGCTTCAGTGCAGGCTTGGAAAAAAGAGCATCAAGGGTGCATATAGACCGCTGAGGGACGCTTGCGGGCGACTTCTGAAACCTAAAATGACAAATAGGACATGCGAACACGGTGGCCATTGTAATTCCACAAGAACCATACAGTAAGTGCTTATGATGTGCGCCATTATGGCAGAGACTAGGTCATATGAGATCAATGTTGACTAATCATTTCAGCCCTACTTTCTATCTATCAAAGAACCCTGACATTTTTTTTTCCAAAGAAATATTGTGCAGCGCTACTATTTTTGACATCGGAAATTTTCTTGTGCAACAAATTCGCGCATTATAAGGATTTCTGAAGGATAATGTGAGAGTGAAGATTGAAATAATGGCTGCTGAAAATTCAGGAATAAATGACATTTTAAAATATATTAAATAGAAAATAGATTTTTAAATTTGTAATAATATTTTACAATATTACTGTGTTTTATTTTATTTTGATCAAATAAATATAGCCTCTGTGAACATAAGTGACTTCTGTCAAAAGCATTTAATTGTATCACCCCCAAACTTTTGGTAGTACACTCTAAAAAATGCTGGGTTGCTTTAACCCAATTTTGGGTCAAATATGGACAAACCCAAAATGTTGGGTTAAAAATGTAATGTAAAAATTTAACCCAACGGCTGGGTTAGTCCATATTTGACCCAAAGTTGGGTTAAAACAACCCAGCATTTTTTAGAGTGTAGATATATTACCGTTGCATACCGCCACACACATTTTTCCTACAGGCTCATCAAGGTCTGTTCTTACACTGCAGTGTCTTGCGCTGGACCTCCTGTAATGTGATGCTAATGGGCGCTGGGTAACAAGAGTGATGTCAGCCGTCATTCACAGTCTGCATGGGGGCCGTTGTCTTTCAATAAGCCTGATGAGGTGGAGGATGAACATAAAGCCATTTGGAATAATGAGATGAACCTTGGAGCCAATGTCCATTATTTATGAATGCCTTTATCTCTAGAGAAAAAAACACTGGGTCTGATCAGTACCCTTGACTGCTTTCTAACATCACATGGAACGAACAACTCTAAACTTTAAAAGCACAAGGCCGTTCGTTCACACTGCTTTTATGTCTTCTTGTGCTCTTGTTTGAACTGCTGAATCTTGGCTCTCGGTTAACGCCTCCTCTCATGTGTTATAGCAACTCTACACCCGTCTCCATGTGGAGACTTGAGCTCTTGGCATTCAGTGTAATTAACACGACCTGTATGGCAACCCAGGAAACTGGTTGTGCTTGACTCAAGGCAAAGTTTTTCAAGTTTGGGTTTCACAGCCATAACACAGGAAACTGTTTTCCCAGGCTAGGAAGAGGGGGAGGAGGTGGAGTTTAGGGCAGTTGGTGGAAAACAGCACACTTTATTTCTTCTTCAATGAGGTGCTGCTTTCGTGTGTGTGTGTGTGTATACAGGCATGGTGAGACAGCAATGTGGTAGCCAGGGGGCTGGGTGCGGAAAACAGGTCAGCCACTCCCTCCACTTGTACCAGCCTGTTCCATAATAAAGCAGTGCTGTCAGGGGATCATCTTTCTTCAGCCCCGGTTTGAAAGCCAAACATTGGAAGGCGCCTGAAAAATGTGCCGGGCGCTTAAAGAAACACTAACCTAATATGCTCCTTCAGCGAGCACATGTGTAATGAGAAACAGAGGCCCTCTTTGTCCATGCACCATGTGGAAAATCATAACTTTTTTTTTTACAATGTTATTTTCCTTTAGCTCAAATAGTAGAACATGGCACTAGCAAGGTCATAGGTTTGAATCCCAGAAAATGCATGATAAAAATGATATACCTAAAATGCATTGTAAGTCACTTACAATGCTGGATAAAAACATCTACTAAATGCATAAATGTATTTAGGCTCAAAGTAAGACTTTCAGGGAATGTTTGGGAATTGTTGTCCAGAGAGTCAGAGGCACCTCATCCACAACCATTCCATTGCGCACACACGATTGGACAGGTTGAACTTGCTCAGGGCTGTGGAGAAAATATGTCTTTATATGAGGGAGTGGACCTGTCGTAAAAAGACCTACATGTGTGTGTGCGCTTGGGGTCAAGGTTATTAGGGAAAGGTGATTGTAGCTTCGCTTGAGCTGACTTAAAGCTACACTGTGTAACTCTTTTAGTTTATTCTTAGCTAAAAACTAACTAATTTAGTTCTTTCAAAAATATATTTACTTTGTTCAAGTAATAAAGTATTTTCGTGAGTGTATTGAAAATACATACGGGTAAGGGTTCTAATGTTCGGTCGCATGTTGCCCTTCCATCTTGAAAGTACATTAGCCAAAGAGGGACATACCCGTTAATTCAAGCTTCGCCTTTCGCGTTTACGTTTGAGTTAACACTCATGGACAAGGTCGAACTGGAAGCCATGTTAATCTTGGACTACATTGGCCACCGTAGGAGTTAAAACGTAATCGGAATTGAGAGGAACAGAAACTAATATTCACTGGATGGTCATACACCGCTAGATGGGGTAAAAATCACACAGTGTAGCTTTAAATGAGTGTCACTTCCCCAGTGGCCAAAACCATGATTAATACCCTGTAATACCCCTAGTACAGTCATAAATCGTCAGTAACCACAAATTGTTATAAATTAAAGAGCATGTGAAAAAATGGACACCCATGGATATAGGAATATGGAAACATGCCGTGAATGTCATAGGCATACATGTTTCAATATGAAGGAAACGGAAAGTCAGTTTAGATAGACGTTTCCCCTCTTTTGAAGGTCTAAACATCATCTTATATTTCATTTTCAGTCATTTGACTGCTTTCATGCTTTTAGTTTATGGGAGCATTTCATAAAATGGAGATGTTTAAATCCTGAATTTTGAATCCAGTGGGTTGCAGCTTTGATGTGGTATAGTGGTTTAGCTCAGTGAAGGTAAACAGACTGCTTCATGGGGTGTGCGTCCTGGTGCTGCGCTTTTAAATGGTGATTAGAAAATAATGGTGATCACACACAAGTCTTGCCTAGATAACAGTCATTTCCTCTTAGTAAATACTCTCTCTCTCTAGGTCCTTCCAGTCAACCGACAGCTGAGATATTTCTGTATGTCAACAACCTAACATTCTGTTGTGTGTCTTACTCTATTATTCACCAGTGATGCTGCCCTGTTGCCATATTTACAGCTTTACAGCAATTAATGTTTGGGCTTGTAATCTAAATTGGATGTGGTGATACATAAAGACTGACTGCTACCAAAGACAATAGATATACAAAGACTGTGCAATGCTATTACTTATGAATAAGATAAACTGCAATGGGCAATATGGCGTAATACTCAAACTTAAGAATGCACATGTGCATTGGCTCATCTAGCCTGAAAATTGTCTGACGAACCAAGTGAACCGAACTACAAGTATGAACACAAATAACCTAACTCTCTTTTTAATTGTCTTTTCTGGTTGCATGCAACAACAAATATACTTTAGACACTATGTCTGATTTTTTTAATCAGTTGCCTTTAGTAGTTAGATGTTTCCTTTCGAAGGGAACTCAGCAATACGTCTTCATAGCGTCATTCAACGTATTGTCTCGTTCCCTGTTCTCAGGGAACATAGGTTACAGTCGTAACCTGAGACGTTCCCTTTCGAAGGGAACTCAACAATACGTCGAATGGCGCTATGGAGACGTATTGTCTCGTTCCTTGTTCTCAGGGAACATAGGTTACAGTCGTAACCTGAGATTGTTTTTAATTAATCATTCAAAACTATTCTCAAACAAGTCTGAATCAAATGTACAAATTATCGGTCTGAATCAGAGTGATTACTGAATAGCAGCTGTCTCACTTATTGAACACCAAATCATTATTTTCTGTAATGTCAGACTTAACATGAGCTGAGATCCATTGTACCGTGTTGCTTTTTTTAAGCAAAAAAACAAAACAAAAACAAACAAAACAAAACTTAATTGCTAACTGATTTTTCAAATGCCTTCAGTTCCTGAAATTAAACTGATGTACTACACTGTAAAAAATAAACCGTAAATTTTACGTAAAAAAAACGGCAGCTGTGGTCGCCAAAACTTTACAGTTAAAAATACGGTAAGAATCGTTAATGGTTTTACAGATTTAACTTAAAATTTACAGTAATAAACCGTATTTTATTTTCTGATAAAATGTGAATTTACCAACGTATTGATGCTATCTGTTTTAGACCATTGTAATACACTGACAACTAACAATCATCACAGCAGTGATGACAGTTACATGAGCAATCTCAGCTCATCACAAGTAAATACTTGTATAAAGCAATACATAGGTAAAGAACCTTAAAGAAGCTGCACAATGTCATTCACACAAACAATAAGCACCATCATGGTAACACACATGAAATTAAAAAAAATGCAATAAACATTAATTTAACAACATTAAATGTAACATATAACCCTAATGTACATAACTGATTAGAAAATAAACAATAAAACTATGAGGAACCATAGTTATTTAAAAAAAACAAACAAACATAAAATGTGAAGCGTCACACAGGAGGGAATTGTGGGAATGTCAATTTACGGGTTTTCACTCTAAATTATACAATGATTTGTTCTTTTTCACTTTCAAAAACTGTAAATTTAACGGTATTTTACTGTTAAATTATATCACAGTTATTTACCGTGTATAGTACAGAAACTTTCTGTTAACCAATTAACAGTTTTGCACTGTAGCATTTTTACAGTATTTTACCGTTAAAATCATGGTTATTTTTTACAGTGATGCAATTAAAGTTACTGCTGTAGGTGTAGTTTTAGTGTTTATAGACATAATACGCTGGCTACTTCCAGAAAAACTATATGATTTAATCTGTAGAATATTGTTATAATAATCCGAACAAAGAAGTGTTTCTCGCTATGGTATAAAAGTTATCTATTTTATTAAATGTAATGAAATGGATTATACACATTTAAAAATAAATCGCCTATTTTATAGACTGTATAACACTAGCCTATATTAAATCAAACCAATTCGAAATAAAAACTCCGAAAATATAAATAAAATCTGTCAGAAACCAGTGTTTTTCTGTGTGATTGTTGAATATCTTTTGAAATGTAGTTATTAAGTAAATTTCTCTTTCTGTCATTCCAATTCATATTCATGCATTGAAAGAAAGCCACTTCTTGATTTCTGAATTTTGTCCACACCTGGTAGGAAACAGGTTTTCAGTTTGCCTCTAACAAGTTATTCCTGAAGAGCTGTCTAAATTGTTGTATGGGGAAGGCCATGAAGAGCGTAATCCAGTACAGCTGATGAGTCCTGCCCATGCCATGCTCAAGCTTGCTTGATTGGATTCCTGTGAATTATTTTGTTTGTTGTATTCTCATGCATAATACACATGCTTTACCAAAACTGACTTCATAGTTTTGGACAAAGAAACAATATGTGAGAAAAAGATAGAAATGACAAATGTCATATTGAACTTATTTTATATTTACCTTTGTTTGTGAAGATCTCAAATGATCAGAGGCCTTAAATGAATAACAGATTTAGAGAATACTTTTGAGATTTTCCCTAGCACTGTTGGAAAACTGTTACCTTGTGAAGGCATGTACTGTAATGAGAAGAGCTTGTTTGGCCAGTTAGTTTACATTTGGCTATTATCAGCTGGTAAGAATAATCACCACCTTCCTGTGGAAGGAGCACTGTCTAACTCACTCCCTTTGATCCAGAGGAAGTAGACTATGCATTACATGCAGTGCACAACCTGTTTTGAAGAGTCAGTTTTACATTAAGAAGATGATTTTTGTCTTGTGGCTAAACCAAAACAAAAGCATCCTGGTGGAGAGGAAAGTATTTCCCCATGTTGTGCTGAGAGTGCCCTAGATTCCAGCAGCATTTCATCTGGATATAAAGGCGGCTATCTTTAGAGCACTTTGTTCATTGGAATAAAACCAATAAATGGCACACTTCTTGAGCTGTTTTGTTTTGTTGACAGATGATGCATCAATAATGCAATATTCAAACAAATGACGTGCTCTGCTGACAGGCTCCAGAATTTACTTTTTATTTGTATTTTGTTGTTGTTGGTACATTAAGAATTTACATATAAATATTTCTTACTGGCTTTGTTTTGTATTTTTTTATGTTATTATAAATCATTTAAGCCCCTATGAAAATAGAATTGTTTAATTGATGTTTTTTCTTGCTTATTTCTACTGGTCATTGCGTCATTGACAATATCATATAGCCAATGAGATGAGTCAGTCTTTGCACCTGTCTTGTAAATGGGTTTTGTTGTTCATACTGGTGGCTTTCTGTGTGGAATATTCTTGATTTGCTTTCCACATGTATTTCTAGCAACAAAAATATGTACTATATTAATCTAATTCAGTCACGTGACCTTTTAGCTCATCTACCACATTAATGACTGTCAGTGGGGCAATGTAATGGCTGCGAATACAAAAACACAAGAACAGAGAAACCAAGAAAAACATGAATTATTTTTAGAGATCTCAAGTTTGCACCAGACCTTACCAAATCTTGTTTTTGGTTTAAATTGTTTGTGTTTTGCTGCTTCAGTAAGAATCAGGCCAATTCAAACTAAACTAGCATAGTAACTATAAGGGCTGTCAACTTCATTCGTTTAGTTGACTAATCGGTTCGATGCCGTCTTGGTGGACTGACATTCTTATTGGTTTGACCAGTTGAATTTTTTTTTTTTTTTACCAATAGAAAGAAATTTTCAATGATTTACTCCTTGCTATTTATTCCTTTATAAGCATTTATATATATATTACTGTATTCTAAATATAATTAGCCTATGTTTTATCCCCAACTTTAAATGCTTTAATTTAGGCTTTTTTGTAACAGTGCCACAGTTTAGCGCACACACATAGAACACTGGTCGGTTCGCACAGTGGCGTAATTTTGCTGTATTCATTCAGTTAGAGCGCCACTTGTTTTGGTTTTTATGTTTTTATACACTATATGTTTTTATCTTTATGAGGCGTGGACGCACTTGGAAAAAAGAGCGCGTCGCACCATGACCGTGTTGCTTCCATAATGAGCGGAACACCGCACGCTGTACATTTGAAATCGAACTTGAGCGCGCAAAAGACGTGAGCAGTCCCTTTAACGGCATTATCATGCTGACTGTGATTGTGATTCGAATATATTGTGTGTTCTTGATATGTTTTTGTTTTATTTGTACACTTAATGCATTTGAAAATAGCCTGAATAATGTAACAAAACAAAAATAAACCTATATGCGGTCCTACAATACAGCCTATTATTATTAGGATTGTATTTTAGGCTATTTGTTTTTTTGATTGTTTGTTTTAAAATGCCTAGCTCGGCTGGACAAAAGTTAACCTATAGCCTTGAAAGTAAAGAAGAATATACAGCCTGTATAAACGAGAGCTTTTGTCAGGATTTTTCATTATGTGGCAGATATATTTTTTTGTAGCGTGTGGTTTGGTCAGGTGCGCGATTGTGAAAAAAATCTCTTAATTTGCAAAGAATTGTATTATTATTATAGTTTTATGTATTTTTGATGTTTTTTCATTGTTGTTTTATAAAGGCTCTATGAAAATTGTTCAAAATGTTCAATCAAACATCCCGTCTTTTTTTTCTTTTGGATTTCTTTGGTTGACTACAGCCCTGAATAACTATCCATTCCTGGGGGTGTTTTTGGGCCATGTCTGCTGCATTTCTGAAGCTATGGGGTGATATTTTTGTTTATTATTCACACTGGATCCCAGATATTCACTGTGCGTGTTTGATTTCTACATTCGATTATGCAAGACGCGCATGAAAAACAGACTTACAGAACTGTAATGAATCAAGGGTTACATCAGTGGAATCAAGGGAATCAGGGAGGTTTTATAATAACAGAAGCTCCTTTCACACTCTAGTTTGAGCATCAAAGCTACAGAATCCAAGTTTTTTCTGTGTGTAGATCTTCCCCAGGGGTTTACCAGCTCTAACAGTAGCAACTCGTGGCTGTGTTTCTCTCTCTCTCAGAGTTTTCTGAGATGGGCTGACACGTTCTGACCTTGATGCTAAATGGATGCTTCTTTAAGCTGTCACAAACCATTTCTTCACACTCTGTGCCAGACACGTCATTCAGAAATGCTTTTAACACCCTTTTCTTAATCCAATGTGAAGATGGTGGAAGACAGATTACCAGAGTTCCGTTTTCATTTCTTTCCAATTTATTTTATTCCACTCTGTTTGTTTTATGATGACCTCTGTGTCTTTGAATATCTCAAACATGATTCAGACTTCCTGATTGCTTTAAGAGCTTCATTTAAACTACCATGTGCCTATTTAAATTGTGCCTTCACTCACCTTCAAGGAGGATATTGTTTCTCAGGCACTCAGGCGGCTTTGTCATGGTGCTCTTTTGTGGCATTATGCGTGTATCCGATTTAAGACCTCTCCAGCAGTGAAGTGCCAGGAGGCTGGGTTGAATGGCATAAGACAATCCTTCTACTGAGGACCGTCTTCTCATTGATTTTTATTATCAGGATAAATAATGTGCCGCAGCTCTCATTACAAGACTGTGTCTTTACAGATGTATCTCTAATTTCTGAGACATGGCCTTCTGATCTTCTGCTACTGTAGACGTGTAAATTGGATCGAATGGATTATAATAATGAAATGCTATGAGATCGCTTTAGCGTTTCGGCTTCTCTCCTCCATCATGGTCGAAATGCACTGGAGTGTTTTTGTCTTCAAGTTCACCTGTGACATTGGCATTATGAATCTAGCCTTTCACAGTAATGATTTCTGAAGACACTCTGATGATTAATGGATAGCAAGTATCGGTTTTAAAGGTGTTGGATTTAAATAGAGCACAAATGCATTAAAAGTTTTGGTAGAATGATGAAGGGTTACTTTTCGCAAACCCTTGCATTTTCCCCCACTTCATCAGTCTCGAAACCAGGGGCGTCGCCAGTCGCATTTTCCCGGGGCTTCAGCCCCGAATGTTTTGAGTCAAGCCCCGAATGTAATGACTGTCACTGAGCAAATATGAAACTGGACAACAATAGCCTATGTAAACGCCCGAAATCATAAGTTGCTTTATCTCATTGCGCTTTGGCTTTGCATGCATACAGCCTGTAAAAATAGATCTTAAAAATAATCTAGCCTATAGAATACATTTCTTTGCTGTCGGTAGCCTATGGGCTACTCCGTTTCTTCCTCTCTGTTAAATATGCAGCAGCAGCAGGTAGGGGAGGAGCTAGCACAGTCAACCGCAAAGCGCGAGTTAACAACTGAGACAGTCAGCGAGCAGGAAAGAAAAGATTAAAGAAAAATGAAGCAAACGAACTTTGGGAATTTTTCGGAAAGAAGTCAGTGGGTAAGAATTCAGTTTTTTTATCCTTAAAGTCTGAAGATAGATCATCATCTGGCTGGCTTTCACTGTAGGCCTATTTGTTTAACTAGCTAGTTATTACCATAGGCTAACAAGCGTATCAAAGTTACTATGGTAACAGCACGCTTATAGAGTGCGCACCGGAGGAGAGAGAGAGAGACATCGGTTAACTTACAGCTTTAGGGCTTGACTGTCATTGTTGTTTTTGGCTTAGTATGCTATGGACATTAGACACTTTTTAAAAGTAAAATAAGGAGTCATGAACGATACGAGGCGGATGAGAGGCAAGAAGAGTTATCAACTTACTGGCGCCGTTCCTCATCATTAGCTCAGGTCGGTGTCTGGTGAAGGCTCTTCAGCAACACTGGTCTAACTTAAATTAGACCTGTAGGCTACTCACTGTGGTATTAATGCAGAACATGTCCATTATAAATAAAGTACGTGGGACCTTACTATTTCGCCAATAGCTAACTTAATCCATTTTGTGAGTCATAATCCGTTTCTCGTGCAGAATGTAACGCAAAATGAAGTAGCCTAACTTATACATCTGATTTGGCGATTGAAACATGATGTGTAGGCTAAATTAACGTTATTCCCCTCAGATAACGAGTAGATCAGGGGCCGTAAGAGAGTAAGATAGGATTTTAACTTTAGGAATCCCATCTTGCTTCATCCTATCTTATGTTAGAAATTCCTACATCCTACATTAACTTTCTCGCTGAAGCCAAACGGCTTTTAATCGCTGTTTTGCGGCCTTTTTTAATGAAACATACACTTAAAATGTAGAATTAACAGCTTTTTATTGTTAACTGCTGCGTCATTGTTAACAGTCGTGTGATTTAGTCAGCTTGATTAACATTATTACAATTTATTCCTATTTAACACAGATGTTCTACGCTAGAAACTATAATCTTAATTCATAAGTAAAAAATATATATATATTTATCAAATGTATAATTATATAGGCTAGACTTGTATGGTCTCTCTGAATGTGTTCAGCATTTCCAAGTGTGGATCATTTATTTCAACATTTATCCTCATTCTCATATTTAAGAATCTGTTATCTGCTTGACAAATAATTTATGCTAGGCTACTGTCCACTGACATGCTTTTAAAGCTATTGTTATCCAATTTATATGACCTTCAAATACCCTAAAATGCACACATGTAGGTCTGAGAAATCAAAATTTTCTCGGGGGAGTATACCCCCAAACCCCCCTAACTACCTCACCTTTGA
This sequence comes from Hybognathus amarus, assembly GCA_030378365.1. NCBI lineage: Eukaryota > Metazoa > Chordata > Actinopteri > Cypriniformes > Leuciscidae > Hybognathus > Hybognathus amarus. The sequence continues at coordinate 444,059 of JAQIUQ010007654.1, forward strand.
ATGTGTGTGACTGTGTGGTAATCTGGGATGGTCTGGTTACAGTACCAGGGATGGGGGGGGGTCTTATCCAGTCTGCCCCCTGCATATAGGCATGCGATATACATTATTCTCTGTATCGAAACATGTTATCTAATAATTACCATAACCCAGCCCCTGATGTTTCGGGTTCAGCCCCTGATGTTTTTGAAACCTAGAAACGCCCCTGGTTGAAACATTCTCTTATGCAGTGTAAAGTAAGTGTGCAGGCTTAATGCATCAACTACAAATTGCAGAAAATTGACTACTTTTCAGACAAACTTTTTTCTTTTATCCTTCTTTTATACCTACAAACTGTCTTTAAACCTGTATTGATTTCTTTCTTCTGGAATACAAAGGATGATATTTTTGTGTCTGTATTTATTTTATTTTTAAAAAAAGTTTTATTTTATTTAGAAATGAATGTCAAAGCCAAAGGTTTTAAATGTTGGACACACCAAACTGACCAATATTAACAAACTTGCTTACCATGTCATGAACTATCTTCTATTCCGATTCTCAAATATGTGTAAGTGTAAGTCGTTTAAAACTTGATCTGTAACGTGAGATGGGCGCCGTATTTGGGCTGCAGTTCAATGATTTCTGTCTGTTGGATTTATTACAGCGCGTGAATTCATCAGTTTTTACCGTACTGGGATAGAGTTGACTTTATAGTTTACACTGTGTCTCTCTGATATGAATAAAAACTGTCGTCAAATATATTTGAATGGGTTGTTATTGATTCTCTCATAGACACCATTGTGTTCTTTACAAACAATAAATGTATTGTTTTGCTATAAATTATATGTACACTGTAAAAACGAATCTGCCTTATCTAATCAATAAATTGTGGCAACATATTACAAGCAATATTATTAATTAAATTGTACAAATAAAGAATTAATTCTGAATATAAATTTGATTAACTATTACTCAATTCTAATTTCTTCAATTTAATTAATAATATTGCTTGTAATCTGTTGCCACAATTTTATTGATTAGATAAAGCATTTCATTTTTACAGTGTATATAAATATCTGAAACCTAAAATAAACATAATGTGGTTAAAAACACTGAACAGTTGTGATATAGCCTGTGATCTAGGCTATGACAAGCGCTGTAGCGCTGTCCGTCTATGGCTTAGTGCCAGCCATAGTGCGAAAGCACACAGTTTGAATCTGGCAGCTATGTCACGTCACAGTACATTCGCTTTTAGACATCATCTGATTCCAAATTGGTATACATTGCCTAACCCTAGTGCTTACCGTTTGAATTCCAATTCTACTAATCACTTTTTGTTCTACTCCGCTTCTGTCGATATTAACATTTCGTCGAGGAACTTGACCTAAAAAACAGCCTTCTATCTACAGTTTTGACTTTGCTCTGCTGCTTGCGATAATTCTCATGCTCTGACTTTTTCACTGAGCTGAACAGCCAATCAGAGTACTCTAAATCAGCCAAAAAACAAACAGATGGTGTCCGAGCTAAAGCCAAACAGTGCCGAACACACCAAAAAACTATGTTTTGACATAGTTGACAGAGGCTGACACTCAAAAATGGCCTGACGCTTTCGCAGCTGATTGTTAAAATCAGTTGAAACATTCTTTCAAATATAGGCTAGCTGCTTTTCCACCAAAATGTACCCAGAACATTTCTTCCATTTTTTCCCCACAGACCTGTTGCTGTCTGCACTTTAATCGCAGTCTTATACCGTGAGGATTTGGCAAATTAGTCCGGTGACGTAGGACTGCACTTTCACTTTTCCCGCTGGATTTCGTTCTCCGCATAAGAGATTAATACAGCCTGAACCTCGTCGTCCAGTCTATAGAGGGAATGCATTCACGTGACTTTCCCGCCGAACAACCGCCTCTCAGCCTGACTGAGTGGCATAAGGTCTGCTGCGTGACTGGATTTAATAGGGGAAACTGCGAAATGCGACTAAAACGAACAATTTTATCAATTTAAATTAAATGTTGGACTCAATATAGTGTTCCTCACAACTTACTAAAGATCGTGATCCATGGATATTATTGACATGAGGCCAGGAATCGTGTTGCCTGACATTTATGTTTGCCTGATTTCGAACACTGGGAAATAGAAGCAATATAGACCTAGCTAAACATAAAGCAAATTTGCCTGTAAATGTTTTATATAAATACAATATAGGTTTAAATCTGGGTGATCACTTATATCAGTGTTATATATAGCCTATATATCATCATATTGTCCAGCCCTAAAACTTTATAGTTTTTTTTTAGTCAGTGTTTATTAAAAAAAACATCCAATAATGCAGAATATGGAATGATACATATTTAATTGATGAGTTGTTAAATATATATAACAATACAAAATATATGGGTATGGTTTTACAGCTAAATTCAGCATATTGACACAAAATGATAACTGCAAATCCACCTTTCGCTGACTGGAGTCCAGTTGTTTCTGTGAATTGCAGACAGTGATCCATTTGCTCCTCTTTCTATAGCAGTCTGTATAAATATACCTCCGATTTTTTGTCAAATCTAGTTGTACAGTCAATCGCAAAAGCTCTTTCCCACTTTATGTGTTGTGTTTGTTTTTGCGCATTCACGCTGAACACATATACAGCCGCTCAGTCTTTTTGCCACTCACTGTGAGAAACTGCAGCACTCCGGCCGGAGGTGACGTCACCGCGCATTCCCTCTATTAGTTCGTATATTTTTAAGTCAATTGTCTGATTCCAATAGCAAACAACTATTCGCACTGCAACAGGCTTTTAACAGTGGTTGTCCATATAAAATGCTGCATGAACCAAACCAATCAGCATTTTCAGCACCCAAGTCCCACCCCAAAAGTTCCTGAACTTCGAAAAAGTACTACCTTACGAGCAGAACTACCTGAGGGGGACATTTTTACCCAGAACTTCATTTAGACTCTAGTCTCCATGGTCGAAACACAGAGTACCACCCCAAAGTCTCTAGTTCCTGGGGTGGAAACAAGGCTTATGTTTTATGTGCTGAAGAAAGTCTCGAACAACATGAATTAATAAATTATGACAGAATTAAAATTTTACCTGCATATTACCCTGAAATGATAGAATTGTACCTACATCTACATTTTATTAATTTAGCTGAACTTTTTATCCAAATATAAGAATGGAATACTGTAATTCATTGCAAGGAGATGGTAATATTATTCTTGTAACACAATGTTGTGTATTAGACTAATGTCCAATCTAGCATTCTTCTAACTCTTAACTCTCAAAGTTAGCTGTGTTGTTTATCTGCAGTAGCTTGTTAATGGCTGATATTGGAGAGCGGTGTGTGTAGAAACGCATGGATCAGTTTCATGGAGGATGTGGTGTCATTATTAGCGTATTAAGACCTGTGTTTTAAAGCCCATTGGCTTTACATGTAGCGTCCTTGTACTGCATAGCGACCTGCCCACTGACAACCTCTGCCAAGCAGGAACGACTCAGACACAATGGGTTTGCACTGCAGCCAGCAATGCCAGAAACAACCACATTCTTATGGGTTTATTTCACGATTCTGTTGATTTGTTCTTCTGGATCATAGTTTTGTCTGTATTCTTCTAATAATCGAGAACGAATTTCCCACTGACCATGAAACCGCACCTTATCTCCTGTGGTATGACTTGCTTGTCATTTGTATGCACCACATGTACACCAGAAACCCTCGTCCCAGTTTAGTTGCCATGCACACAACATACTAACCCGCTCAACATGCTAGAAAGCGATCACCTTTCAGACTGCATTCATGATTGGAGCAATAAATGAATGACCTTCGCCAGCGCTCAAAGGGAAGATGGTGTCATTAGTTGTATTAATTGTTTGTTAAATGATGACTGTGTTGGGACCAAAGGCAAAGCGGTGTGGTCTTGCTCTTTTCCTCGGCTTTAATGGTCCTAGCGGCTGCAGTCACGTTCAGAACACAGTTGTGTGTGTGTGTATGAGAGAGAGAGTTAATTGGTGTGTCTCATTGCCAGGCGAGAGGAGTAGTGCCTTTTGGGAATGACACGGTTCCAGAGGTGCAGTAAAAAGTATTTAATTGGATTCGGCAGAAATTCTTCAGTCTTTTCCTTTCTTTCTCTCCCTCTGATTCACACAGTGACTCTATCGGCTCTAACAAACCCTATTAAATTTTGCTCATTAATTTCCACATGTAGCTTGCAATAGTAGTCCGAAAACAGTAAATCTGACTTTTTAACGAATTGTCTTAAAGACAAGTCACTCCTGTTCATCATGTGGATGATCCTCATTATATTGGCGAATGATTGACACACTGCAGTTAAACATGGTTTACATTTCGTTGCATTGTTATATTGTGATATCTTCGATATAACAATGTATCATTACACCTCTAATCTTTATAATAGACAAAACCAATAAGTAACAGTTACTATGCATCATTAAGACTAGTGCTGTCAGGTTATCAATTTCATTAGTTGGTACCAATAAAATGTTGCGTTTTTAGTACCAACCATCAATACTGAACTATTTAAATATGTATATTTTTTAACTATATGAAAATAATTAAACCTGTTTGAATGAGTTATGATAATAATTATTGGTAATATATTATATAGAATGTTGCCTGCACTTATTTTATTCATATAAATCTCTTATTTACATCATGTTGTACTTGGTTATAATATATAGACATTACCAATCGTCAATTATAGGAATTATTGAACAAAAATATTAGCTAAGAGATAACTTAACTACATTTTAGTGCTGAAACCACCACTATAAAGGCCAATTTATACTTCTGCGTTAAGGGTACGCCGTAGTGTACGACGTTGGCTGACGCACGTAGGTGACGCCGTTGTGAGCATTTATACTTCTGCGTTCAGGTCTTGGTTGCTCTGCAGTACTGCTCCGAAACGCTAGTTGGCGGCGGAGGGTTTTAATGTTTCACTGTGTTTAGATTCCTCGTGGCTAGGTTACTACCACATATGGGTTACTGACAAGCAATAGCGACTGAAAGAGAGTGGATCATGTTGGAGTTGGAGCTTATTGAGGTGGAAAAACAGTTCATTTTAGTGAAATTCCTAAAACTGAAAGGCAGAAATGAGAGAAGACGTCAGATGAGATGGTACGTGTGGAAATGCGTAGAAGGTACGTGCGGAAATGCGTAGGAGGAAATGCAATGCTACCAAGCCGACCAATCACTCGTGAAAGCACCTAAAATGTTTCCTTTCGCTGACAGAATATCAAATATTTGATTATTTTGTGAAATCTTTTTGGCCTTGACACTGTCTAAAGAGGATTTTCCCTCTATTTTTTGCTTTATCACGTAATAACAAATTGGCTCATGGTGTGTTCATTCTAGAAAATGTGCATCCAAGTCTTTTTTTGCACAATATTCAATGTATTTTTTAATTAATGTCTGCCATGATGAAATCTACAAAAACGCAAACTTCATCTTTTTCTAAAATTCTTTAATTTGAATGCATAATAATGAATATCAATACAGCCATGCTGTAACTCCTCTCAGCTTGCTAAAGTTAGTTTGGTTTGAAATAGCAACCACCTAACCTAACGGGTTTAACTATTGCCATCCATGTTTCTTGTTTACAGTAATGAGATGCCAAGATGGTGCTATTGAGATTGCCATGACAACCATCAAAAAATCAGGGTTGAGGGAGTTGACTCCATTATACCATAAAAACAGGATTCATTCCTTCAAACTCAGTCCTGAAATTTTGGATGTGCTCTATGATAGATTATGAGATTTTTGGACCAGTCTGTTAGCATATTTTCTGAATGTCTGAATGTTTATGAAGCTTTGTCTTTTCCCTCATTGGAGAAACATAGCCTGCTTGTATAATTTGGTGTAATATCTGATTTATGTGAAGACTGTAAAGGAGCTGTTCATGTTGACAGCCTGCTTATGCTTGTGTTTAGTGCTTTTAGTGTCAATATTTCTCGATTCTATTGGTGTGTGGGGGCATGTTTTAATGTGGCTGTCCATTTGATACATTCTGATATCCTAGTCTTCCAGCATCTTGCAGAGGCTGTGGCAATAAAACGACTAATGATATGGACAATTAGAGGTCGTAATGTGAGATTTGTGTCAAAGCCCTTTTGATATGTTCTCAATATTATGACGGGCCACTTTAATCTGGTTTCAGTGTCAAATTGGCTGTCAGGCCTGCTGTAATTGAAGCAGACCGTATTTCTGATTTGCTGCAGCAGTGGACCTCCCTGATGTAAACACACACACGCTAATACACACATGCATGCTTTCTGACCACAGATTGTCGGCATTGTTTTTAATATCGCTGCTGAGCGGGCGTCAGAGCTTCAATGCAAACAGACCTCTGTGTGTGTGTACGCAGGTGCCCTTCCCTGTCACTCGCTCTTCTCTGACCACCCACAGACTCACCACAGACACGCACACTCACTGTCACAGAGCTTTACTTTCAATAACACTCCAGATGTCACAAGAAGATGTAATAAATCTTAAATGAATTTATAATAATCCTAACTACAAGTTAAAATAATGTTAACTATATTCGGTTGAACAAAATGCGAATGGTGCTAGGGTGTTTTAGGTGGTTGCCAAGGCACATCTGTGCAGTTGCTAAGGTATTTTGAGTGGTTTCAAGAATGGAATGGATTACAGGGCTCCAAACTAACCTTTTTCATGAGCACAGTTTCCCCCAACTGATAATTTTAGGGGCACAACCAGAAAATTTTGGAGCACACACCGTAAATCAACATACTAACCAAATTCACATTTCTACTAATTAAATTTCCAGTGTATTACTAATAAATACTTTGATAATAGATGCAGAAATTACAATGCCTTTGCGCTTCTGATTTAACTTTACAACCTTGTAACATTGCTTTTTGATTTGTTAACATGTCACCGCATACTCTGTGCTTGATGCTAAGATTGTTTTTAGCTAGCGTATTGTGTTTAATCTGTGAAGTGCCTGCACTGTCAGCAAACTTCATGTTTGCTGCAGTTATGGGGTAGTGAATTCGTCTCCTTACAGTACTAACTTAACCATCTGTGGTGGGTTTGGTCTTTTTTGCCACAAAAACCTCTCACTCTGAATCATCATCCGACTGTGACACTGTACTAGCTGCAACGTTTCTAATAGCTCACGGTTCAGTTTGTTTTAGGTTCACGGTTTCGATATGATTCGGTATGTGCTATGTTCAGGGAAAAAATGAGGGATGACGACACTCACATTGAACAGTGTTTACAAAGAGTAATTGTTTTGTTCAGTTTTTTTTAGATTATCGCTGATGTAATGCAGGGCTCGACATTAAGGCTTGTCCGCTTGTCCGGGACAAGTGGATTTTTTGTAGGACTTTTTTGTAAGTGGAAGTAGAAGAGAAAATTAGTTTTCCGAACCGGACAAGTTAAATTTCAAACAAAATAAAATGCCATGTGCCACTCGTTACGTCTATTTTACAGATTTAATTTTACCGATTTGAAACGAACACATTTTTGACGCTGCCTGTGAATGTCCTGAATGTGACTCACAGAAAGACGTGCGCCAGTATAACGTGTGCCAGAAGTTCTCTTTCGCGCTTAACGAACATCAACGACACACACAATTAAGCCAAAATGTAATTTGCCGAGTATCTTCATAACATAAGAGCAGTCTTATGATGGACATAAAGAGTTGTGGCTCGTGAGTGAATGAGGCGCGTGTGAGATCGCGTCTCTGTCCACAGCGGCTGCTCTTAAAGGGCCAGCTACCAATAAAGCGTTCTGTCAGTAAAGTCAATGAATTAGTAAAGTTTAGAATTATCACTAATCAGTGTGTGCATTTGGTTTAGAACCAAACAAGTTGACTCATGAAACCATTTGTTTATTATATCGCAATCGCATATCACAACCGCAATATTGACCTCGATAATCACAATATGACATTTTCCCCAAATCGTGCAGCCCTAGATAAAATTATAAATCTTTACACGGACAAGTGACTTTTGTGCATGGACAAGTGAAACATAAATTTACTTGTCCGAAGGACAAGTGCCTCAAAAAGTTAATGTCAAGCCCTGTAATGTATTATTTGGGAAACCAGGAAATTAATTTAACCCTTCCACGTTAAAGTGTAAATGTACTGGTTACACATGTGCGACTGTATGTAAAATTCAGTCGCACACATTGAAATTTTGGTGGCAAAATGCGACCATTTGGTCGCAGTCTAGAGCCCTGGATTACTATGTGATCAGGTTGATTGCATGCTGTTTGATAGGCAGGGTTCAAATGGTTCTGGAAAAACTAGAAATATTAGTGTATTATTAGTATTTTAGGGTGGGCGATATGACCAAAACCTTGTATCGTGAAATACGAGTAATTTGTTTCACTATAACGATAAATATCACAATATAGTTATTTTTGCTTTAAATAAGGTTATAATATCAACATTTTTGAAACCATTGAAATTTCTTAATTCTTATCACCATTTGCAGTATCATTTTAAAAACTCTCAAGCTTACTGAAGTCATCAGTGATAAATGAAATTGACCTACCCATACTAAGGGTTTTTTGCTCTGACGTCGCACCTTGTGACGTCAGAAGTGTGCCCGCGCTGCGTTATCTGCCTACCGGAACCTGTAATAACTTTTTGTTAGGCTTCTGATTGGCCAACATGGCTTTACGCCACAGTGCTTGATAGCGTGTTTTTGCGTTTTCATGTGTTACGGGATTTTTTTTTTAACGCAGGTGTAGAAACTCCGGTTATAAAATACCCTTATCCGTGTGGACAAGGCCAGAGTTTGTATGAATAACTGTTTGCTAAGTAACCGCACACACTGCAACATGCAGGATGAGTTTAATACAGTCTGAGCTGTAGATTATTTCTGTAACAGAAATAATCTGCTTTGTTGCAATGTTGTGAGCCATAGTTATCGAATGTGGCTCACACACTGTATAGACTAGGGATATTGAATTTGAACCAAAACTCATAAACCATTAAAGCCAGACTTATCTGTGTGCTACATGGTTGTTAATTGATGGATATATGCTTTTTGGTGAAACCATCATCTGCATTTTCAACTTATTTTTTTAAATCTTGTTTAACATTCGGAATTACTGGTGAAAAAACTGCTGTTGTACATAATTGCATTAAGCATATCGCTCCCATGAAGCACTGCAAATGATTGGGCCAGTTTTCCTACACTTTTTTTAATACGTTAAAATCCTCTTGTAGTCAATCATTTTCAATAATCACCAAAGTTACAAAAAAATCCTAATGTTTTAAAATAGTTTTAAATATATATCAGTGTACGTCGTGATCTGTGAAAATGAAAATTAGCTCCGCCCTTTACTCAAGATACACGCTGGATTAAAGGTATCACTCTTTTATAACGTTAAGACACATAACGTTAATAATTTAGCCTTTTGCCCTGACTGTTTTCAAACAGCTAGTTATGGTTTTTTTAATTCTACACAATTCATGTCCCCATTCACCATCTAAATTTGTATCTTTTAGAAACGCTTTGAACATCATAGAACGTCCAGTGGAGAAATACGACATAACATTGTAATATACACAATATACATAATTCACCCTCTATATATTGCTAAAATATTTTTCATATCAACATAAAAATATACCAAGATATTCTTGATAACTCCCTTGCTTTACGACATTGTAATGATATGCTAATGCCCACCTGCACGTCTGATGTGATTGGTTACAGGGTAGTTTGTGACGTAAACAACACTGGTGAAATTGAAACCACGTTTTTTGAGACTGGATTTTTAATGTAGAAAATACTTAGCAATAAGTGTTAACTTATGAATTTGCTCATGGTTTGTCTCAAAGCATATTAAAAACAGCACATAGACATAAAGAACAATAGAAACTCTGATTTTCATCTTTAAATATTTGAATGCTTAATGTGCATATTTCTTCATTCGCAGTGCTTCATAGATTGTAGTTATTTTCCTCATTAAAGTCATTAAGCACACATTCTTGTACCTTTTATCTTTGATCTGATTTTCAAATACTTCTTTGCTTCAAATCAACATTTGTAATATTGTGATTCACTTTGTGGTTGGTTGGTTGGCTTGGTTCATACCTTATAACTTCTAGTAATGAAGATCTGTAACAAAAATCCCTTTGGGAAATTTAATGGAAAATATTTTCGGAACCTGAAAAATGGGCATGCACAAAAGAGCTTACTATTCTTTGTGCTGATTTTGGATGGTTTGCTGATTGCTTCTCTCTCTTTGTGTTTTTTTTTTACATTTATTTTTTGTTAAAAGAAACTTAATGGTGTGATGGAGAATCCATTTCACAGCTCAGTCAGCTCGAGTAAATCAGATTAAATTTGGCGTGGAGGGCTGTGCTGTGTAGCATCTCACCTATTATTCGTGTGAGGAACATATAAATGGCCTGCAGAAATACACGCATGGAGGTGTAGGGGTTAATCAGTGCTGAGGTCATCAGAGGGAGACAGGGATTGATGGCTTGATTAGGGGCCTCGTGGAAATCCCTTCCTTTAGCTGAAGCCTAGCACATGAGCGCTGTTTTTCTTTAATGCGTGCTCATGTGAGTTGCATTAGTACACACACACACACATTCCAAGTTTCCACACAGTTTCCAAGACTCACAAATACTCCCCCTCCCTTGTTCTCTCTGTTGGTCTTTTTCTTTCTCTGTTCATATCCATTTAATCGTGTTCCCTGGCGTTTATCCTTAGGAAAGGACATGCAGGAAGCAGAGCCCAGTTCAGTCTGAGCTCTCACTCATGGGGGCATGGCTAGCTCAACAGTGAACCCCCACTTGTTTTAGTGGCCTTGGTTCTGGTAGACTTTTCCCTGTTTATTTTCTCAGTATAGAATCAATAAGCAGTTGATTTAAAGCAAGAAACAGGAAAAAGATTAGACAATACTGTGTGCTCAAAGGGTTAGTTTCATCCAAAAAGTAAAACTTTTTTTTTATTTACCTCATTCCAAACCTGTATGACTTCTCTTTCTGCTGTGGAAAAAGATAAAAAGATTAGAGCCTGAACCGATAAAGGATTTTGAAGGTCTAGATGCTCGAATACAAATATTTTTTGTTTTAAAATCCGATATTCTCGATATATCGGCAGTTTTTTTTTTTTTTTAGAAACGTACAACAAAACATTAACAGATTTCCCTAACATTAGTTGTTTGTACTTATTTTCGAGTTTTAACTAAAATAATATGATAATGCATTTTAAAAAGAAACTTGTTTATTTTATTGTCACAACAGAACTGACTGATGATAGTGGCATTAGCTAGCTTTGTGGTTAGCTAGTCTGTGATGAGCCATAATTTAGCAATGGATAACGTCATACTGCAAGTTGTAAAGCAAACATTTACAAGACAGGCTTGATGTAGTTGACATAATTTTGTGTATTTGATTGTTCAAGTTCAATAAGCCGTGAAAGCGACCTGAATTTGAAATTGAAGCGCCTTACTGTGTGTACGCTTCTGCTGTGTCAGTCAGGACGGGTACCATATTGAGTTCTTTTTTTAACCTTATTGTGCTTTATACGCTTTTGTTAACATCAAGTGTGTCCACACTTTAAGTTTCTCACATTATTTATTTTTTTTGCTCTAATGTGTCAATAACTTTAAAGGCGTTGTATGTAATTTTTTAACTGTTCTGAAAGCATAAAATGCCATAATGTGTTTGCAGATATTTTAGGTTATTTGAATGCTAAGTTTACTCACTCGCTTCTCTGAAAAACAACACAAAAGCCGAGTTATTTTACTTTGAAATGTGTGTTCCGTGTTTGAATGTGTGTTTTTGTTTTAGTCTGTGCGATACCACATGTTGCCAATTTACCCAATAGTATTTCAACACCAGTCGACAGAAAACAGCGTATTACAGCCAATAAAACCAGCAAACAAACTGGGTCAGATACTATCTCTATCGATAGACACTTTTATAATCACCACATTATATATTGTCACACCTCTCAGCCCTACTTTTGGGTAAACTTGTCAATATATTGAGGATTAGAACGTGATTGGCAATGTCCATCTGCTGAGCAGTTTTTGTTTCCATGGTAACAGTGACTTCTCTGATTGGTGAATCTCTCTACAGGATTACGAGTGCGTGTAGTTCTTCAAAGGAAATTATTAAACAATTAAACTGTTTTGGGTTTCAGTGTCTGTTTTATTATTTAGTGTTGAAGTCTGAGGTTCAGCGAACTACACGAACACTTGTTGGTCAGAGATGTGTTGTTACTTTTCTATGTAATTGAATTTGCAATTACATGCTTTGCAGACGATAAACGGGGCTGAGCTCTTGGCTGAGAAAGCAACCAGTCTCTGAACCCTATAGCGACTGCATAGAAGTGTTCTGGCAACCACTTACACAACCCACATTGAGGTATTGACTTGCCAGAACCATTCACATTTTTTTTTAAATTTCTTTAGGTGCTCTGCTTTGAAAATGTAGGTGTTCCATTATACTTTCTTCCATCTGAGTGCCTTGTCACACTTGATTTTCACTGAGGAAAGACTTAAAGAGTGTTTACAGAGACAAAGAGAAGATGAACGCTGTGTCTGTCTCCAATGGCTTTTTGTTCCTCGTCTCGGCCTGTCGTTGTGCTCAAGGTGCCGTTAATCTCAGCTGATGCTCACGTCAAAGCACGTGCTCCTGTGAGAGTGTGAGTGGCTCTTCTCTTATGTAAGTGCAGCATTATCGCTGTAGTATCAGTAAGACCATGAGGATGTCTCTCATGACGGCTGTGTTTGCTGTGCCGCAGGAACTCTGAGCTCTATGGCTGATAGATAAGCCCAATAGACTTGACCTACTTTTGTTTGTTTACTTTGGAACGCTTCTTGTTTCTCTGGCCAGTGTTTGTCTACAGCGAGACATGTTGTTTCGGGTGACATGTGGGACAATGTCCTCGGCTGTCTCGTGTGGTGTTTGTTTTTGTAACATGGCCACAGTCCATCAGATGAAAGACCATTTTGATGACTTTGTAATTCAATAATAATGTACTTTACATGGGTGACCTGAGATATTCTGTATTAAAGTGGCATATGGACATGGAGTTCTTTGTTCATTTATGTATGTATGAAGAATATCACACAAGTAGTTTTTATTTATCCGTTTCACTCAGATGTACGTCACTATAGGGCTGGGCGATATGGCCAAAAAAAATTATCACGAATATTTTTCTCATTTCCAGTCGAATATCGATAATTATCACGAATATAGGTCAAATCTTTATTTCTTTTCAAGTTTAAAGGCAGATTTTTGCTCCTAAGTGAAAGTTGTATAAACCAGAGCATTAATTGTGTTTTTAAACTACTCTTTAAATTTATGTTCATTAACAAAAGCAGTAACATCTGTTGTTTTTTTTTAAATGTAACAACCATATTTTTATTTGGTAAAAAGATAATCTGACTGTTTGAGTTATTATTAACCATTGGTCATCCAGTCTTATGCATTTAGATCATGATAACCACAGATAAAATCAGGCATAGCCTATAACTTAGCACCTCACTATCATGGCATAACTTTGTTTTTCTGTGGTATTTGAATGAAAAACAGTAGCCTAAACAGTTAAATACATTATTAAATACTGTACTTATATTCCATTAGTCATTTAATACATTGTCAACATTAATAATATTATATAATTCAATATGTATATCCCACATTTCATGGTGCAGTTAATATTACTAGGCTAACCTTACTGTAAATCCATTGATGGGCTAAATGGATTCAGTATCAATTCAGATTCTGCACACAGTGTTTCTCCTTTTTGTCAGCAGTGTTTCATTTGCCTTTAAACAGGTTTAAACCTGACATTTGTGTTCTTTCATCTGAACTCTCGCTTTATTCCGCTTTTGGCGCATAAACATTATTCGAACATTTATCGACCTCTTGATACTTGATTTTATTTATGAAAAAATGTATATCGCGATAATTATCGTTATCGTTTTCATCGACCCAGCCTTACGTCACTGTATGGAAGAACGGATCTGTTGCTGCTTCCATTTACATTGAGACTTTGAACACTGTGCATTCAGCGTTTGGTCTTTTAACTATGATTATTTTTTGCAAATTAAAAAATGTATTCTTAAGAATTTTTAAATTAATAGAGCCTAATTTCGGCTGGCTGATATTGTCGCAACACGATATTAGGCACTTTCCAAACTATCGGTATAGTTATAGCAATGAAGACGCATCATCCCTCCTTGGCCTGTTATATTGAAAATGTATGTTTTACAATTTGCAGTATGACGTAATCCATTGCTAAATTATGGCTCATCATAGACTAGCTAACCACAAAGCTAATGCCACTATCGTCAGTCTGTTCTGTTGTGACAAAAGAAACAAGTTTCTTTTTAAAATGCATTATCATATTATTTTATTAAAACTCATAAATAACTACAAATAACTAAAGTTAGGGAAATCTGTTAATGTTTTGTTGCTTGTTTTTGAAATAATAAACAAATAAATAAAAATAGGCCGATATATCGGAATATTGAATTTTAAAACCAACAAATATTTGTATTGGTATCTGGCCTTCAAAATCTTTTACTGGTTAGGGCTCTACAAATGAAAGCAACGACCTCACAGTGATATTTGCATAGTGAATTGCAATTGGTTAAATTCTTATTTAATTCTAATCTTATTTTAGTATTTTTTAAAATCTTCCAACACAACTCTTTAGCTCCCTTGATTTGTGGGATGCAAATCTGAAATATTCCTTTTATGGAATACTGATATCTCTAATCATCTATGTGATGTCATTTGATCTCTGTTTAAGTGGTTCTTGGCACAAAGCGGAGCTTATCGCTTTGATACTTTTCATCACACCGCCATGATGAAACTGCCATCGGTTTGTGTTCGAGAGGTCTGATTTCTTCTTCTGTCAGTTGACAGTGTCTGCCTCGCCGGGCCTGGTCTGCAGCTGAGCTCAGCTGCACCGCAGTGTTGACCAATCTCTGTTGTCATATGGGAGGAAGAAAGCGTTTATGAGGCGGGGCTTTAGCGTAAAGGTGCAAACAAAGGCATTGTTTTAAACTGGAGAAAGTACAGAGCGTGCATTCGCTGCAGATGTTGCCTCGGGTCACGGTTTTCTTAATGCTCTCTCCACACATAGCTGTGTTTGTTGTTATTTTTGTTGCGCTGTCTCTTTGTCAGCGGGTTTGTAGACAGGAAGTACAGTGAGTTGAGGTTTGTTAGATAAAATCTTACAGCTGAAGAGATTTGTGTGATGTGGCTTCAACGTGGAATCTGAATAGTGCATGCAACTCGTAAAAGGTTTGGTTCCTGGTTTACACGCTAATACGCCAGATGTGAATAAATATGGTGAAATTATGTATGCACGTCTTGTTTACATCTTGAGCTGTTTTAGTTTAGGAAAAACCCAAAATGAAACCAGAAAAATATGTTACTCTTAAAAAGTCTCTCATGTGGTTAGCCGTCCTGCACAACAGGCAGTTTTCTGTATGCTTTCTTTTGTTAGCGCAGATGCTAACACATGCTCATGTTCATTCCCTGTCCATGATTATTGAATGATGCACAGTAAATGCCTTTTTTTTCAAATGCAGTCTGGTATCAGTTATGTAGATATGGCAATTAGAGATCCTAAAGACCCATGACAAGGTTGGGCAAAATGCAGTTCTCTGTCCTGTGTTGGTGTATTTCTTATTAATAAATAAATAAACAAAAAGCTAATACAAATGTGCTTATTGCTAATCGTTGGTGGTAAGAGGAGAGGGACAGATTTTATGAGAGTCACTGAGTGCCAGATGAGTCATCAATGTTTAGTCTATATTGAAGACTCGACAGAGAAGGACTGTTCATTTTTAATCTGCATAAAGCCTAATTTTCTAGGATATAGTTTATAGATAACGGAGGTTATAGAAAATGATTTGGAATTAATATCTAAATTTTGATTTCAGAGGGTCAAGTGTACATTGTAGACAGACACAAGACCTCAATACAGGCTGTTTACACTGACAATATACATAATGCTGATGCTCATTGGATATTGTTGCGAACGTGTAGGTTCAGGGATGTGAATTTCTGCCAGAAACGCCGTTGAAAATAGAGGAGCAAAAGTTGATTATGATTCAAAAATCAAAAAACGCACACTCACAAAAGAAGGGTCAATTTCAGTCTTTAGTGATTTGTCATCAAACAAACTGTCGCATCATGTTTTCCGAGTTTTTTTAAACATACCGGGAGTTAACAATAAGTACGAACTTTTTGCTGCACCAAAACAGATGCTTGTTAGATAAAAAAATTATGTCGTATGTCATAAGAATTTTATGTGATCCTGCCTTGTTACTGCAATAGCCAACTTTTTAAACAAATTAGTAAGAAATTAGCAAAAAATACGCATTTGCAGATTTGCTTTCACTAGACCAAGTTGTAGGCCACTTCATTCAACACTCTTGATGTTCACTCTTAATATTAAAACTACAGAGTTGAGATGAGGTTACACAAGGTAAAAACTATATAAATACTGTTTGTTTTCTCACACAAACCGCTCATTTCATGTCTTAGGCCATCAATGTGTCCTTACATTTATGTAGTCATTAAATCATGTTTAATTTCAACTTCTCTGTGCATGCTCTTAAGAAGGTGTGAACCGAAGGTCAACCCCTAAACCTGCATTGTATGACTGAATAGAGCAACAACGGTTTAACCCGAAAAATATCAAAATTGAAAATACTGTGGAAACAAAGACAACTACATCAGGATGTCCTTGAGATAAGCTAAAACATATAAAAAATTAATTTCCAAGTGAACAATGGTAACATCTAATGATGGATATTCAAACAACCACTTGACTTGAATTAAATAAATAATTGTATTAATTAAATAGCAGAGACAATCAAAACCCATGGATCAAAAATGTTGCGGCTCACCGATATCAAATCTGTGACACAAAATCGGAATATGGTCAAACGGTCTGTGCTTCTAAGCCTTGCAATGTAAACACAGCTATAGTCTACTGAGACAAATGCTGTCCTGTCATAATATCTAAAGCTGTTCAATAGCATTGAGCCTCGAAGCTAGATAACTGATGCCTTTATGATGAAACGGCAGTCATAAACAAGAGACTGTCCTTTCTCTTTCCCCAAGGCTCTGGGGAACACAGGATTTTGTCTGGCCCATTAAAGCGTGTGTTTGTGTTTACGAAAGTGACAGATGTAGAGAAGATGTGACTGCCCATGACAGGCAGGGAAAATGAGGACACTGTGATATCTGCAGCAATGCAGGTTTGCTCACCGTGTACACTGTTATTTTGGTCTCTTTTATGTTTTAAAGGATCAACACTGGAGGGATGGTCCCCACAGGCTATAGTTTGACTGACATTAACATCTCATTTCATCATCTCCGTTGCTTCGCATCGCTCTCGTTTCTCACGGATGATGCCGTCTACAAGCCGAAGAGCCGCCAGTGTTTCTGCGCCCAGTGCCGCAAAAGAAGCTTTTCTCTGAATTATTCTGATAAAAAGAAAAAAAAAATATCCATCACCATCTCTCTCCTGTGCACTTTCTCTCTGCTCCAGTGATTTGAAAGGCAGATTTGTGGTTGTGCGAGGTTAACGTTCAGCGTCTGGGCCCGCAGTGATTGGACTGCAGCGGTCTGGGCCCAGCCAGTCAGGAAAGTCCTGCTGCTGTTAGTGTGGGGCAGATTTTCCAGCGCGTACACACGAACACGCGCAGTGAATGATAATCACTCGACTGTTTGAAGTGGCGGGGAGGATGTGCAGACGTGCTTTTAGAAGTCATTTATTGATGAAAGTGTTCTTTCTGTGAGCTCTCGGAAATGTCACTGGGCTTGTTATGAGCTTGTTTTTTCACATTTTCTTTGTTCTTCTGTGCGTATGCTTATGTAATCTACACATTGACATTGAATTATAAAAGCACAGGTGATTCTTCTTGTGAAGTAGTTTAATTTTTCCCAGTTGGGTAATAAAAAGTGTACTTTTAATGTTGTTAGAATTACTCGATGACCTTCGATGAATAATTCAAAGGAAAATTCTGTAACGAGTTTGTCATCCTTATATTTTTCTAAATCTATAAGACTTTTTTTCCATCTTTGAAAAAGAAATGAAGATATTTTTTTTTATGAAATCTTAGTCCCTTTATTGAAAGTCCACTTTGGTAAAAAAAAATCCATTTGAATTGAACATTGAGCTTCAGTTTACCCTATTTTATAAGCTGTACAGTATGTGCTTTGATCAGTCTTTTTATGTGATTCAAAGTCTTATATATAAAGTTGTCTTGTATTTTCAGAAGACTTCAATCAAACATGTTGATCTAATATACAATGTCTTTATGAACTTTTTGGAGCTTTTTGGTGGAATGGGCTTTTGATTGACAGAAATCTCCTAGGTTTTATTAAATTATCTTCACCTGTGTCTGGAAGACACACAAAAAGTCGTATGGGTTGGAACAACATGAGGACATAATTCTCATTTTTAATGTTATTTTCTCCACAACTTTCCTGAAATCTATTTATAATGTTACGCAAGGTTTCTTGTACCTTTTTTTATCCAATTAAATAGGCTGTTTCTGCTTCTGTATGTAAAATGATTCATCTTGATTAGTGTTTAACTTAAAATTAGACTGAAACAGACACAGTTATTCGCCCAAAATCATCCTACACACTGAATGACGATCTAATTATTAACAGATGCCTCAATTTTAAGTTGATGTGTCATTTAATCTGTTGCTTCAGGATTGATGTTCAGTGACACTGTCTCACCATGTGCCCAGTATGGGCATGTGAAAGTACAAATCATATGAAAGCTGCAGCAGACAAAAGATTTTTTGTGCAAAAAGAGCAGCATTAACATTTGGCTTCAGTTCTCCTTGTAAGTGTTCCACAATAAATGAAAAACATTTGTAATTTTTGGCTGCACTATCCGTTTAAATGTGTTGAGCATGTGATGGGCTGATTCTCTGGCTCAAGGTGAATCAGTGACAGTCGTGGCTGTTGGATGGGGTCATTTCAGTTCAGTTCTTTTATGATGCACCCGGTACGCTCTGCTCACTGATGAGTTCAGTAAATTCACTGACCCACAGCGAGTCCAGCAGCTCGCCACGTTCCCCAGGCGTTCATTGAGAGTGGACATTGTCCTTTTGAAAGAAATCCAGAATGGAGAGAAAGATAAAGATGGAGTGTTCTGGTCTATGTGCTGTTAGTTGCATAGCAACCAGCTCTTACATTTCGTAATGTCTGCACATTTGTTGTGTGTATTTTGTATCCCTGCAAGCAATCGCCTTAGAGATCCATGTGTGTGCTTTAGCATGTCCACTTCATTCTTCAAACCAGGACAATGACTATTCCTCTAGGCTCGTGTTAAGCGGTTGTGAATTTATTAATCTATTCATTATTCCCAAACTGCTCCACAGTAAGAACAATTAGTGGAATAGTAAGTGTTAATGTAACACTGTATAATTGGTAGTTTAGTTTGTTTATAAACAGCATCTGGCATTTAATTAAACATAAAGTTGTGTGGCTTTTTCTTTGGTCTGCCCCATTAAATTAACTTAATTTAACACATTCAGTATATAGTTAGTAGTATCGGCACAAAGTCTGTTGTTTATTATCTTTATTTATCTGTCCAAATCTGATTTTTGTGCATATACACTCTAAAATACGATTCAATTCAGTAATTGTGACGGCAAAAAATCACATGAAATGTGATTCTGAAAATCTGTTTCAGTCTGACTGCTCTGCTCAGATCACTTTCATGCGTCACATGTATAGGAAACATGCTGAAAGTTAAGGTTGTGTTGTTGCAAAGTACCGGACGAGCAGAAAATGACACATAACGGAGACATGTTTTGAAACCGACGAAGATGACGGCATGGACTAAAGCCGCACATACCAGCATTCTGCCGTGCCTCAGAAGTAGGGTTGGGTATCGTTTGAATTTGAACGATTCTGATTCCTTGTTTCGAATTCCAGTTCCTAACGATTCTCAGATTCCGATTCTTTTAAGAGGCAGGGTCAAAAAGTTTAGCTAACCTTCCTAACCAACGGTCTTTCTGAAGGAAATACTCCTTTCTGAAGGAAATACTCCTTTCTGTCACAAATACTCCTTTTGTCACAAATGTTTGCATTTTGCCGAGATTTTGTTATTTTTATAAAAGTGAAGCCACACTTCACGCCTGACGTAAGCTACTCAGTGTTTGACTTGCGCGGGTTATGCCAACACTTCCGGTAGCATGCTTCTTCGCTTGGTGTTGTTCAGCGGTTTCTTCTTCTCGGTTCAGACAGACTGTGAATATACAAACTAGGAATCGAAATTCGAACTTTCTGAACGATTCTGGAAAAAACTAAAGTTAGTCCCGGTTCCAGTCAATACTCGATTCTCGATACCCAACCCTACTGTCAGAGAACGCAGTAGTCCGCAGCAAGGCGGATACATATTTGTATGTTGCAGTTGTTGTTTTTTTGTGTATACCTACTAACGCAACATCATTTTATGATAGAACCAATGCAGATATTCCGTAAAACTAGAGAAGAATGGTGCGGAGCACGATGTTTGTTACTGGTTTCTACGTCAGCAGCGCTGTTCGATTAGTTAATAACGGAGAAACATGAATGTTTCTCACTATATCTCACAGCGATGTGATATTACTTTCAGTTTACCATTTACTTCAGTGGCAAATTCAAATGTTTTCTTTACTAGATGTCTCTGTGTAGTAACAGTGCTGCTTGATTAAGATCAGCTCACGCTGCATTGGTCCGAACTGATAACCGGTACGTCATCCACACAATAATCGATAGCTCAGTTTCGTTCCGCTTACATTTTATTTGCCATTTGATGTTGGGCAATGTTGTGGTCATGCCAGCGTCCCTTACATGAGCGCGCTTGCCACGCGCAACATGCCCACCACATTTGAAATAACGAAATTTTGGGTCGGCAGGAAAAATGGTCAAACAAAACGTTTGGATTCAAAAAATGCGCACCAAACTGCAAAGCCTCGTACTGAAAGGTTCAATACGAATAAGTGTATCGTTACACCCTGAATTAGTACACAAACCAGTGTCAAATACCTATGCATATTGAATAAAACATGGCTGATGTATTTTAATCTGGCAGTTACCTAGTTTTGCTGTTGAATGCAAGCCCCAGCCTGTTTAATTAAGTAAAGGAACCTGAGCAACGATTTATTATGTTCAGATTGTGTGGGTTTGTTTGTATAAACATATGGTGTTGATTCTATTTTTGCCGGTTTTAAAAAACTATAACTTCTCTGGTTATAAACGCATAACTTTTTGCATTTGATTTAAAAAAAATCTGCAGATAAACCGACTTTAAGGACTTATTGGTACACTTAAAAGGACTTAAAAGGTATCTTATTGCCAGGAATTCGATGCAACATGTGAAATGAAGTTGTTTCAAATTTCAGACGAAAGAACTGTAATCAAATATAAATTGAATTACAAATTGTGAGGGAATTTTTTTTTTTTTTTTTTTACCTATTTACATTTACCCATATTGTATCTAGTTTTCAATATCCTAATATCTCTCCTTAACCTATACCTGCTATTTGTGTTGTTGGCATGTCTTGTGCCTTTGGAGACTTTCCATTGATTTTATACAGAGTTTTAATCATGGTGAACAATGAATCACATGCTTAAAGCTGTTTGTTGATTCTCGTGTTCTGCCGACAGAAGACGTGTGCTGATCGCCATGACAACAGCAGAGTTTCAAGTGACTCTGCTACATGCACTGAATAATTCTATCAGAGTTCTGTCCACATTGGCAGACTGAAAACAGATGTTATAATTATTAATGGCACTGACTGGCTGATGTTCATCACATTGTTTAAGTATCTATAACTTTTCGTTATATATATATATATACACACAATAGACCTATGGATTATACATTATATTTGGATTTTTTTTCACACATCAGCATTTGAAGTAATTGTTTCTGATGCTATAGCTCTGATTATTCTTAATGTTACACCCCTCTCCAAGATACTGTGTCTTTTAATTCCCTTTTAAGCACTTCCTCTAAAAAATACAGTAAATGACTAGTTAGTTGCCAAACTAGAACTGATCTGTTCCTACTCCTAAATCATCATAGTATATTCCAGAATAAAAGTCTATTTTTAAACATCCTGCAATTTATTTTCCAAAGCCTATATAATGCAATTAATTTAAATGTTGTTTTAAATTCCCCCTGTTGTCATTAATTGTATCCATTAAAACTCATCTTTGATCACCAAAATTACATATTTTAACCACGTTTTTTCCATGATTTCCTTTTCATACCTCAAAATAATGCTTAAATGTAACTCTACACCTTGCTTCATTTAGTATGTGGTTCTATAAATATGCAGATTAGCCCCGCCTCCGCTCACTCGCACCAGCTCAGAGATCCACTCGTTGACGATCACACACGTTTGACTGTGATTGGTTACAAGGTACTTTGTGATGTCAGAAAACACCAACAATTTCAAAACACGTTTTTGAGACTGTCTTTGGTTCGCTGCAGAAAATACTCAACAATGCTGTTAGGGTTTGTCTTAAAGCATATTAAAACACCACATAGATATAAAACATTTAAAAGCTTGATTTTCACCACAGGGAGTCTTTAAATAATCAATTCCACTATAATTTATGTTTGTTAGTTTCTGTATTTCATTTGAATTGTTGTGGGAACTAAAATACATTTTATAGTGTCTATAAATGGTTCATTTTATTTACCGTGATTTACTTTTATTTATACTGTCGGAAAACATAGGAATTCATTCACTAAATACACTGAATTTTATTCACCAGGGGTTTACTTGCCCTGCACAACATGCTCAATGACTCCAGTGGCCCGATTCCAGAACTGTTTCAGCAACAAGGAATTTTGCAGCCTCGTTATTTTCCATTTTCGGGCATTTCCATCGCCTTACATAAACCGGTCAAATCCTGGATGTGCCTTGGCCCATACAGCCTAACTGCTTTTCTAGACCTTAGCCTGAGTCTGTGTAGGGTTCAACAACCAGGCAGGCAGCTCTCATCTCCCGAAGCATCTGACTGAATGCAGTTATATAACCTGCTGCCTTCATGATTTTGGAGTCTGTACAAGCCACATCTCTTATGCATGGTCAAGCAGACCAGAGCTGACCCTCTAACTGTTCCCATTAAAAACATTCCTTCTCTCTCTCTGTCTCTGGGCTTGCTCTGCTTATATTGTCTGTGAGTTGTGCATACTGAGTTGACCCTTTCGTTATCTCTGCTCTGCTGCTGTGTAGCTGGCACTGGATCCATAATCAGATTAAACATTTGGAGCCTGACCTCAGTTTGGTTCTGTGGTTCACGGCAGAGGCACGTGTGTTGGCTTCCTCCATCTGGATACGAGATGGGGAGGTGTCATCTGTGTTCAGTGTTTCCAGACTCTTCCTGCTTTTGTTCTGCTTGTTATCTTGGGTTAACCCATCCTGCTTTCATAGAATGTGCTTAAGTATTTTAATTAGTATATTGCTTTATTTTGCATCGTGTTTTGACCTATGTGTGTTTCTCACACTTCTCATGCAAATAACAAATCATTAGTTTAGCAGTACATCAGTAAGCTGGGTAAACCTGCTCCAGGTCATTTCTGCAATCCTGGTTTCACTGCAGTTATCCTTGTGCTTTCAGCTTCAGGCATTGCCCCTTTTCAGTCTGTAGTTAACAGATGGGGCGGGGAATGTAAAAGCTTGGCATCACAGAGATGGTGAAATTTGTTTTTGTTTTT
This sequence comes from Hybognathus amarus, assembly GCA_030378365.1. NCBI lineage: Eukaryota > Metazoa > Chordata > Actinopteri > Cypriniformes > Leuciscidae > Hybognathus > Hybognathus amarus. The sequence continues at coordinate 467,766 of JAQIUQ010007654.1, forward strand.
TTTTTGCCTAAAATGTTTACTCTTGGAATTTAAATTGTAGAAATAGGTAACTTGTCGATCATGTCATTCTATACTATTTTCTGCACATTACCTTTTTATTTTCCTTGTCAGAAGATTGTCCATGCTGTGCTTTTCCAAACAGTGAAAAATATCGTCCTATTGACCCTGACAAGATTGAGAATCATAACCCCTTAGATTGAGAATCTCATTAATGCTAACTAGAAGTGGTGTTTGGGGTCATAGATCAAACCTGGCATTTCATTTGCACTTGCAATGTAAAAGAAAGACAAATAATGTTGTTTGTTTGTTTGTTTTAGAGATGATCTGAATACCCTTTTTCTTTCCCAATACCAGATTCAGATACCTAGTACTTCGATCCGATACCTGAGTGTGTACAGTATCTATTCATCTACAATTCATTCTAGCACTGTATGAATTGATAGAATTATTATAGTGTCCTTCAATTGTATCCCTAAATGAAACATGAACAAATACATAGAGCAAACTAAAGTATTTTTATTATCTAAATTACATTTCATAGCAATATTTATCTTAAGTGAAAAATAAAACAAATGCAGCTACACATCTAATACTGTAAACTAAAAAGGTATATTAGATTTACAAAATAACTATATATATATATATATATATATATATTGTTGATTCTGACGCGGCTCATCCTCTCGTCTGCCATCGTGTTCTGCGAGTTGGCGTGTCTCAACACGCGTTGAAGTTGCTAATACTTGTTCTACCCCTCCGAAATTGCAGTATGGCATATGAGACATGTCGCCGTTTTACATTTACGGACATTATGCTAGGGTGCATGCACATGCGTTTCTTCTTCGCTGATCTAAACAGTGATTGCTTGTGGCAACAGCACATCTTCCTGTGTTTTCACAAGCAACCACTGTTTAGAGCGGCGAAGAAGAGTTGATCTCCGTTTTGCCGTGGTAAGCAAAGCTAGCGTGTATAACTAGACATTGTTTAATAAAAATGGTATCGAATCGAGTTGCAGATAGAAGTACTTCGCCGATACCGATGGCAGAATTTTTATTGGTATTGGCTGGGATGTCCGATACTTACTAGTATTAGAATTCGGAAAACAACTCTAGTTTGTTTGGAGAAAGGAGGGTTTGAAATGATGTGACTAAATATACATTAACTTTATCATAGCGTCCATGTTTTGTGTCCGTTTATTACAGGTCTACATTTAATTGGTTTGTTAAAGTTGATGATTGATAGAGTTCTGTAGGCCAGATGTCTAGATGGAAATACAGTCAGTTTTAGATGAAAACACTTAAGTTCTAGTTTCTCTGTTGAAATGAGTGAAATAGTGTGACGTTTTTGTTTATTTTGGCAAATGAAGCGTCAGTGCACACATTACTACTGAGAAGAGATGAAGATCTGATGTGTTTAACTGGAACTTATGTAAACAGGAACATAATGACCTGCCCTGATCCACTTTCTGCTACTAACAGACACACTTAAAATATTAGCATGACATGATGAGGTTTGAAGTAGTAGTCTAGACCTGCATGCAGGAAGATTTGATTTGTTTTTTAATTGTGTGCTCGAGGGCTTCCTCTCCATTCATGTTGGTAATCCATCTGAGCTGCTCAGTGTCTGTTGGGTGAGGCTTCTTCCACCCTGCTGAAGGAACAGAACTGGACCATCTGTCTGTGTACTGTACTCCTGTCCAGCAGCCTTCCTGTACTCCCTCCGCCTATTTACAGCCTGATTCTTCCAATCATCCTGCTGCATCGCTCATTTAGTCAAAAATTTAGTATTTAAGAAAAATAAAATAACACTTTTATTTTACAGTTGAACAGTGAAAATACTATAGTGACATTTATGGCTGATTTCATTTCTTTATTTTTAAATATTAAACCATAAAGTTTTAATTTTGTTGGAAAATTGCATAGAAAGCTTTGTTGAAAACAGCTGGTTTATAAAAGCTTCTCATTACAAGAATTATTTGGCTAAATGTATGTTAAAGTGACCCAAACTCAGAGCACATGCAATGATTTTATGTTGAAAAGCATTTTACTGCAAACAGAGCTGCTCTGAAACACTGAAAAGACTGTATCATGAGCTGTTCGCGTGTAAACAAACACTCTGAAACATGCGAAAGTGTAGTTTTATTTAATTAAATTCGCAGCCTTTGCAATTTGATATTTGCACTAAGCCATATAACGATTTTGGTTTTATTTTGATTAATTTTGCAACCCTAATTATAGGGTACTATTTGTGGCAGCGGTATGTGGAGCCTCTCACTAATACCAGAACCTCAGGCTTTACAGGTCGCTGCCTGAATAACCAGCATAAGAAGTAACTGTGCCCGACACACACACATACTCATTCTGGCCCTCTGCCCCATGTCAATTTTTAATGAGAGTGAATTTTTCATCTTGCCAGCAGCAGAGACTCGACTGAGAGGGTGGGTTCAGCAGAAACACAATATGAAGTTAATGTTTCATTCTGAGACAGAGAAAGGGCAAATGAGGAAAGCCGTCCTTCATGATCCCTGCGGTGAAGGGGGTTATGGGAGGGAGGGGTCAGCAGGATGGGGGGAGGGGAGAGAACAGAAGTCGGTCACATGTGTCATTACAGGAATTAGGGCTGGACTTTACATGCACACACACACACACACACAAAGCACACACACACATAGCAGTGTCTCAAAATGTTGTAAGCAAAGTACTTACCTTTTTTTGCATGTTCAGATGTTCATATTAGTAATTTTGGTGGAAAAAAGTGGAAAGAGACACACTTTTATTTAAAATTACATGAATTATGCATAGTAAGACAATGGACTTTAATAAGTTGAAAGGATAATTTAGTATGTTTTTGGTCATTAATTTGTAAATTTTACATGACTTTTTGTTTTCTACCATTAAAATCATTTAGAAAAATATTTTAATCAGTGTAAGTGTAATTATTTTCAGCTTGTAGGCTACATCATTAATGCCTTAATTCCCTTTTTGGTCTTTAATTGTTTATTTTAAATTTTTTCATTTGCACCAAGGATGATAATTAACCTATAAAGTTTTAATAACCATTCTGTAAGAATGATTCCATTAGGAAATCCACAACACAACTATAATGATAACAGCACAGACATTCCAATACCATTGTATCAACTCTAAAATATTTTTTCCAGCTGATAAAAGCATAGACCGCCAATCAGAATCCACATTACTTTAAAGGGGGTCGCACACCGGACGCGCAGCGACGGCTCAGGACCGTGTTCAAAATCCTGCAGCGCCACAAAGCGCCATTTACATAGTTTTATATGAAATTATTTTTGTCTCAAATTGTTGCTGATGGGTCCTGACTTCGCCCTGTGCTGCAATACATTTCGTTTTGCATTCATTTACAGAAATCAGCTGCTTTTGTAAAGTTTTCAGACTGCAGACTGACTCAGCAACGATTGTATTTAATTGTGCAGTACAATAATTACATAGAACAGACATTATCTTCATCTCCTGTCATTAAACATTACAATATTGCTGGCCATACACTGATGAGAAAGTGTGCGTCCGGTGTGCCGATACCTTGAGTTGTCCAAGACGCGACGGCGCGGCCGTGCCTGGTGTGCGACCCCTTAAGCCTTGTTCACACACTACATGATTTTAAAACATCGGGCTGAACTGTGCGGTTCACATTATATGACTTGCTCTCCATGAAATCAGGAGTGTTCAAGTTGTTTAGCTGTTCACACCACACAACACAACGTGATTGATCCACAACAGGAGGTAACTCACTACACGAGTTGACAACGCACTACATAGAGAATACAACCACGATTGGATGATAAGAACAAATCATTTGTGACTCTAATGAGAGCTGTTTCAGTACTATGGTACGGACTAAATCCTGAAAATAATCAAATAAATAATGAGTTGACAACAACTCTGTCACCCAACGATTTTATCTTGTCTACAAACCACATTTTGTCACGAAAAAACATGCAATAAAATGAACCAGAAATGACGCGAAACTGCCCGTGCTGTTTATACCCAGCGAAGAAGAGAACACAACACGCGAATATGGACGTCAGAACAGAAACTTAGTGCTGCACACTGTTTGCGCGATGATTTGCTCTGAAGAAAAAATGCGGAAAAAGAAAAACTAAGCATTTATCCGGTGACCTAAACCCCGTGCGTTGCTATGATTGGCTGTACTCATGACATCACTGAGGTTGAGTCAGCGCAACTGCTCTGGATATCTAGCATGCTAAATATTTTTCTGGGCTCGGCGAGGTGTCTGCAAGCGTATTCGCTGTGTTGTTGGCTCTTTCATACTTACAGATTGGCAAGCATTCATTCGTCTGTAATCCTCAGCGATTTGCACGCATAACGACCTGACCTGTCGGTCGAGCTCAACGATTTGCAAATCGGGCTTAAAATCCTGTATTGTGTACTTGGCTTTAAAGAACTCAAACATGTAAAGCAGCAGACGACAAAACCACCATGTATGCTTATAATATGCAGAACATTATCATCCATTAGTGTGGATGATAATAATTATTATGCTTAGTGTGAAATGGTCTGAAGACTAACAGAACACTAGCTAAAATGCTACTTTTGGATACAGGTAAACATCATTCACTTGGTTTTGGTATTCAGTTGTTTTATTGTCTTTATTGTAATTTGTTGTCACTGGGTTACTGTTGGGACAACAATTCTATAAAAACATCACTGTGAGATTTTTGTTGATAGGAGAAATGGGATAGGTTGTTGCTTCATGTGATGCTTTAAAATTGTCCTTATTCTTCAGCTTAGCCTGTACATAACAGGGGTGTCCAGATTTGAAATCTGCCCTGACAGGTCTGTTCTTCACTCGTTCCCCTCCAAACACTCATTAGAGCCTCATAACCCCAGTCATGGTGAGAGAACCACAACAGGCAGTCAGTGAATCATTTCTGGTATGAATCCACATGATGAAACCCGCTCCTGTTACTGCATCGTTGCTCAGCACTGGGGTTGTGCAATGTGCTCTTGGCTGACTCACTCCCGCTGATGATTCCCACAGCTCTCAGCACTAGATCTGTGCATTTCAGATCATTAGCTGGGTGCTTTCTGTGCGCACTTTAAAAAAAGTGTTGTGCGCAGGATCGTATTAGTCAACAGATGGACTTTGTCCAGTGGAGGAACAGTTTTTCCAGTTGGAAAAGAGGCTCAAAAATAATGCCAGACCTTTAGTGCGGCTTATTTTTTGGAAACCAGTTCTCCAGCCTATCACGCTACGCCCGCCTTGCGCACACACGCCGTGAAAGAGGAGACTTTGACAGGCCAGAAACATGCTGTCTTAACGACATGCTGCATATGTTGAAAACATCCAGCAGCTCAAACACATGTTCTCCCTCTTGCCTCTTGTCACAAACACACAAACATCTTGCACACCAGCTCCGCTTTGAATCACATGGCTGTGGGTTGTTTCACAGCTAAGCACCGCAGCAGGACAGAGGCTCAGCTTTAGCACCATGACTGTGAGGAAAGCAGGACATTCAGTGACCATGTCTGTGCATAAAATCAAATCCAAATGAGGTCATTTAAGACCATGAGCTTTTATGGCTGTGAAATTTCTATTACAGTAAGTTGTTGTTTATCAGATGCTCTTGTTAAAGGGATAGTTCACTTTGAAATACATTTTTTGATATGTTTTAGCTTACCTCAAGGGCATCCAAGATGTAGGTGTCTTTGTTTCCACCGTATTTTCAATTTTTACATTTTTTCAGTGAAACCGTTGTTGTCTATCAGTCATACACTGGAGGCTAAGGGGGTCCACCAAAAAGCATGCACAGAGAAGTCAAAATTAAACATGATTTAATGACTCATAAATTTAAGTAAATTTAATCAATTCTTTCCAGATGATTAAAGTGCATCATGTACAAAATTAGTTGTTCCAATTTAGCAAACTTTAAGTATACCAGTTAGTATACTGAATTTTGCATCCGCAAATGCATGTTAATATACAGAGATGGAGTTTGCTGCATTTACTGTGAACTTAGCTGCAAAAAGCTGCTTGCGTGTGTACCGAACACTTCACTCTGAACACGCAGTTTATAGATAATAAGATGTTCTGCAATTTTGATGGTGCATGAGGTCAAAGAATGTTTAAGCATGCTTGTTCTAAAGAGTGAAGACTTTCTGGGTTTTTCTTTTTTTCTTTCCTTTCTTTATTTTGTGAGACCACCATGGTGTATTAAACCCCAAAATGTTCTAAGGGGGTGAATATCCAATTCCATCCATTTTCTTGTATTATAAAATATAATGGAAAATTAAGTAACAGTTGTTTCTCATTTAGCCTGTCCTTGTTTTGTAATGAATTAGGGATGTGCATGAATATTCAAATTTTCCAAATATTCGATATGTAATTATTATTCGAAAATAAAATACTATTCGAATTTTGAATTTGTTGCTTTGCTGGCCGTAAATGCAGTGAGTCCATGATAAATCCTAAAGAACTAACTCGCAGTTACAATTAAATGCACTGGATGGCGCTGTGGAGTGTGTTGACAAGTTGTCTGTATTTGATCACATAATGTTGTCGTCTGCCTCGCGAAGTTTGGAATTAACGTTACTTGAAAAGGATCTTACTAAACGGAATTACTTTTGATCAAATTAATTAATTAATCTGAGTTATGATATCATACCATGAGAAATCACATGAAATCTAAACAGTCGAGTGAGGAAAGACAGCTGTTCATCATTGCATCATAACTGCAGGTAAGCGCAGCTGGACCCCGCGTGATCAAAGATGTTAACTTATCTAATAGCAAAATGATTTTGAGACACACTTATTTTAAGTTTTGTTAAGGGAGACCGGTTTATGAACAGAAAATGCAAAGTGCTGTTAGAAACTCCATTCTCTTTGTGTCTCTGAAACGTCTGTCAGCGCAGCGTCTTTTCTCACTCGAGCATAAAGTGCTGGCAGCGCCCCTGCATGTAACGTTAGATATTATTGTTTTTCTCAACATAAACGTGAAACAATATAAACACGATAATCAGTCATTTGCTGACTCGTGTGTGTATAGGTGTACGTTCTGTACGATATCTGATGCAGTCTGCTTTATTAGGGTTTTTTTCCGCTCGTGTTGCTTGAGCATATGCTTTTAATAATGCTTTTTTATATATATATATTTTGTTTACTCATAGGCCTACTGTTTAATGTTTTCAACTAAAAGAAAACTTTAATTACTATTGTAAGCTTGTTGTGTATTGCCTAATTGTAAGCTTGTCCAGAAATGGTGACAAAAACGTAAAAAAAAAAACTTAAAAATAACGTCTTTTCGTTAAACATAATTTAAATAAACGAATATTTGAATATTCGATTTTCATGAGCCCGAATATTCGAATTCAATATTTTAGAAAAATGCCCATCCCTATAATGAATCAGTTTGAACTTGATTTGGTTACACTTTATTTGAAGGTGTCATTGTTACAGTATGTTACAGTTACAGTATATTTACGTATGGATTAATGGTAACACTTTACAATAAGGTTCATTAGTTACTACATTAGTTAACATTAACAAAGAATGAACAATACTTCTTTGGCATTTGTTAATCTTTGGTAATATTAATTTCAACATTTACTAATACTTTATTAAAATCTTGTTAACATTAGTTAATGCACTGTGAACTAACATGAACAGACAATGAACAGCTAGATTTGTATTAACTAACGTTAACACAGAATAACAAATACAGTAACAAATGGTTAGTTAATGTTAGTTAATGCATGAACTAATGTTTAATAAATGAACCTTATTGTAAAGTGTTACCGGATTAATATTAATTATAAAACGGTTAGTTCGAATCCTTGATTCTGATTGGTCAAGAGCTGTGCTTTATTCACGATAAAACACGGCTATCTTCACCCAACGGTTCTATTGATCGCTGCGCAACACTGCGGTTCTGTGTTGTTTTTATTTCAGCTTTCATGCATTTTACACATTGGAACGCTGTTGTTGTTCACGCTCTGACTATTTTTTCTAGTGGAAGGAAGGCTTTTAGTGATTTTACTTCAAGAAAGTTGCATTAATACATTGTTTTTTACTTTTAATATTGTGTGGCAACCGTTTTATAAAAGCAATAAGGTACTTCGCTTTGCGTCATGCCTAACAAAGCCCCCTTTAGCCGTTACTTATTCACAATACAGCACAGCCACTCTGTACTTTATTGCTTACTTAACAACATGTACTTACTATTTGGTTAGGGTAGGATTAGGGTTTGGTTGAGGGTTAGTTGCATGTAATTATGCATAATTTACTGCTATTAAGTACATGTAACATAATTATGTAACAAGGACACTGTAAAATAAAGTGTTACCCTTTATTCATTTTATTCTGTACCCTGTGTGGATGTGGATTTCATGCTCTCTTCCAGTAAAGTCCTGACAAAAACTCAGCCTTGAAGGGAAATATAATCAAATTGCGTTTACAATTTGTGGTGTGTTTTATTTATTTTTTTAAGAGGCAAAGTTGCATACATATATAGGAGATAGTGTCAAAGATAATGTCTTGGAATTTTTGTGCTTTAATATGTCAGTGGCAAACAATATCAAAGTTGAAATTGTATGGCAATTACAACATGATGTAATTACAACAAAGTTTGACCTGGCGCTTTACTCATTAAGGTTCAGTGCAATTGGTGACTTTGATGCGAATCTTGTGAAAGTCCATATCAACTCAAAAATGTCTTTCCACACCACTTATTTGCTTTTATACATTTTACAACAGGAGAACTCCTCTAGCATGATGCTGTACAGGATGAGGCCTCAGAGTGCTAATGTGACCAAGTTTTGACCCTTCTTCTTGCTCTTTCCGCAGGTGTACGTGGAGTTTGACGACCTTGAGTGGGAGAAGCGTGAGTGGGTCAAGGTGTACGAAGACTTCCAGATCTTTCTGCTGGAACATCAGCTGGTTTGGGCCAAAAGGAAGGAGGGTGCCCAGCTGCAGGGAACAAAAGCCAAGCAAATCCAGTGGCCAGCTCTGGTGAGTCATTCCTCCCAGATCTTTGATCCGGAAGATGTTCTGTGCGTTGAGCCGCAGCTGTGGAGTATTTCAAGTCGGAACAATAGCTCTGCGGAAGGCAATATGACGGGATCCTTTATGTTGGTGGAATGATTTGGGGTTTGGATAACTCTCAGATCAATGGCTCATGTCTGACAATAAGATCATTATTTGTTTAAAAGGCCTGCTGAAAAGATGGAAAATGTAAGATTGTAAATGTTTCACGGCTCATGCTGTTTTGATTATGTAACGTTAGCAGTAGCACAGCGCCATCTGGGCCATGATCACACGATAAAAGATTTCAAAGAGAAATCTTAGTATGGCACATGGGACAGTAGTCATAGCGCCCACACATGCACAGGCTGACGACCCATAGTCGACCCGATGTCATAGTGCACTTAACCCTTGTCAAGAACTCGTGAGCACTCAGTTTTCAGCCAGGAAATGTTTCATATTCATGAAGTTTACGCTACAGTCATTTTTTCTTTTGTGTTTTAACCTCATGCACATTTGATCACTTCCTGCCATTGTTTAAAGTGAATTCTGCTTCAAATAAGTGAGGTGTATACGTAAGATGTCTATTTAATCTGAAGTGGCCATCTTGTAAATATAATTACATCATGGCATGAATGCAGCATAAGCTTGTTGTTTTAGTTGAGGAGGAACTGTAAAAGTTGGCTGCATGTTTGTTTTTGGCTTTTGGTGACTTTGTCCACAACTTGCTTGTGATGTCTGCACGAGCAGGGTGTGTGAAGGTATGGAAATACATATGTTGAAAGCCAAGTAGGACATCTTATTGCATTCAGACCAAATAAAATTATCAGACATTTTTTGGTCCTGTGACTTCCACTTAAGATATATGCAGATGTTTTAATATTTAGACCCCCTCTATTATTGATTGGAATGAGGATGAGAATAGAGTTTAAACCAGTTTAACAAAAAGTGTTACTAGCAACACTATTGTTACTGTTACTCCCCCTTTAATAGTTTATTTTGTGTGTGTGCTCAGCTGTGCAGTGATATACAGTAATATCATGATATATCAATATCACTCACTGATGTGTGTGCGGTTTGCGGGAGAATAAAACGATTCGCGGAACTCCCGCAAACTAGAAATTAGGGATGTGCACGAATATTTCGAATTTTCGAATATTCGATATGTAATTATTATTCGAAAAATAAAATACTATTCGAATTTTGAATACGTTGCTTTGCTGGCCGTAAATGCAGCGAGTCCAGGATACATCCTAAAGAACTAACTCGCAGTTACAATTAAATGCACTGGATGGCGCTGTGGAGTGTGTTAACAAGTTGTCTGTATTTGATCACATAATGTTGTCGTCTGCCTCGCGAAGTTGGGAATAAACATTACTTGAAAATAGGGCTGCACGATGCATCACTTTAACATCAGATATCGCGATGTCGCATTCATCGATAGTCACATCTCAAGAATGTGCGATGTCACTAGGAATCCGTAGTTAATCCGTGATTCGTGATCAGTAGGCTACGTGCCAGCAGCTCCCTGGCCTCGTAACGCTTGTGATTTGCGCATTAAATGCAAAGTTCTAACCATCATAGTGAGAGTTTATCAATTTGCAAGTCCTGTCAAGTTTAAACATCAAGGCGCAAGTAGCACTGGAACTTGCGCGCTGTTTTCCGTTTTCTTACTAAAGCGCATCTTCTGTTCCGCCAAACTTAACTCGGTGAAATGATGTAGATGACGAGTTAAGTGACTTCTGCGTCGTCTAACTGAGAGAAGAAGTCTCGGTCGCGCGTGCACTCACCGTCTTCAAACTTCTTGCTCCCCTGCTCGGTGCATATCAATGAATTTAGTTAACTGAATATCTTTGTAGAATACATGACTGTAAAAGGTCGGAAGACCTTTTTTTCTGAACTACCACTGGTTGCTGTTCCCACACATTCAGATGACATTACATAAACCACACTCTCAAAAAAAAAAAAAAAAAAAAATGCGATCTTATTTTATCCAAAAATGCGATCCACTATATTTTAATGCAATATTTTAGAAAAATGCCCATCCCTACTGAGAAATATCTATGATTAAAATATAAAAAGTAATAGATTTGTATTCATCTGTTGCAAAAAAGCATCAAGAACAACTAAAACAAAATAGAAACGATTTACAGGCCAGAATTTCTATTTATAACATGTTTGCAGCGTCTAGCGATGTAGCCAATCACAGACATACCGTATGTGTTGATTTCTGATCGCAATGGCCAATTTAAGCATTGAAGAGTACTCCCTCACCACTCAAAACATACTTTTTCTTAAGTGCTGAATTCTGTATGCTGGCAAATCCTCGAATTATAACAATTTTCCTCAGATTTTAATGTATTTGTTAATGCTTTAGAAAATGGTGCTATACTCTTAAGGTGAATGTTTGCCTCCTTTCAGTCTAGACTACAAAGTGTGACTTAAAACACAGCTGGGACTGATTCCTAGAGGGTGTTCATTTCTTTATTATTCATTCCAGAGATGGGGGTTACATTTGTCTTGCTTTTGATTTAAATAAATCGTAAAAAAATCATAAATCGCATTAAAAAAATTAAATTCGGAGATTTTAGGCCATATCGCCCAGCCCTGAATACAAATTTAAATGTAATTTGTACATAGTGCTGGGCGGTAAACCGGTTCAAACGAAAACCGGTTTATATTTTCGATCACGATTTTGATTTCGCAATAAACCGCCATACCGGTTTAATTACACAACGTTCGGAACGACCTTACGCTGCGCTGACCATAGAGTGCTGCGACACTGTTCCAGATTATGCCTTTACCCGCTGCACTACTGAGCACTGACGAGTGTAAACAAACAGCAGCGCTTCTGTTAGGTGACATGGACGATGGATGCTGAAGAATTAATACAACATGACAGTGATGACACCGAAGAAGAACTTGTGCCAAAAAGAGGAGCCGGGTCTGTTGTTTGGAGGTTTTTTGTTTTCCAAAAATCCGACTGTCGACCAAACAACCATTTTTATGTAAGTGCTGTCGGGCTAAAATTCTCCGCTGGGGAGAATGACCCGGCTACACAAGCAATTGCTCCAGCGCTTAGCCGCAAACATGTCTTGGAAGATCAAGAATGTATTAAATCAGCGCTATTTAGCGCCCCCACATCAGCATGTAACACAGGGAAAGCTAAAGAAAAGTTCTAGCCAAATATTGTTTCCATTATACAGGATAATCCTGTGTGCCAAGTAAGTTAGCACTTTATATTTATTTTATGTTTGTTCTGGTTTCGAAGCAATACTTTTGAAGGAATAACTGATGCAAGTTGCATAATTTTGTTTTAATTTCTTTAATAGACCTCAAAAGCAATGTAAGACAAGATTTCCTTTTATATTTACTTGAATGCACGTAATGTTCCTGCATTTGTACTTGAACTAGCAAAAGTATTCCAAGTTGTTCTAATTGTGTTGTTTAAAATAAAAGTTCTGTATTTTGACTGCAGTTGTCTTTGCATTTTGATTCCTCACTTCATTAGAATCATGTAATGGCTCTTATTTGTAAACAACAGCATCATTTTCTGAGGCCATGCAAACCTGTATTACTAGTGTGGAATTATTCTACAATATTCACCAATGACAGTAAAATAGACCATCCTAAGTCAATTTACTGCAGTAATTCCTCTCTTAACCAGTAGAAAATGCATTGAACACCTGACTATGCATAAAAAATAAATAAAAAAAATCAAACCGTAAAAACCGAAAAACCGTTATGATTTTGAAAAAACCGTGATATCAATTTTTGGTCAAACCGCCCAGCACTAATTGTACATTTAAATAAAAATGTTAATTTCCGAGCAAAGAATCCTTAGAAAATTATCATGTTTTTTTCTCAAAAATTTTCAGCAATTTTCAGCAATGATAATAATAAGAACAATGTATCTATAATTGAGCACCAACTCAGCATTTTAGAATAATTTCTGAAGGATTGTGTGACACTAAAGACAAGTTGTGTTCACAATGACTAGGTAAACTAGGTCATAGCTCTTACACTATTGTGTACAGTATTTTAGCATGAATGGAACAACAATGTATTTACAAATCTGCCTCCACTCTCACAAGCATAATTGTTTGTTGGTTTTGGATGGGTTAGTCGAAATTTGTGAATCTACCTTTGTTTTCTGAGTTATTTAACTGAAGAAATATTTGATGCAGAGAGTAGATAACACTTGATGTTCAGATAAAACATTCTCTGTCATTGTGAATTAGCTATGTCCATGCTTTTTGTGTTGCTTTTTAAAACTGGGACAAATCTTTCTCAGATATAAAGAACAGGAAGAATCTGGGACAGATTCTTCATGTTCTTTGTACTTAACACTTATATGAATTAAGATTGGTTTGTACAGTTGTCAAACAACTTAACCTAATTACTTTACTCAACGCCTGACCAAACAGCAATTTACCAACAAGACTTGTGTTGTTCTCTGGTCTTCTTTGAAAGCTGTTATTTTTTCCATCATCTTTCCCTCTTTCAAGTTTCCTGTGTCCCTCGCTCACACACAATTTCCTTCACGGCTCCATTATTTATGGCTGCCATTGGAGGAGAGTTTACTGCCACCAGATCTCCTTACTCAGCACTGCCTCTCTCTCTCTCTCTCTCTCTCTCTCTTTCTCTCTGTTCTTGCAGCACATTTTATCCCGTCTCTGTAGTTCTGTTGATATGTGGCCCAGCACAAGCTAGCTGATTTCGCCTGTGTTCAGATTAGCACACTGGATTTTTTGTCTGAATGTGACTCGAGCAGGTTTCTTCAGTATTTCCTGGATGTCTTTGCGTTGATTGCATAGTCATTCCCAAACATGCAGTGTGACCTGTGTAGTCCCATTTGTGAATGTTTGGTTCTTTTAAATGAGTCAGCAAAATCTCAAACTCATGATGAATTATTGTTTTGAGTCTAACGACTCACTTCAGAGTGGTTACTAAATTAACATTTGACTCACTGTCTGGACCACAAGTCTGTTACTTTCAGTCATTTCAGTCTCAATAACTAATCGAACATTTCTATTGTGTCATCTCTGACTAGTTGTTACCATGACATTGTTTAAATGTAATATATGGTATTTCTCAATTAGAAAATTCTTTTAATAATTTTCATCTGATTGGGATGAAATATTTAACTGTAGTATTATAACAGTGGAAACTAATTCCATGTTTGCTTATAATATTACCAATTACAAGAGGACCTAAAACAGATCCTTGTTGCACTCCATAATTGATTGACATTATCTTTAGATTTTTCCCCGTTTAAACATACAAAATGGTAACGGTACAGATACTGTTACAGTACAGATACTGATAGACAGATACGATCCAAACCAGTTTAATGCCTGTCCCTGAATACCAGTGTAATAACTGCCATCTTGAACAGTCTTGAGGATGACCTAGAGACAGAGACGAGTTAATAATATTGAGAAGAGGCTCTTCTGCTACGGGTAACTTTTCTTTCAGTAGTTTAGTAAGAAATAAAGAGAAATATAATGTTTTTTGAACAGCAAATCAGCATATCAGATCAGCATAAGGTTCACATCTGAAGACTGGAGCAATGGTGCTGAAAATTCAGCTTTGGTGCCACACAAATAAATTATATTAAAATCAAAAAGTTTTTGAAATTGCAATAATTCTCTTAATATGACTATTTTTGCTGTATTCTGTGATCAAATAAATGCAGCCTTGATGAACAAATAGGGTTGGACGAATGTCTACCAATTTCGCCTCAGACGATGTCTATAGTAAAACATCGCAATAGACGATGATGTCGTTTACTCAAAAATCGTTTACACGAGAACGATTCCGGGTTAAAACGTAAAAATATTTTTCCGGATGTGCCTTTCGTTTACACGGCGACTGCGTTTTGGGGCTTGAAAACGCATAAAAGTGAAACCACCCTCCAGAGTGGAAATCTTAAAAAGCTCCACCGCGGCGTTCCCGTGTGAAGGGTAAAAACGGAAAAGTCTGCTTAACTGTGAAGGTTGTATGCAGGCGCGTGGGCTTGGTGTTATTGTATTTTGTTATATATTGTATATTGTTATTAGCCGCCTGGAGTGCATACTACATTGAATTTCACAGACTTTTGCGTCACCATCTGCACGCAGATTTCCCACCCAAAACACTTGTCTAAACGCAGAATAAAAAGTAATAACACAACGTCACTTTTGCGTTTTCTCTTCACAATCGTTTCCGTGTCAAACTGGTCAAACTGCGTGCTTTTGCACTATGGCTGGCGCTGAGCCAAAGACGGACGCATGCAGCGCTTGTCATAGGCTAAATCACAACTGTTCAGTGTTTTTAACCACATAATATTTATTTTAGGTTTCATACATTTAAATATATATAATTTATTATAGCAAAACAATACATTTATAGTTTGTAAAATACACAATGGTGTCTATGGCCCATTCAAATATTTGACGACGGCACGATGTTTAGCCGATGCCATCTAAACATCGTGATGTCTGTAAGCCGCCACATCATCGTCCATCGGCCCAACCCTATGAACAAACCTTTTTCTTTATTGTAAATGCTTAGTGCTTTATAATGTGTGTGGCTGGCAGTTGTCTGTTTAAGATAAGTTCATTTTGTGACAGATGTGGTGCGGCTTGTTCGCAGCTCTCATTCTTTCTGTCTGATTATCAGTGATGACTGTTCTTGTTCATTCAGATTGGATTGTGTTCTACACCACTCTTCCTGCACAAACTCCACAAGGCTGTTATGCATTTACGACATCCTGTAAACCTTCTTTGTCAAGTGCTGTATTTTACGCATTCATGCTGTTGTTGCTAACTCTCTGATGGCTTAATTGTGTTTAGCCCTGCTTGACCTGTAGCCTCATGGGTGATCTTTACTGCTGATAAACGCTCAGACCCCTGCCCCGCTGTCTTGTAGTGAAAGCTTTCTGTCTTCATTTTGCTTTCAAGGGATGAATTCCTTCCGCAGAAGGAATAGTGCTATAGATTAAAATCTTCAAACCCATTATTTTCATCAGCCCACATGAGTGACTTTAATAAACGGTTTGGCTTCAATGTTTTGGCTTCATCATTATGAAAAGTGTGTGTTTGAGGCCTTATGCTGCAGAAGCAAAATGAAAAGCCCTTTTTTCCCTTTGTTTTTTGCTGTTAAACAATCAAGCCCAGTAAAGCAAGTTCTCCTGTTAATATTAACTGTAAATTCTGATTAAAGCACAATGGTTTGGCAGCTCAGACAGTGAAATGGATGTTGTGTAACACGCATGTAGCTATTTTTAGTCATTTTGTGATGGGGATCTTGCCGAACAGCTGTTGAGCTGATAACACAGTGATTGGTTTAGGTTTGCTCATGTGGCACAGCAACAGATCAAACACCCAGATAACGTACACCAGTGCTCGCTATTAACGTCCTTGCACTCTGTCAGAAATTTTCGAATGTGTTTTTTCCAACGCATTCTCATCCCAAGGCGCCATATTTTGACACTTTTGCAAAAGCGTAACATACAACGCACAGGGTACCCTTTAGCGCCAAATGAGACGGTTAAGTTTAGGTATGGGGTTGGGGTAGGGTTAGGCCACTAGGAGGCGCCTTCTGCCCGCTTTATTTTTACGTCTCATTTGGCGCTAAAGGGTACCCTGTGCGTTGTATATTTACGCTTTTGCAAAAGCGTTTGTATATGGCGCTTTGGGATGAGAACGGGCTGGTTTTTTTGTATTTGTCATTCGGTGACTCTGAATCATTAAAAGGCTAGCTACGGATGTGAAAAATGCAGGATCCGATCTGAATTTTTGTGGGATCGAATTTTTGACAAAAGATTCAGAGACAGTGTGTGAATGTGATTGACAAGA
Source organism: Hybognathus amarus (assembly GCA_030378365.1). Taxonomy (NCBI): domain Eukaryota; kingdom Metazoa; phylum Chordata; class Actinopteri; order Cypriniformes; family Leuciscidae; genus Hybognathus; species Hybognathus amarus. The sequence continues at coordinate 484,619 of JAQIUQ010007654.1, forward strand.
GGTGAGGTGGTATTTGTTTTTAACGTGCGAAATTTTCGGATTCATTAAAAGTATCGCATTAATCGAGAATTGCTATGTGACCAATTTTTGTATTATTAAAAATCATTTATATTATTATTATTATCTATTTATTTATATATATTTTTTATTATTGTACAATTTATTAACATAATGGGCCCTATTTTAACGATCTGAAATGCAAGTATCAAGCGTGAAAGCGCAAGTAACTTTGTGGGCGGGTCTTGGGCGCGGTTGCTATTTTACCGGCGGATAAATGACTCTTGCGCCCGACGCAAGTTTAAAAAGGGGTTGGTCTGAAGTAGCGTCATTATTCAAAGGTGTGGTTGGGCGGCGTTTGCATGCCGGATTGTTATTATAACGCGGATTTAACCCATGGGAGAAACCCACTCAAATCAGTGTTGGTTAAACATTATATACATGTGTCTTGCCATCTGCACTGCTGGCAAAGTAGCCTAAAAAAATGGGTAAATGTGTATTTAGGCCTACATTTTTATTTCATCAATGATTTCCCTCATGTGTTAATATTTTTCCTTGTTATAATGTATGTTTTGCAAAAATAGAACACTTTATAAACAAATGTCAAAAAAGTTAATCAAATCAATGACTGGTATTAATAAAGATCCATTCTTACAGATCATTAACTAAAAAAAGTTACTCTTTAATTACTTATTACTTAATTACTTTAATTATTTAATTATTTTAATTACTTTAATTTCTTTAGTTACTCTTTAAAATAGCATTATGAACAACGCGCAAAGCGCCACTGACTTTAGACTATTTTTTCCCTCCTTTTTGCGTCGAACTCGCTCAGAGAGTGCAAGTTCATTTTCTAGTTTACCGACGAGCGGGTGCAAAATAGGAATGATAAATGTGTCAGCCTACAAAGTATTGCACCATAGCTTGCACCATCAAATTAAAATTCGAAATCGCAATATTGCTTAGTGCACTTATCAAAACGTAAAGGCTACGATTAAATTAGATATAGTGTCTGTGAATATCTATTCAGCAAACTACTGAGGTTGGAGGTTTTAACTCTTGCAAGTGAAAAATTAATTATTGTGATTTTGCTACTATAGTAATTCATTTACTTATTCATTTACAAATTCATTATGAAATATTAATTATTTTACAGTGCACTTTCTGTCTTAGAGATGATGATGATAAAGTATTTAATAATACAAAATTATTATTATTATAGTTGTCCCTCAGAACCTCTATGAATCCTGTGAGGAAACACTGCTTTACTGTTCCTCTAGTTTTCGTCTGTGTGGAAGATGCACCACTGCTTGTGACCTTTGCTTCGGGGCTCTTTCTGACTGGCAATAAAAATAATCTCTCTCTCTCTCTCTCTGCCTCTCCCTTTCTCTCTATCCCCCTGCTCTAGCATCGTATGTCTGTCTGTGTCTTTTGACGCTTTCGGGACAGCCCTGTCAGGTTGTATGTTGGCAGCACAGAGGGCGAAGTGTCATGCATGTGCTTTGTGCAGAGACAGTGGGCGAGAAGAGGTACATACTCATGGTACATTGAGACGGAGGAGTACACAGATGATCTTTCACTGCCAGCAGCACAGCTGGCTGCTTAATGGCAGCAATCATAGACGGCAGTGTATACAGGGATCGCCTGGGGCGGCTCTCTCCTGCCTGCACTGAAAGGACTGTCTCTGTGAGTAATGAAGCCCGGCTGATGGGTGGGTGTGGGACATGACTTCACCAAAACCCCCCTCTGCACATTTGGCCTTGATTTGCGTCGGTGCTCACTTGTGATTTGGGTTTCTCAGTCAGCTCCTCAGCCCACAGGACTATAGATTCATGGGTAAAGGCAGCCGTGAACCTATGTACTATAAAACAAAGGGACATGTTTGTTAACCTCCCTTTTATTCCTTTTTTATCACACGGTTGTAATAGTAGTATGCAGTGTTGTCATGTTTACACGTCATATGCGTGTTAGTAATGTGGCTAGTTGTTGACTGATGCAGTTTCATATAAATTTAGTGACTATCTAAAATTTCAGATAGTGACACTGTTTAAATTTTCTTTTGCGTTTTTAACTGCACGTGGCAATCTCTTTGCAATACAAATTTACAAATATTTGTTATGCCAACAAAGCGCCTTAAAACTAAAACTGAAAGCTGACTTTGGATTTAGTTAGATTTAGCCTTTTTTAATCTCAAGCTATGTATGAACATAACTATTTAGTAGTCTAAATAGGACTTACAATAGGGTTGTGCCGATAGACGATAGTATCGTGTATCGACGATTGTCCGAGATATCGCAGATGGCAGATGCCTTTGACGATATCAATACGATAATTAGCTTGTTTTACCATTAATGTATTAAATTATTTGGCCTATTATTATTATAAAGCTAGTATTGTTATTAAATTAATATAAGGAACTACAATTTACTTGCCTTTCCTAAATTCATAACGTGAATGAACATAATTCATCACCACATGTGTAATAACACTTGCGACAATATCTACACGCGCTTATGAGGAGAATGTTTTTAAAACAGACTAAAAAACTACACAAAATATCACAAACTATCAAGAGTGCTTGTTTTAAGCAGACGCATCATTCTTATATAGATCCAAGATGAAAACGGCATCGTTGTTCGTTAGTATTTTGTGCTGCATGTAATAGCATGAGGATACAAAAAAATGATTAGGATCTTTTTTTACCTCACTATACCAGGGAATAACCTGATCCTATTAATAAACACTCCACCTTTGCTAGCAAAATAGAAAAAAAAGATAATTGTATATAAAACGAAGTAATAAAACAAGCAAATTAATGAGTAACTAATCAAGTTAAAAATCAAATAAGTAAGCACCGCCCCTCACGATAATATCGTGTATCGCCGATCTCACAGGCTGACGATAGGACGATATGGAAATTGAGCATATCGCCCAACACTAACTTACAACCATATTCTGGTGCTGTATGAAATATATAAGGAAAAAAATTATAATATAACAACAATTTTTTTTTCTATATGGATATATTTGAAAATGTAATTTATGTGCGGCTTAATATTGTTTTGGAGACCGTGATATTATTTTTTTTGGATGAATAGTTCAAATGAATATGAATAGCCTTTATTTGAAAACTTTTGTATTATAAATGTAATTAATGTCACTTTTGATCAATTTATCCTTGTTGAAAAAAAAAAAAAAAAACATCTCACTGACCCTGAAACTTTGTAACAGTAGTGTAACTTAAACATTTCGGTCTGTTTTGTAGCCTTCTTATTCCAGTAAAAGAGTGTTTTTGGCCTGTCTGGGCCAACAGAAAAAAATGTATTGTTGAGATCTATATAGTGACCCTTCACTGAGACAAAAAACCCCCATCTGTCGCCCCAAGTGCTGCTTCCTGTCATAATACTACTGTTTCTATCTTTGTGTTGTCTTCACCCCCCATTGGCCGCAGCTGTGTGGCAGGAACTGAGACCTCTGTGGCTTACCTGTGTGTTGCCTCTGCTCTCATGTGTCTGCATGTGTGTCGTATAAAGTGCCATTCTGAGGGCACATTGGGTGACAGCACTCATCTTTTTATCAGACCTGATCTTAGTGTGTGCTTGCAGGAAGGATACTAATAAGAGGATTCAGTACGTGGGGTCAGGCCTGCATCTTCACAGTGGGAGTGCAGTTTTGTGGTGGTCTCTAATACTCCTTTCCCCATTAGGGTTTATTTATAGAGAGAGACTTCCGTTTACACAATCCTGGCTTGCTTGAAGCCTCAGAAAAATTTTTTTTCCAGCGGTAGTGTATGGGAATGTTCACACAGGACATGATTTTGCGTTCTAACCCACCTAAATTAGCTTCGGTTAAACATGCATATAATAATTTGGGTAAATGTATAACCTATTCTTCCCATTGCACTGGACGCAACAATGATTTCCCTCATGTTTTAATATTTATATATTTTTTTAGAATAATGTAACGCACCGCTGACTTTAGACTATTTTTTTTTTTCTGGCCAGTGGCACAATTGTTTTCTGGAACTGCAAGATAGCACCAGGGATTGTTTGCGCTGAAACACGCCTCCTTTTTATGCGCTGAACCGCCCAGGAGCGCTCAGTTCATTTCCTAGTTTGCCGGCCTGCTATTTATATAACAGATTTCACAATACAGCAGCTTTACAGAAAATCATGATGTTAATTTCTTAATGTCTTCATGCCTTACTGTCACATTTAACAGATTAGAGCTGAGCGATAATATGGTTTATATTTTGCAATGATATAAACAATCCAGTAGATTTTCCCTATAGTATATATCGGTGAAATGTGAGCATATATGCAGATATATTTGTGAATATGTAGGCCTATATATGTAGATAAATGCATTGGACGTACTATATATCCAATTTATAATATATGCAATATACATAATATTATGCATTAGATAATATAATATTATCTTATATATATATATATATATATATATATATATATATATATATATATATATATTAGGGGTGTAATCGATACATGTATTCAGTATTGAACCGTTCGGTACCAGGGTTTCGGTTCGGTTTTCGGTACGCACTTTTGAACTCGAAACGGTTCGTTCGGTTCATTTTTCTTGACGACTAACATTTTGTTCAAATGCAGGCGCGTCCGCGTGTGTCAAGCGCTGTTCATAATGTAAGAGATGTTGCCGTTACCACAACATTGCCCAACATCAAATGGCAAATGTAATGTAAGCGAAACGAAACTGGGCTACTCGTCATTGTGTGGTTGTGGATGACGGATCGTTTATCAGTTTAGACCAGTGCAGAGCGAGCCGATGGAGCCGATCTTGATCAGCACTGTTACTACACAGCCAAATCCAGTAAAGAAAACATTTGAATTCACTACTGAAGTAATAACATTCACATTTCTCCGTTATTAACGGATTCAAACTGCGCTGACGTGGAAACCAGGAAGAAACTATGTGCCATGAATGAACTGTCCAGTGTCCACAGATCAGCAACATCACCATGGATTTAAGTTACTGTAGTCACACTACTATCTGTAAGTTTGGCAGGAATAGTAGGCTATAATAATGCTTTCAAGTAACATCACGTCGGTTGTATTTTGACATTATCAATACAACTGCTACCCTCAAATGTTAATCTAAACTAAAATAAAACCTTTAATTGTTTATAACTACTACAATATTACATTTCATTTTGTCCAAGAAGCTGTTTTGTTTTAAATGCTCCTAAGAAGTCAAGTATAATTCCATCATTCGCTCAAAGTAAAAAAAAAAAACATACTTTATGATGTTAGTTTTAATAAAAATATAATTAAAAAATTAAATCAAGCAAATTTCTCCATTTCTTTCTTTTTGCTGTATCTGAAATCGTACTCGAATTCACATTCGAACCAAACCGTGACACAAGTGTATCGTATCGAACCGAACCGTTACACCCCTAATATATATATATATATATATATATCTTATGTATTGGACGTTCTATAGTATATGCAGTTTTATATAAAGAGCCTGGTGATGATGGAAGGTTGTGGAAACTCTCGTCTCAGGCCCAGAAGGAAGAAAAGGAATAGACAAATAAAGTCGTTATTTTTGTTGTTGTTTTTTTTGCACAAAAAGTATTCTCATCCCTTGATAAACTTATAGTTGAGCCACTGTTGTCACATGGAATATTGAAACATTTTCTTCTATGTCTTTCTGGGCCGTCAAGTTTCAATCCCTTAGGGTGCCTATATGGTAGTGATACAGCTCTCAAATTTAATCAAAAATATCTTCATTCGTGATCTGAAGATGAACGAAGGTCTTACGGGGTTGGTACAGCATATGGGGGTGAGTAATTAATGACTTAATTTTCATTTCTGGGTGAACTAACCCTTTATTGTAGTACTGACATCGAAACTCTGAAAACAAATTTTTTTAAAACTGTATACAATACACATTGTCACTAAACACTATACTTTTGCATTTTTGTACTGTTACACCCCTATATTAGTTAATTATCATCATCTATGAGTAAACAATTTGTTACTTTGTGACTTCCCCAAGTGTAACATCCAAAACATTGTGTGACAAGATTTTGGGCTGTATTTTTTTAACACCAATGGCAGATAGGAGGGTTTTTCAAACTGGGTGATTTCATTTCTTGCTGGTGGCGCTTTAGCTGCAGAAATTACACGCTTCACTTACAAAACCAATACGCTGATGCGGTGCGATGCTAACAGTGATGCAACGGCCAAAGATGTCCATCTGAAGCATGTGTACACAGTACACACCAAGAATTAACACAATTCAGATGGTCGTCCCCTAACACATGGGAAATACTGCATACAGCTGCATCAACTGTAGGTTTGTGGCTAAAAACAAGGTCCACTTCACTGTGTTGGAGGTTGGGTGAGGCCATTGAGAGAGTGTTCACCCTGATAAGTGCAGATGCTGTGTTTTAAGCATGACTTCACCATATGCATGCATAAGTAGCAGTTTAGCGCCACACAAGGGACGTGTTGCTATTGTGTTCCTGAATGTTCAAAGGGCCTACTGAGGCCTACAGGGCATCGCAATATAGTGCTTTAGCATGATTGACAGAAATGTGTTGTGTGCGATTGAGCAGTGTAAAGGTCATAGATAGTGGTATTTACGTAAGGTCCACAGGACATGAAGGGCTGAACTTTTGTACCACTTATAGTCCTAGTTGGCCTCTTCAAAAAGTAGGCTTCATTGTCATTGTCACACTTTTTATGAATTTGACTGTCTCATTAGCATTGAATGTATTCATAGATACATAGGCAGGCTGTACAAATAACAAAACACAACCTCTCAATATATATGAAAACAGAAACATTTATTACACCCAAGTTATTATGTCCTGTATACAAAATTCTGGCAGAAGGATTGCTAACACATAATGCATTATAAAAGTATTTCTATGCATTAATTATGCCTTGTAATGCACCTTATAATGCATTGTATGGTTTAATGAATAATTGTAATCACAGTAAGTATTATACTTATGTTACATCTTTACAAAGTATAATGCATTAAAACACATACAATTAATTTCAGATGCAACAAGGAATCCCAAAATATTATAATGCATTTTAACTTTGGATAAACAATACTACAGTATGTGTAAGACAAAAACAATTTCACAGGAGAGAAAACATTTCTGATTGGCTGTGGCTTTTGATTGGTTGTCTCATCACACACAGTATTTTTATGTTAAGTGTAAACAGACAAATTGGTTGTTGCTAAAATCGTATCACGTTGCGCCTGATTAGGACACAGTGTAATGCTGCCAGAAACACAGCTTGTGAAAATGAACCGCACAGTTAATAGATCACATTATCAGTATTACAGATGCAGCAGATATGCAGCTTATGACTCCTGAGACATTTGACTGAGTGTGTTAAAGACTTCAGACTATTAACACACACACCTGCCCCATAGAAGTTCGCTGACTGATACAGATACATAGCAGGGCTCTACCGTTCTCTGCCTGTCCTTGCTGGTTATTCTGTGTCTTGTGCACATGTGCCGTACACACGCCTCTGCTAAGCCCCACAAGCTCATCTCTGCTGGAGTCCTTTTATGAAAAAGAGACTTTCTTATTAATGTCAAACGCAAAAAAAAATAAATAAATCTGTGCAACATGCTCTCGGCATGGAGAGAAACGGGAAGAGAGGATTACATAGCCAGGGAAACAAATACACTCGCACACCTGCTCGGAAACGAGCCGCATCACACTGCTGCGACCCTGAAACGCTTGTATGCGCCTCCTCACGTGTCCTATGTAACTGTCTGAAGGGGTAGTTTTCACAAAAATGGATAATTTTGTCATCATTTACACGCCCTAATGCTGTTGCAGACTCACTTTAAGTTTCTTTTTTTCTCTGTGCAAATGAAGTACTGTCAATCTTCAAAAATGATGATAAAGGCATCATAAAGTAATCATAAAGTAGTCCATAGCCTATATTTGAAGTCATACTATGGTATGTTATGAACAATAATTGCTCAGAAATATCATGAATGCAATTAGAATATGCACATATTTAAAATTGGTGCACCCCAGTCACGTACTAGACATATGACAACCGCTAATGTTTGTCATGATTTACTACTTTTATGGTGATTTTTGGAGCGTGGCAGCCCATGGACTTAAAGGAGCTGTATGCAAGAAATGTATTTCTATTAATCATACATTTTCCCTGATATGTCACTAGACATTAAGAAATCATGTTCATTTAAAATACTTATTTCACTGACAACAGTAGTCCGGCCAGGATATTGTCCTTTAAAAAGTGAAGTTGCAGCCCTTGCTCCACCATTCATCCGACTCTACCAATCACGGAGTCAGTTGTGTTGCGGCATTCGGGTTGCCAGCTCTTCTCTAGTTACCACATCTGCAGATACAAACGTGTCGGAATTGGATACAAAAACTCTAACGTTGCGAAACCCCAAAAAACTTGATATGAATCCGAAATACTTTGTTTCTAAGTCCAAAATAAACAATTAACAGAAAAAACTCACTGTTTAGGACTCGTCACTTGCCATTGGAACCTTCTTGTAGCAGCCTGTTTCTGCTGGAACCATAGACTGTAAAAAAAGATGGACGACGCCCCTTCGCTCTTTTCCATCAGAGAGAACTGAAGCCGCCAATGTCTCAATATGACGCCGACATCTTGGGACCTGAGTCTGCGCACTTGCGTGTTTCCGGGACCAGTCATGCGCAGTCGTGAGCAGGAAGTAAAGCCGCGAAATAAAGGCCGCGCCCTCATTCGCGCTGAATCAAACGCAAGCACACGCCCCGCACTTTCATTAAGTGACCTCTGTCTGCTTCATTCCTCTCCAATGATGTCTGCTGATTGCAGAACCTCGTTAAAATAAGGTAATACAACTACTAGCCACATAGTCAACAGCTAAAGTCCGCTGGTGCTTCAGTGACTACCTCACACAGAGAACCTGTCAATCACAGCTCTCAATCATGACGTCAGAGCACCGTTTTTATCATCACATAACTAACTAAAAACAAACTTATTTTAAAAACGAACACTTGAAATTACATCAACGTGATAGAAACTACAGTAAATGACAGAAAATATCTTTGGAAAAAGGATATGTGAAGGGTAATTTAATTGTTTAGTTGGTCTCGATCCCATTGAATAACATTAGGAGGCGGGGGTTATGAGCTATATTAGGACCGGTCACAGGGGGGCGATTCAGACCTTTTGGCTTCACTTTTGAGGGCTTGTGCGGCACGGCTGGCTGGAACCAGCAGCGTATCTGGCAACCTCGAGTCATGGGGGAAGGGGAGACACACTAACTTGAAAGTGATTGCAGTACCAGTTTTGGCCACAATCTTGCATCCTGCTCCTTTAATTTTCATCAAATGGCAAAGAGCAGCAGGAATAATCTGCTAAGTTTCTCATTTATTTATTTTTGGTTTATTTAATAGGGACAATGCACAGTAACGAACATTTATTATAAAATACAAAATGTAAACATTTCTGATTATAGCAACATAATTTAAAATTATTTTACAACTAATTTGCAAAATTGCAACTAATTTATATCCATAGTCCCTAGCAAGGTAATATAAAAGTCATTACTAGTGACAAGATGGAAATACAAATATACAAAACTTTACATATTTATATGTATTAAAAAATACTTATAATTATTTGCTCCAGAGGAAAGAACTACATGCAGGCGAGTAAATAATGAGATGAATGTAATTTATAGTTGAAATATTTTGTAATGCATAAGTGCTTTAGTTAGGCGTAGTGGAGTTGTAACTCTCAGAGTCATTTCTTTTGTTTTCATGTTTACGATAAAGAATAGCAAATGAGGTTGCAGTGTTCTAAGTATGGCGGCTGTGCTATTTCTGCACAGGCAGGTGGTCAGGTAAACAAGCATGTTCTTAAGTTCAGTGGTACACAGGTGTTTAAGTCTGCATTAGATCAAGGCCACTCTGCCCTGTTGCGCACCCTATTATGCAAGTGGAAGCCAGTGATGTAACCAGTGATATTACATCACAACTTCCTTGTTCTTTCATCTAATGAAGGGGGACTTTGCTGTCCAGACACATGGTGATTAGATGGCACAGGTGACTTCGGAGTTACAGATTTGTCCTGCAAATGCAATCAGAACAAACTAGCACTGTGCTGTACCATCACGCTGAGTTCAGGAAATAAGAGAATCGCTGGTGTGAATCTGGTGCATTTATGAGTCAGGATACAGCAGGATCGGTGCTCTTTGCAACAAGGTGAGTCAAGAGAGCCAGAGTAACACGCTCTTGTTATCAGAAATGACATTGTCAACCAGTTTTATATCTGTAATGTGAACATTTCTGCCGTGAATCTGGATATTCAAGACCAAAAACATGTAGTGTACACTGTAACAAAACTACATTTACAGTAACAAAAAATTAATTAACAGATGACAAAAGTAATGCAAGAAACATTAATTTAACAAAGATGTAACTCAAATCCCTAATGCACATAATTGAAGAAAAAATCTTTGAAGAATAAATATTTCAATGAAATACATCAACCGTTAGTGTCGATTTTTTTTCACTGTAAATTATACCAAAACTTATTTTTCAAAAACTGTAAACTTAACAGAAATGTTCACCATATAGTAAGGAAACCTATTGTTAACCAATTTACTTTTTTTACTGAAGCATTTTACAGTCTTTTACTGTTAAAATCGCCATTTTGATTTACAGTGTACTGTATTTACTCAACAAAGAATCTAACAGCATATGTGGCCTAAATGATGTCATCAGAAAAGAAAGTTGTTACAGAGGTGATGAAGAAAGTCATTAGGCTACAGTTTGATGAAAGATTATTTATACAAATAATAAGATCAGCAACATTCATTAAGAACGTAAATGGGGCCAATTTTGAATTCATGTTGACTTTAAAGGCTTGCTTTTGCTCGTGGCATAGATTAACTGAGATGTGAATAAAGCTAAGGTAATGTAAACACAGCTCAACCAGTGAGTGCTGCAGCTGCATGCTAGCCTGTAAACAACACTTCTTTCTGGTTTAGGGGTGGTTTATTTTGTCTCTCTGCCAGATATTACATCATACACACTGAATCTGCTACATCTATAGACGGACTGACCCGATGAAGGTCAAGGCCAGCCCACCACTGCCCTCCTCCCTGTTCATTTGATCAGACTGCAGTGCACCCAAACCACTGCGTCTCCATTCTAAAGACATGAATTAATACTGCCGGCCTGTGTTCAAGAGAGAGAGAGCAGCGAGCAGAGTGAACGTCTTATAAGAAATGTAATGCACGCTTGCCCTTCCTCTTTCTTTACAGATTTCTTTTTGGCCGCATGCCTCCAGCTTCAGAAAAATGTTATTTGGCAGGCTGTTCTGTCCTCATTCTGAGCCTTTCATGTTAGAGTTGAGCTGCTTTGAGAGAGAGAGAGACAGAGAGAGAGAGTGGAAAAACAAGCTGAAATCAATAAGACTTTCAAATTAAAGGGTTTATTTCTGTAGAAAATAATGGGTTGTGATTATCTTGTGTATTATTTTGGTTTTAATGTGTGGCATAAAGTATTTTCTTTTCTGGTTTTGTTAAAACATTATTTAAATTCAATATGTACTCTGTTTATGCCCTTATTACATGTTCCTGGCCCTACAATTCATCACTTAATGTTATTCCTGAGACAAAAAATGTTTATTTACCTTTGAAAGTCTTTCTTTATCCTCTGCCATCTCCTAGCTACTGGGTAATGTTGCCAAATAGACATTCAGGCATTTGTTTTAGCAAACTCGTGCTCCTTTCTGGTATGGAAATCTCAGTTTTGCCATTCAGTTAATTCCCGATGGATAAAATCAAATCCTGCCATACATTTTTAGTTGAATGTTCTGTTTCAGGACTTTTTTTATAGACCTTGTTCATGTGTATATCCTTTGCCAGTGATGCAGTTCAATATGAAACTCATTCACAACCCATTTCTGTAATGTGAAAATTTTTCAATGAAACAGGATGTTCAAAGAAAAAAATCTTAACATTATACATCAGATATTGCTTGAATTGTAAAAGTACCCTTTTAATGCCAGAATTGAGTCAGACCTGAAATCAGGTTTGCTGAAACAATGTCTTAATAGCTCTACTAAGTGAAGTCATTGGAAAGGTTATTCATCAAAGCATAAGATATTTTTACTCTGCAATGATGTATTTTGGCATGATACGACCTGGAATTAGTATTAAGAAACTAAAGAAGGTTTTGATTTCATCTTTGATTTGGTTTTACATTTATACATACCTAAATATCTTTAGATTCGGTTGTCTTATGCAACAACAAATGCACAGAAAATCTAAAGTGCTTCTGAGAAAACAAAACAGATGTTTTCATCTGCCTAAAGAATTTTATTTCTGTGCAGAGATGGTGCCCTGAAAATATCTTGTTCTCCAGAATGCACTCACTGCGGTAGCTGTGTATTATTTATAGCTTTACTTTTCGTTTTTTCCGTGTGACCTCATTTTCGGTGGGAGGAGGTTGAGGATGATGGGTTTGACAGCGACCGCAGCATGAGAGAGAGAGAGAGAGAGCAGAGTGCAGTGCAGAACCAGCCTTTTCCTCAGCCAATGGGAGAAAAACAGGATTGTGAAAGAACTAAATGCATGGCCTGGCTTCTGTCGCTCCTGTAAAACCCCATTATTCACAACTCCAGAGTTAGTCCCCTATAACCATACGTCTGACTAACAACATAAAGTCTGGTCCACATTGTTCAAAAAACACCATCTAAAAGTAATTAATGTGGATTAACTCACACAAAGCACAATAGACAGTTAGAATACCCTGTAAACACAATTTTGTTTCCATGCGCCTTATTAGTAGCCTGGCTAACACCAGACCCAATTCTTGATGAGACTTGGGTCTGGGAACCACATGCACAATTTCTCGTATTTGAGGCGTGGTTTACGAATGCCCGTGCCGTTTATTGGGTGCTAAGAATGTCTATCAAATGCTCCTGTACGTAGCTCATAGCCAACCATTAATTACAATTTAACATAGATGTTGAAGTTGTTATTTGCGTTGGATATTGTTTACGCTTGTACTTCACATGTTTAAAAAATACAAATTTAATGACTAAAGTGTCAACAACTTCAATCGGGTATGTGTGCACAGCTGAAAGTTATGCTACTAAAGCGGTAGCTGTATATTGATATTGAAAAGCAACACAACTTAGTGGCACTGTGACAACCACAGTAGGTAGTCTACAGTAGTGTTGTCACGATACCAAAATTATTGTTTCGATACCAATACCTAGTCAAGTATTGCAATTTCGATACTTTTTCAATACTTTCCTGAAAATTAAAGTATTTCTTACAAGGCCTTTCACATGCACTTCCTTAACGTATGTGCTCTTTAATGCTGTAATAACCTAATATAAATAAATCACTGACAAACATGCTCTGATTATAATCATATAGCCGATAGATCATTTTGCAGATGTTTTGTACCCTTTATTTTAGCAGCTTGCAAATTATTTATGCTATCTATGAAAGTTGGGGGGAAAGTTGTACACCTAATACAAAAATAAATGAAACATCTCCAGTTAACTAGCAGATAATTCATTTAGTTCGCTATTAAATAAGAGATCTAGCGCTAAAATCTGTTGTTGTTGTTGTTTTTTTTTTAATCAAGCAGAGCGCTCTTTTTCGCTGCTCTCATCAGTTGCATGGATACAGAGTCTTTTGCGGCTCGCCCAGTCGCGCGCGTCTTCACACGGACGCGCGCTTCAAACTATCGCCGTTGCAGAGACTATTGTGTACAGGCCGCTGGATTGTGTTGCTAATAACTTGCAATGTATAACTATCAGACCGGGCCTCGCGCCTCGAAACACTACCGGCCCACCGGGAAAAGATTCGACTCTCCGATTGCCACTCCGCTACTGACAGGCGGCCACTGTATCACGTGTGCTCGCGCATGCAGCCGTTCTGAGCGTCGCAGACGTTCATAGGGAGAGACTGGAACGTGCGTGGCACACAGCAAAATGAAATAAGTCTCTTACAAATATGGAACGCGGTCATTCATAAAAGTATCGATACTAATAAATTTAGGTATCGTGAGGTTTTTAATTTCCAAGTATCGACGATACTGTTGAGGTATCGGTGCACCGTGCAACACTAGTCTACAGGCATACGGACAATATGATATTAATAAATACCACTTACCATTTATAAGTTAAATGGACTTCGTAGACGACGATGCCTAGCAGGTTGGTACTATACAACTCCGTGGGTAACATGTCTTGCCACTTTGCGATCATCCAGGCCTCGGGACTGCCGAACAGAAGTTGGGATCGACAATTCTTTATCGGATTTTCTTTCTCAGGACACAGCTGAGCGAACCAAGGTTGACCGCCTACTTCACCTGGTCCTCCATTAGGGCGATTAATGCCGAGACAACAATAACGACTGGGGTCTCGCGAAGTTTAACGCCAAAAGCGGCTCTTATTAAATAAACTTGCATTCTAAACTACTTAAAACAATATCTTATGCTGCGTCAAAAGGTAGCTTCGCGTCTGCTGCCATGTTGAATCCATAGATATAAACAAACTGCGTCGGTGTGAGGGATAGATGTCATCATCATCTTGCTGCTCCCTCCCCGTTCTGTGATTGGTTCCCTAAATGAGGCGAAAAATCTGGCCATGGTATCCAGACTGCCTTTCAGCGTGAATTGAATCGTGCATGGGGAAACCCAAACTACCATATTAGAGCTTTCCCAAAGATGAAATGCGGTCCAGTTTTATGACATATGTATCATACAGTCATTGAGTGTTGGACCATGATCTCCAGAGTTACACTAGAGTTGTCTTCCTTAACCAGATTGTAACAAACCCAGTTTTTATATAATCTATGAGGCTTGTTTGATACTAATTTGTGGTATAGATGACTTGAAGTACAGTATAGTCAGAATGAGTCAAAAAGGTCGCAGCTTGCCAAGCATAGAAATGGGCTTTTTGAAATATTCATGTAATAACGACAAAAACTGTCCATTGTTTGGTGATGAGGACAGCGTTCCCTCAGGAAGTTTGCTCGACTGTGATTGTACACTCAGCAAAACCCTATCAGCATCACAGCATTACTGATCATAAAACTGTCATTTGCATATTCCAACTGGCTTTGATTTTAAAGCCACAGCTCACTTTCTCTCTCTCTCTCTGGTGCCGGAATACCTCTCCTCCCTCAAATTCAGTGTTACGATTGGGATTTTGATTAATTCACAAAGGAATTTTCGAAGCTTAATTGCTTTAAAAATTCGGCTGATCGATGAAAATGAGCCGTTAATTGTTTGAGTATTTCGTAGGCAGTCCTCAAGGGCTCTTTGACAATAGTTGATGATATAATTATCCATCATAGTTTGTGGAGAGATCTGTCCGTAGCCGGAGGCTCTCAGGAGATCAAGCTCTCCACCCAAGACATTCACACTGTAGAAGATCTGAGCAGTGTTTTATGGATTTAAACCTTTATACCAGTTTTTCTTTACATTCTAAAAAATGAATATGCTTTATCTAATCAAAAAAATACAGATTTCTATTATTAATTAAATTGAACATATTAGTATTGAGTAATAATTAATCAAATTAATTCCTTAAAAGTTAACCATTTAAAATGAGTAAAACTTACAACAACCACAAAAAAACATACATTTAAGTCACCATTATGGTGATCAGTGTTTGTTTTAGGTTTGTTTTAAAATTACGGTTTTCTCCTTCAGTGATTCTGCTTGTTAACATCAGGTGTCTTCAATGTTGGCAATATAAAATAAATAAATACATATAATAAAATATTTATAAAATAATAAAATAAATATAAAATAAATAGTTGCTAATTAATCTTTGACGTTGGTCTGTTAGTGAGATATGTGTGTTATATGTTTTAATGTAAACTTTACTCATTTTAAATGGTTAACTTGGTTAAGGAATAATTTGATTAATTATTACTCTATTCTAATTTGTTACATTTAATGAATAAAATTGCTTGTAATCTGTTGCCACAATTCTATTGATTAGATAAAGCATATTCATTTTTTACAGTGTACAAATCTTACTTTACATATAATTAAAAGCTAAAAGCAGCGTGGGAGGTGAAGTGAATTTAAAAATCAAGTGTGGAAGTAGAGATGGGCGACTCTCAGAATGTTTAGTTTACTACTTTTATATCTCGGTTATAATCCTAGAAGTTCCGTACAGCCCGGTTCACATTAGAGTCATCCATAATGCTTCACTGGCTCTCACAAAGGCACCGCTATTTTACAAGCACAGCTTGAAAGAACACACACAAATTGATATCATGAGTCAAGGCGACCACAATCTCCCTTTTATCTGTCCAATCCTGAGAGCAACAAGTGGGCCTGTTGACAGACAGTTGTCCCTTTGTCTCGGCTCTTCCTCTGAGCTGCTGCTACCTTTAGAAAGTTGCTCTGAATACTCTGCAGCTCCTTTAATGTATGTGTTATGGGGGTATATTCTACAATTTTTGTTACACTCTTTGTAATTCCTGAAGTCGGTTTATACTTTTCTGATACTGTAACTTTAAGACAAGTGTTTGAATGATATGGGCTTTTATGAGTTGTGATATATGCATTGCTCTATGCATCAGTTGACACATAAAATTGCCAACAATAACATGAAAAACATATTTTACCTTAACTGGATAGTTCACCCTAAAATGAAAATCCTGTTGCATCCGTTGCATTAACAGGTTTTTTTTTTTCCAAAATACTGAAACTAAAGTTTTAATCTAACTGAAAAGCGAAACAAAACTCAATTTTAGCTAAATTAACCGAATGCTATACAGGGTGTTGCGTCCTTAGGTGGTAAAGCAGTCAAAGTAAATTAAAGCCTCTTGATGTTTAAGCCAAACTAATTTTACATATCT
Source organism: Hybognathus amarus (assembly GCA_030378365.1). Lineage (NCBI taxonomy): Eukaryota > Metazoa > Chordata > Actinopteri > Cypriniformes > Leuciscidae > Hybognathus > Hybognathus amarus. Next base: position 501,518 of record JAQIUQ010007654.1, read on the forward strand.
AGCATAATGTTTGCTCATGGTGAAATTCATGTTGTGTGCACAAAATAGACACTGACACAGTTAAAACGTGTCATTGGGGAAGCGCTAGTTAAATGTCAGTGTTTTGGTCAGTGATTTTAGACCGCTCTGTGTACACACTCCCCAGGCCCATAAAAAAATGATGGACACTAAGGACTAACAAAGAGGTTTAAATGAACAGTGCAATGAAAACGAAGCTCCTGATATTTTAAAGAATGTTAGTAACCAAAACATTTGGTTACCTATACAATCAGGTTTTTATTTCAACAAAGCAATCCAATTTTTCATGGTACTTCCCTTTAAGAATTTCAGGAGAGAAATTAACCATAAGTGTTGTCTGGATATACAATTGTGCTTTCATTGTAAAGCCACTCCATATCAAATAAAACCACTGACATGTCTGGTGTTTGAACACATATTTCAACAGTGCCATTTCTTTGTGTAAAACTTTTTAATGAGGAGTACATCTCAAAGACCATTCGACAGATGTGGAGCGTGTGAATTGTGTAATAAGTCAATGGAGTGTCACAGCAGCTGTGAGAGTGTAAATAGTGTCTTTGTGCCTTATTTTAGAAGCAGTGCACAGTGACAGACTGAGATGGCTCATTGGCTGTTATTTGTGCCTATATCTTCTCAGCAACCATATGAGAGGGATTTTATGTGTCTCTACTGTTTATGTCAGTATTTCTACTGTCAGTGACTGCCTCACCATTGACAAGCTCCTTAAAAAGCTTAAAAATACTGCTATGCCAATTCTATGCACATGAATTTTCTCGGTGCCTCCTAAGTCATTTTATGTGTTTAATTGACCATGGTTTTGCACCTATTTGTATTCTTTTGGCTACAAGTGGATTATTTGATATTGACATTATCACAATCAACGAAATAGATTTGCTTTTGTGTCATTAGAACAGGCCTGAAATATAGTTTGTTCATGTTTTTCTAATGAAGTACAGTTGGTGGTAGAGAACAATTTTGAAGAGCATCTTGCTGAGCAACTTGGTTAACTATTGAAAGACATGCCATTGATTTATTGTTGTATAATAATATTACAAAACCCAGGCATTTCATTTCATGTCAGTACATTATATTACACTTATTACATTCAAAACACAAGAAACACTGGTATATTGACATTGACAAATATTATTCTATAATATTATGTTCTTGTAGATTTAGGATTATTGGTTGGTTTGTAAATCAGCATATTTGAGTTGTAATGTTTTTTCAGGTCTCTCTGGTGTGGATATGTCTGGACTTCATTGCATTGGTCATTTGACTGTGGTGGCGTTTGTGTGATTTGTGTTGATTTGCAGAGCTGGTGAGAGCGAGAAAGCGAGAGGAGGAAAACAAAGGCCTATTGACAATCAGATAAATGTCAGATGAATCTCACAAACCAACCAAAGCTTCTCACAGATCAGTTCTCCTGCTTTAGTCTCTTTTTTGCACTCAAAAATGAAGTCAGGCAGACAGTTTGCATTTATACTTTATACTTGAGCAAGCAAATTAAGTATACAATCAATCAAATTTAAGATATTGCATTTAAAATAAGGCTTTTATGAAGGAAAATAACACACTGGGGGTAAATATGTGCAGATGTATTTAAAAGCTGATATAACACAGCTGATCGATGACAATTTAGTTGTCCAAAGGACAAGCACATGCCAATGCTTAATGTCGAGCTGTGTACTTCGGTTAGTCTCTTTAATTACTACTCACATCGAGAATAGAAAAAAGTTTTGTCGTTTGGTATAGTTATAATTGGCAGCATATACAAACAATAATCTACTTTTCTTCAATGCTGAATTTTATTTCATTTGAAGAACAATAAACTAATTTCAAACAACAATACATAAGTGCAATAAAATAAGGAGAGATATGAAATAAACAACATTTCAGGTGGGTGTACACTATATTCAGGTAAGAAATGCTACAGAAATTAAAGTAATCAAATGTAAAATATCACTGGATTGTCTTTATTGTAAAAATTAAATACAGGTTAATGATTACAATTAGTTACATGACGGACAGCTGCAGGAATGTTAGACTTCTCTCACTTTAAGAGTTTATGCACGGATCAAATATATATTACACAACTTGCGTTATCTTTCTCAACTAATTAGGTTAAATAACTAACTGTGTTTAACTGAATACTCACCATAATGAACATTCTGACATAATTGTGTGTGTATTTGGCCATTTAAGCGCAATAAGCCACTCATTTTGGTACTTGCGACTCACAAGCTGCTTGAGATTGAGTGAATTGAGAACTTTGGAATGACACAATTTTATTACACTACAACAATTGCATTCCGTGCATCATACGTTTGGCAACGTTTATGCAATTATGCAATTTCTTTGTCATTGCACATGCACAGAAATGTCCAGTGTCCTGAAATTGATGTGGAACTTTTTTTATTCCGACTGTGCTAGTCGGATCACAAACTGATTATTTGGGTCCATGTAAACACAGCTAATGTTCCTGTTTGTGAAAGCAGCCTGACATTCTTATAATATCTGCTGTGTTAAATCAGTGGCAGATGGAGTCTGTGGTATTATGGGAGATCGCTGATGGGGGATTCTTGGGGATTCACACTCTGAGCATGACCTATGGCCAACTTTATTACCAGAACAAGAGTCTGAGATACCAATAATAAGCATACTAAAGAAACCACTGCTATTATATAATTATGAATTTCTAAAAATAAGGAGCAGAGACGTTAAATCAATATTGTAGTGATTTTTACTTTCTCTGACACAAGGCACCTGTTACGGAGTTTCACAGGTTGCACTAAATTAATATTATGAGTTTTGGTTATTCAAAGGAGTTTGAATGTGTCAGAATTCTTACCCCCTTTCCCCGGGGCACCAGCTAAGGAATTTCGTCTGAGCAGTAAAATAACAATCAAAGATGTATGTTGAATAGGCTCTATGCACAACTTGCACAATTTTTTTTTGCAGTTTTACTCAAGATAACTTAAAAGGAGCGAGCAAAGATTAGCATAACCAATGTCCCTCACATGTGCAGAATAATATTTAAACGTTTTATATTTTTCTTCTTCACAGTAACGTTTAGATATTTAAATGGAATAAAACGGCAATAACAAAGTGAACTAGGTAGGTTAGCTGATTACCTTAAAAATCCATAGATATCGTAGTCAGTTCTTACGGCCGTTAACACTTTCTCTGACAAGCGGATACTATGAGACCCGTTTTCCGGTTTGGTCACGTGATGCTTGGCATAAAGCCTATAGACAAAAGTATGTAAATTGGTACTTTAAGGTTTTACCAGTGCATTTCTCACTTTCCAAAACACCACCAGAAAACCTTTGGCAATGTTCAACGTGATAGTCCAAACGGACAGCTACAAATAGCTGTCATCGAGGGAACTTGTTTCTCTGAATAAGTATGAAATGGATGTATTGTAGTTTAGATCAGTTTTAAGGTTTCCAAACATGGTTATGAATGGATATGGATGGGTCATTTTGGCCTCTTTTGTTTTAGCCACTGTTCCTGCATCCAAAGGGTCCTAAGGAATTTCTATGGCAGTTGGCTTAAACCTTAGGGATTAGTCTCAAGATGGGTGCAGGGCAGGAACTGCCTGTGGACCAATGGGAAGTCATGTCCTTCCAGCGTTTGAGGTGTCTGTCAGTTGTCCCAGCATCCTTATCTGATGTTGGGCGACATTTGTTTGTGCTAGTCTTCCAAAATCCAATCAAAATGTTGCAAAGAGAGGGGCCCTTCCATTAAACAGTACGTTAAGAGAAATCAAGAGAGTGAAGCTCAATGTCACTCAACACTTCAGCCTATGAAATGCTGCCGATGCTTATGTCAGGACGTCTCTATACAGGTTTGCCATGTTGTCTCTCGGGCAGCTGGCAGACATATCAACATGCTTGGAGTCCCTGCTCTAAAATGGATATTCTTAGAGCATTTACCCATCCATCTCCAAACCTGATCCACACAAGCTGTTCTCACTGCACTGAAGATAACACTCTCTTATTGATCAGGAATCGTACGAAGCTTGCTGATTAAAATCTTCACCGGTGCCGTTCTTCCATCTTGGTGCACAGTGCTTTTCTGGGCTGACACATACGTAATTGGTGCCGTACTTCATCTTCTTGACCTTAAAGCAGGAGATAAGGCAGCTTTTGCTGAGGTTTATGCCGGAGCATTTGGTGGAACGTTAATTGCATGAATGCGATCACAGCTGCCGAGCCACTACCTGACCCTATCGGAGCGGAGCAATTTGAATGGTTAAAGTTATTATGCAAAACAGGCAGAACAGAAGAGGAACGCTCCATTAAATGAAATGTCACAGTGTCTAGAGCTTCCATTTTGCATTAGAGAAAATAGGGATGATCATCAACCCATAAAGCCTAACTGATGTTTTTTTGTTCTCTCTGCAATTCTTGTTTGTGTGTTTGAAAGTTTGGGGTCAGTCATTTTCATCAAGTCTCTAATGCTCAAAAAGACTGCATTTATTCCGTAAAACAGTTATATTGTGAAATATTATGACTTAAATGTGACTTAAGATAAGTATTAATAAGAAAGAAGTATATTTTAAAATGTAATTTGAATAATCAGCAGCCATTATTCCAGTTCTCTTCAGATTCTTCAAAAATAATTTTAATATGCTGAAATGGGACACAAGAAACATTTCTTATCTTTATCCCTGTTGAATGTTCTGCTGCTTGAAGAACAGAAATTTTATAAGAAATGTATTTAAAACTATTTATTTTGAAATAAACATTTTTGTAACAGTATAAAAAGTATGTACTCTATGTACTTTTGATCAATTTCAATGCATCCTTGTTGAATAAAAGTATTATTATTATATTTTTTATTATTCTTTCTGACAACAAGCTTTTGAGTGGGAATGTGTGTATGTGTACATGTTGTGCATGTTGTTGCTATTTAGCCCATGCAGCACTGGGAAATATGACTGACACCTAGTCTTTTTATAAAGCTTATATTAAAGGGCTCATGAACTGGCTTTTTAAATTTTACTTTATTGTTGTCTGAGGTCAACTTATGACGTTGGCTTGGTTTTGGCATTCAAAAACATCAAAGTGAATAAGTAATTGGCCATTTTGTACCCAAGTTTTCAGTTTACCTGAAAAACGCTGGGTTTTTATGGGTGTCTCGCACTGAAGACTTGGAAGTAAACGCCCACTGCTGTGAGTGGATAACAGTTTTGCATATTATAACGAGTGTCAACTCACCTGTCGATGCACTTGGGGGAAATTGTTTTGAAAACGTCCAATGTTGTAAAATGGCAACCGGAGTAGGCGTTGATCTTCTTTTGCGGGGGTGGTGTTTTATTCTCTTTGATGTCATAGTTCCCCACTTAAAAAAATGAGTCGTTTGCTGGGGCTGTTGTCAATAAAAGCTTTTATTGGACTAACAAGGACGTTTTCAGTTCTGAAACTTACAGGATATTCTTATAAATGATGACCTCTTATATGTTAAAAGCTCAAGGAAAATTTGATTTCTCAGTTCATCAACCTTTTAATTTAGTTAATTTAGCTTAGGGCTTATTCCTTTGGCTAACGTGGTCCTGACCAGGAATTCTTTTGTAATTCTTCCATTTTAAAACGTCGGTTTTACACATACTGTGTGAGCGAGGCATTTCAATGAATGGGACTAATTCTGGGACGTGACACCGCACAGGTCATGCTCCCAGTGTGAATGTTGTAATCTGTTAATATGCGTGTATGTAATGAGAATCTGGCTTGTTGAAGGTAATGATTACAAAGTAGTTTCACCCGTAGCTTAAAGACATTGTACATGAGATAATTGTGAAGGCAGGATCTACAGAGGACAGTCAAAGCAATGCTATTACACGTATATAGAATGAATGAGAACTGAGAGAGCATGTCAATATGAACACAAAACCCATACATTTAAAGCTATTTAGAAATCCCGGCCAGACGATGATGAAAAAGAGGATGTATGCTCACCCTTAATCCAATGAATTACATAGATTTTTAGTATCAACACAGAAAAAGGAAATCCACACATTCTTGGTAAGAACTAGCAGTCTGAGAGAATGTAATGCAATTACTAATAAAAGACTTGTGGAAATCACAGCAGCATGTCTGTAATTTTTAAAGCGGTGCTGTGTTTGACTGCATGCTGGCAGTGTACAGAGAGACGGAATGAGCGCGAGACGTGGGATTGGGTTTCTGCACGTGAAAATGTTCTTTGATCATGGTGGAGCACTTTGGGTCTTTTGAGCATGACAGCTCGGGTGCCAAGAACACACTGCGGCATATACGCTCTGGACTTCAGCAGGCTTTTATCATGCTGTCTGAGAGAGAGGGAACACTCACGCACCCATACTCATTTCCTGCCACTTCCTGCTTTTCAACACGAGCGGCTTCAAATGTCATGCCGTTATCTTCCCTGGCTCTTCATTCCTGATGTGTGTGTGTGTGTGTGTGTGCGCGCACCTTATTCACATGTCTGTGCTTGTGCTTCTTATAAATCCATTTATAATGACTTAAATTGTCATAATTTCCTCACTCTGATGTCATTTCAAACCTGTTTGACTTTCTTTTGTCTGTGGAACACAAACTTTGTCTGTGATATTTTGATATAGATATTTTGAATTTTTTTTTTTCATACAAATGGAAGGTATTGTTCATCAAAAATGTTTAGTTACTACCATTCTTCAAAATATATTTTCCACAGAGGTAAGGACGTCAAACAAGCTTGGAATAACATATATATTGTATTTAATTTTATTTTAAACTATCCTTTTATTTTCAATTCTGATTGATCTACTGGTGAATACTGAATAGTAGATATCTGAAATCTTTGGTGGTGCTAAGTATTGAAGTATTTAATTGCGTTGTTTTGTTTACTGCCTTTACTATTCTAAGCAATTGGATTTGAGATTATTGCCTGGCAGAAATTGTTGCCTGAGATTGTTGGGGCTAAAAAGCCTATAGCCTTGGTTAAAATAATAACGTAAAACTTATTACGTCAGCTGAAAGGTTGTTTTAATTACCGATACAAATATCTTTTGGTTTTAAAATCCGATATTCCGATATATCGGCCGATATTTTTTAGATTTTCTTTTTATTTCAGAAACGCGCAACAAAACATTAACAGATTTCCCTAACATTAGTTATTTGTAGTTATTTATGAGTTTTAACTAAAATAATATGATAATGCATTTTAAAAAGAAACTTGTTTCGTTTATTGTCACAACAGAACAGAGGAACATCAAAATATATTAAAGTTCTGATAAATAAAATATTAATTTGTCCCTGCATTGCCTTATAAGCTACCTTGTAATTACAATGTCAGCTTGCTTATCCCTTTACCTGCACTTTTGAAATTCTTTCCATCAAGCTCCATCAAACCATTTCCAATCATCAGTTGCTGCCTGCCTTCTAAAACCTACTAGGCTATTTAAAGATCCTAAATCCATTACAGAACGACAGTTTGCAATGCACACTTGGCGTTGTTGGATTTCACACATGTGTAAAAGAAAAGCTACAGTAACCTTTATACCCAAGATTCATTTGATACTTTTTCTCTATGTCTAAATGTTCACTTCTCGCAAGTCTTAACTTACATTTTACAATGCAGGGACTGTAACTAGAGATTTGCTAGTTATAAATAAAGTAATCATTACTTTATTTAGGCAGAAAAAGTTTATTGTGGTTTCCAAACTCATTAATGTTAACGTTCAGCGGTCTTCCACTGATGATAGTGGCATTAGCTAGCTTTGTGGTTAGCTAGTCTATGATGAGCCATAATTTAGCAATAAATAACGTCATACTGCAAATTCTAAAACATACATTTTCAATATAATAGGCCAAGGAGAGATGATTGAAGCTTGTTTCGTCCATTTTTAATTTATTTTTTAAATATTCATTTATCGGCCATTATAACTGCCGAAACCGATAGTTTGAAAAATGCCTAATATCGGCCGATAAATCGGTCTAACTCTTTAATCGTAAATAAACTTATTGACTTGTACAGTTATTGCACTGATGAAATGTGCAAAATAAGACCTGATACATTTTGTAGGATCCATTTTTTCTCCAAAAAATGGACATTGTTGTCTTTAAAAGCTCATGTCTTCATTATTTAGGTCTTAAGCATTATCATTGTGCCTGTATCTGTGGGACAAACAGAGCTGTTATTTTCTCACAGTTCCTGTCCTCGATTCAGGAGACTGAACATGGTGTCCTGCCCTTGAGGTGGGCACAGCCACTGGAGTGTAAGGAAACCCACCCTCACTCATGCGGTCTAGTGGGCACACACACTTCCCTTTAATCCTGTACTGTATTACACACCACGTCTGAGCCAAGGACATCCTACCTGCGAGCCAAATGCCTGTCCCTTCATTTTAATTTATGTGTATTATTGTGTCCTCTCTGAAAGTGCGTCCGGTGACTAATGGGTTTCAACAGGCTTGTATTTCAGCCCAGCATGGCCGTTTGAATACCGAGCTGCTGAGAAAGTCGCCTGCATGGACCCACGAGGAGGAAGCGTGTCCATGGCCTTGCTTACTAAAGCTTTATGAGCTCTTTAAAGGAATAGGTCACAACCCATTTACATGCCTACCCTCTTGTCACCGCTATGACTTTTTGTGGAACACTAAAAGAGAAGCTATGCTGAGTGTCCTGGCTGATGACAGATCACATTAAAGACAGCTCCCAAAGTGTGTTAAGACATCAAGCAGTCCATTTGATATGCATTGGGGTTTATTTTGTGTGTTTTTAATATTTATATTTTGGTCGCTATGAATTAAAGTGAAAATAGTAAATCAAATATTGTATAATAAAAACAAACTGTAATAAGCAGCCCATTAGGCACCCTTTAGCGTCAGTTAGATGACGCCCTGAGGATCATGTCTAACCCTTACCCTACCCGGACCTAAACCTACCTGCGTCATCGAACTGACGCTTTACCTTTAGCGTCAGTTAGACCTTTAGCGTCAGTTAGATGACACCCTAGGATCGCGTCATGTAAGTGACGCGAAAGGGTGCCTAAAGCAGGGTTTCCGCGGGGTCTTAAAAAGTCTGAAAAAGCTCTAAAATTTCTAAATCACAATTTAAGGCCTTAAAAAGTCTTAAATTTGCTGAAGTATTGTGTTCTAGGTCTTAAATCAGTTTAAACAGGTCTTAATTTTCCTACGTCCATGTAAATCTCATTGAAATGTTCCAACTGCATTTCTGAATTAAAAAAAAAACAATTCTGTGGTTGTAGTCCTTTTCTTGCTAATTCAAATATAATTCGCTGTATTACCACTACAAAATAGACCAATATGCAACAGCCAATCAGTTTTGAGGTTTCGTGTTATTTGCGCGTATTCTCAGATACCACAGACAGACATAATACGGATTTTAAGTTTAGCGATACTTGGCTTGAAATATCTGAATTTTGGATCAGATTTTGCTGATTTTTAATTTTGCTTTTGGATCAGAGCCAACGGAGGTGCTCTGGGTTCTCCACACTGTGACAAGACACCAGTCCTACATTGTTTCAAACTATGTTTCCGGACTCTGACATCGATAAATCCTTCAGGTGCGGGAAAGATAAAACGGCCTACATTACGCGCTTTGGAATTGGGGATTTTATAAAAACAAAAACAGAACTAATTTCCAAAATCACGGGAACCGTTCGTGCTGATTTCGACAAATGTTCAGTTTGAATATATTAAATTACTTTGCGAATAATTTTGAGACTCGTTATTAGTTTCCTTTGTAGGTTTTTTTTTGTTTTCGCTGATATAGGTCTTAAATTTCATTCATAATGGTCTTAAAAAGGTCTTAAAAAGTCTTAAATTTGACTTTGTGAAACCTGCATAGACCCTGTAAAAGCGTCGGATATTGAAACATGGTAAAAATTGTCAGTTAGATATGACGCCTTGGGATGAGAATGTGTTGTAATATGCTATAGCAGTAGCCCATGTGAGTTGTGTGCCATAAGCACTCGAAACTATCTGCACTGTAAATGTCTGTATAACAGTAAACAGTAATATACTCTTAACTGGTAACTGTCATAGTATATTTTTGTGTAAGGAGGACCAGGCTAAAAAAAATTAAAGACTCAGGTATACTTAATGTTTTGTCCAGAAACAAAACAGGCTTTATTAATAATTTCAAACATTCTGAATCAACCCGCAGGAGAATAACACAAACCACAAAATCCATAAATAAGAATTGAAGAACAACTGAAAAACAGGGCTATATAAACACAAAAAGAACCAGTTGACCAGCATTGTTTTTTTATTTTATATATATATATATATATATATATATATATATATATATATATATATATACAGCATATATATATATATGCGCCGTGCCTGTTGTTTTGTTTCCGGTCTAACAAGATCCGCTTGCGCTTTGGTCGAAGAAGCAACAAAACGTCCTCGCGCGGTGCTCTGAAACCTATTCATTTCAATGGCTTGCGCCGCGCGAGGACGTTTTGTTGCTTCTTCGACCAAAGCGTGAGCGGATCTAGCTAGACCAGAAACAAAACAACATGCATGCCGCACACACTCGTTCGGGCTTGCGAGCCGGCTTTGAGTGGATGACGAGCGCGAGACGCCGAAAGTTTAAAAAACTACAACGTTTTCTTCTAGGACAAAAAAAATACCGTTAATCACGCGATAAAGAAAATGACGTTAAAACGGGTTTGCGTTAACGCCATCAATAACGTGTTAAACTGACAGGCCTAATATATATATATATATATATATATATATATATATATATATATATATATATATATATATGACTTGACCTGAAGAAGGACAGACACAGATAATCGCACATGCTCAGTTGATCTCTCTCACACTCACTGTTTGGTTAGGCTTGTTTAGTGCAAATCTACAGAGCCTTTTTTAAGTAAAAAAAAAGCCAATTGGTGGGGAAAAAATACATTCTTCACTCTTGTTATCATTATTAACTTAATATTTATTAGCTTTAATAACCCCTGGGGGTGGTGATGGCACAGTGGATAAAACACATGCCTTTGGTGCGAGGGACCCGGGTTCGAATCCACTGGGAGACACCAATGTCTCCTTGAGCAAAACACTTAACCCCTAGTTGATCCAGAGATGTGCGACCTCTGACATATATAGCAATTGTAAGTCGCTTCGGATAAAAGCACCAAACAACTTAACACCATTAACAACATTGAATTTAACATTCAATACAAAGACAATTAAAAAAAAAGTAAAAAGGAGAAAATTACTGTTGTGGTGGTTGCTTGTGTTCCTCTGTGGTTGGCTTATGGTATGTTAAGGTGCTTAGTGCAAGATTTGATGTCAGTGATTCTATGGGTTGTTGCATGACTTAACACTTTTACTCACATGAAACTAGTACCGAGTGAGATCAGAAGACTTAAAATATCGCTCCTGGGTAATATGAGCTTCTTTCAGGGTTAATTTTTGGAGCTAAAGAGCGTCTGATCACATTCACTTTAATTTCAATGGACTTTCAGCCAAAGATCTACTTCTGTGTTCCACAGAACGTCATACGGTTTGGAACGACATGACAGAATTTTCATTTTTGTGTGAGCTATCCCTTTAACTCTCAGTATATATGTGTGTGTGTGTGTGTGTGGTCGCACTAGTGGCCTGCTCATCGGGGTGAGTCATTCTGTGGGGCGGCTCTGCCACCTGTGATGGCAGACAGATTAGTTACATTGTACATAGCAACGCCCTTTTCATGGTTTACACTCGCCTCCATGCCACCCCCACCCTCTCTGTTCCTCTCTCACTCTCTCTCTTTCTCTCTCAGATTCTTTCATTTCACTCTCTACAGTGCCACACTGATTTTCTCACCACACAAACAGCCACCGAAAAACCAGTCTGCGCAGCAGCAAACCGAAAATCCATGACGAGGGGGAAAATACAATAGCAGCCTGTGTGTGCTTGTTCTTTCAGTACATGGCTCTCAAGAGCTTCCTGATCGCTGCAGTGGCGGAGTGTGTTTGTGTGTGTTAACCGCTTGTGTAACCGGGCTCTGGAGGAAGCAGGCTGCCTGACCCAGTTCCAGACTCAGGCAGGCCGAGAAACATCGCTCACTGAATGGATCGGACTTGTTTTCTGGCACCGCTGACGACAGACTCGCTAACAGTCTGATGCTCAGATACAGAGAGACGAGCAGACGAGGGAGCGCGTCAGCGAACGAACGGTCCGTTTCACTTTTTTGAGTCCTCCTTGACCTGTTTCTTTGAGCTCTGCGGCAGCGGAGGCTTTTCTCTCATTCTGTGTTTCCTGTCAGCCACATAAAATGTCTGACATGTGGTTAGCGTCTGAGCTGGGATGGTCTCTTTTCAAAGCACGCCTCTTCTTTTAAAGACCACGAGACGCCTTTGAGAGAAACTTGTGCTTGTTTGTTTTGTTTTCTTCCTCTTTTTCACTCACTAATCTGAGTCCCACTTGAGTTCCTTTGACTTGAGCGGTGCATGTCCATTGACCGGACTCCACTTTTGACTTGGGCTCATCCTCAAGACCAGCGAAGAGGTAAACAATCTCCTGTTTTCCATAGATAAACCTTTTTATGTCTTTGTAGCCCCAAGAAGACATTGAGGTAAATGTTTCATGTTGAGCCGGTTACATTCAGGGCGTGTTGGATCATTCATGTCTTCGTCTAACAGGATGTTTATCAACCATCTGCTTGTGTGCAGTCAATTGTGTTATTGTGTCTACAGCTACAGGGCGCTAACTTAACTGGTTTAAAGCACAAACGCCTTTCGGAGCCTGGCGAAAGCTACAAGCCTTTTCTCTTGTGCCAAAATCAATTAAGGACTGACCCAAGTAGATCAGAGTTTACTGGCAAAACTGAGAATTTAAGTTGCTGGGATTTTTTTCCCTATGTTGTATGCTTATTAAAGCAGTAGTGCGAAAGACACGTGAGTGGCCCAGACAGACGTGGGTGTCGGATGGAACTGCAGCTGTGTGGAAAGCCCCCGCTTATTTAAGACTGGGATGGATGTTGTGCCTGTTTTTGGCTGGTTGTTGGACAGGGGTCATCTAGTGTCAGCTAGGGTGATAGCAGGCGGAGATGTCTTGTGTTTTGACAGGCCTGTTCGTTCATTCCAGCAAAGTAAGCTGATTATATCTTCCCGTTCTCCCTCTCTGGGGCAAAGTCTGTAGGGGCATTTAATCTGCTTGATCCACTGAGAAGTGTACTGCCTGAAACGGTGTATGTATGCGTGTGTTTGAGGGAGGAAGGGCAGGGTTGCACTATGACCCATTTAGCAAACAGCTCCTTCAATGCAGCACTGTGCATAGTGCGGCTGTTTCTAATTATGGCTCTTGCATCCGAGAGAGAGAGGGAGAGAGAGGACTTGAGACAGTCTTGTTCTAGAACAGTCATTTTAGAAGCAGAGTTCACCCAAAAACGAAAATGAGTATCGTTTACTCAACATCATTTTGTTCCAAACCTGTATGACTTTATTTCTTCTGTGGAACAAAAAAGGAAATGTTTTGAGGAATATCCTGAGTGCTCTTTTCCATGCAAGGAAAGTGGAGGGAGTCCACAAGTAGGCCAAAGTGCACCATGAAAGTGGGACATGCAACTTAATTTTCAGTCTGTTTCTACATAAAGGTAACGGGTTTAGAAGACTTGGAAAACAGAGGTGAGAGAGTCTTGTTGCAGAATAGTCATTTTCAAACCAAAAGTCATATGGGTTTGTAACAATATTAGGGTGAGTAAATGATGAAAGTTTGTTTTGATCAGGTCTGTCATTCAGATTGGTTGAAATGATAAAAGTATGTTTATTATTTGTTCCCTCCAGAAAAACGCGATTATGCGATTGAAAATATGGCGCACTTTCGCCGCATAAATTGACAATTTCTGTGCAAAATATGCAGGGCTTGCATGATTTTATAATTCTCGCGCTTTCGTTGCAAAAAAGTCACATATATCTTCGCAGAAAGTTGAAAAATGTTGTGTTCAGCCTTTTCCCCTGTTGCCATGGAAACGTTATGAAGTGACGTAATTACGTGACGTGAACATCATCGAAAAACTGTAAAACGGGAGCACACATTATTTTTTTTTAATGTTTTATTTATTCATTTTTACAGAAGTTGTAGCATATTCCTTTGTAAAGCTACATAACTGGGCTTGACTCATCAGTGTTTTGTAAGCACTTTCTGTTATGTAGTATGCTTGCTTATCATAGGAAGTAATAAGAAATGACTCATTTACATTAAGGTAGTAGCCTAGTGAGAACAGGGTGTTGGGGGAATTACTTTTTTCTCTTTTTCATCAAACCACAGTTTTTGCAAGTTGCCGCAATTTTTGCGAGTTCCCGCAATTTCAGCGCCTAAAATTGCATAAATATCTTGCATATTCCATCGTATTTAAGCAAACAGGCTGCATAATCAAGGATTTTTGCCCACAACAATCACAAAAAAACTCGGGGGACTGATTATTGGATGTTGTGTGTGTCTGTGTCTGTGTGAGGTTGGATTTGTCAAGTGGGAAGTGGGAAAGTACCGTTCCTTCTGTTGGGATGTGCTTTTCTCTCCAGTGTGTGGTGGTTTCTCATAGAGTCTGTCTTTTCTTAAAATGTCAGAGGGAATGTGCAGCTTTCTCTGGAGCAGAACACACACATACTGCCAGCTTTGTACTTCTCCTTAGAAACACATTAGGCAGGAAGTGACCATTGAACTGAAGTTGGTCGTTAGAGCTGACTTGGCCAGGTCTCCCAGCCTTCTGCTCAGTTTCACTGTTTTAAGGGGATGAAGTTCTGCGGTGAGGTTGTAAATCTTGTGTACTGCAATATTACTTGGAATAGTACAGCTCGCTCTCTGTTTCTGGGTGCGTTCGCAATGTCATACTACTAAACTACTACTAGCAGTATCAGTACAAATGCATATGGAATGCCAAAATGTGCCGAATCGAACCGAACCGAGACGTCAAAACCGTGGGAAAACCGAACCGTTCAGTTTTGTGTATCGTTACACCCCTAGTAAAAAAGCTGCATGGACCTTCTATTTTCAGTGTGACCAATTAAGCAGAAGGGATACCACAATTTAATTTTGACTAATGTATCTCTTGACTAAAGTTCTTATTGAAATTAAGAGTTAAGTGCATTCAGTAGTTTCACTAGCGAATCCTCACGCTCATTGGCTGCTGCCTCTGTAGATACGCCAGTAGTGTTGTTGTTGTTGTTGAGTGAAAATTAGACCGTGAAACACATTTATGAAACTGGAGGAATCAGTCTCTGTAAGGCCAAAGATGCAGCCACAGAAAGACAGAAAAAGAACAAAAAATAAATAAATGCAATGCATACAGAAAATCCTGCATAAAAAAATCCTTGCTTCTGTTTTGTTGGACAGGTATGGAAACTAATGAATAGAACTGACTGAAGTATTGGTCAGACAGTCATGTTGACCAGTCCATTTTTACTCAAAATTGGTTTCTTTAAATACATTGTCACTTGGGATGTATTTTAGTAAATTAAACATGCTACATACAGTAGTGAGGTCATCTGACACATTTAAAGTAGGCTGTATATATTAATACTGCATAGTAAGCTGCATACTTGTTTTGTATTTTGAACATAGTCTCTCAGAGACATGAGAACCGAATTAGAAACAGTTGTGATTGAGACATCCTGGGGGGAAACTAGCCCCCTGCAAACACTCCGGGTGTTTATGGAACATTGGATATGGCGTGTCTCTCTACAACAAATCTGTCGTCTGCTTGAAAACTCAGCCGGCAAGCTATGTGATGCAACAAATCTAGATCAGTGTCAGTGTGTTCATCGCACACCTGCAGTGTAGGCAGCTTAGTCATTGATAATGGGAGCAGTTTACTTTTCTCAGCAGATGAAGGGTTACGGACACCTCGGGTCATGACTGACTGACTAACCTCACCACTACCTCATGAGTTGCCCAAATGTTAGGCTACCATCAAGCCATGGTAAGTATTTCATGCAGGCTCAAGCCTGCTTATATGTAAATCGGGAACTTGATGCCATTTGTGGTCTTAACATTACGTGAAGGGTGTGTGTGTGGTGATTTAAGCAGTCTGCGGAATAACTGCTGTCTGCTGCAACTGTTTTTGCAGATTGTGAGATATTTGGCCAAAACGGTGGGCTACAAATTCACGTGCGTGTAGAACCACATTGATAAATGGCAGTGCATTTGGTTACACCTTTTTTTACTCTTCATTGTTGCATTATAATTACAAAAAGGGCTACCTGTACATGTTGGTTCTTGCTTTTGATATATCATTTGAACCCATTATTATTGCCTCATTGTTATTATATATGTATTTTAAGTCATTTTAAAGGCTATTGTTCACTTAAGTATATTTTTATTAACACAAAAACTCTGATTACTTACAAAAATAGTTACTGACAGCCCTACATAATTTAAGTAAGTTATAGTAAGTTAATACTATAAGGACATGTAATGTGTAACTGTTACCTTAAAAATAAGTTTTACCATTCTTTTTTGTGCAAAATGTTTTTTTTATTACAAATTCAAAATAGACATAACTTAAGATGCTATTTAGTAAAGTAAACATACTTACTACATAGTGAGGTCCCACTATGACACTTTTAGATGGCACCAAAGATAGTAGGCTGTATACATAAATTACTGCACACTTGTAGTGCACATACGGGAATGTGAGAACTGAATTAGTAACAGTTGTTACTCATTCATGGTTCTATTTGTGGCCGTAACATTACATGAAGTGCATGTGATGATTTAAGCAGTCTGCAGAATACACTAAAAAAAGAATCTAGGATTTACTTTGAAGCAATTTTCCTTCAAAAATGGTTAGTGAATTGCACCAAATTGAATTAAGCTTGGAATTTTGGTGTAGAAAAACTGAAATGCAATTTCCTTCAAAACGTACTCTAATAATCTTGCTTAGAAAAAAAATTGCACATGATTTGAGGCCTTAGGATTATTTGGAAAACCATACTAATACTGTGTTTGACCTCCTTTTGCCTTCAGAACTGCCTTAAATCAATGTGACATTGATTCAACAAGGTGCTGAAAGCATTCTTTAGAAAGGTTGGCCCATATTGATAGGATAGCATCTTGCAGTGGATTGAGATTTGTGGGATGCACATCCAGGGCACAAAGCTTCTCGTTCCACCACATCCCAAAATTGGGTTGAGATCTGGTGACTGTGGGGCCATTTTAGTACAGTGAAAGCATTGTATTGTTCAAGAAACCAATTTGAAATGATTTGAGCTTTGAGACATGGTGCATTATCCTGCTGAAAGTAGCCATCAGGATGGGTACATGGTGGCCATAAAGGGATTGACATGGTCAGAAACAATGCTCAGGTAGACCGCGACATTTAAACAAAACCCAATTGACACTAAGGGGCCTAAAGTGTGCCAAGAAACATCCCCCACACCATTACACCACCACCACCAGCCTGTACAGTGGTAACAAGGCATGATGGATCCATGTTCTCATTCTGTTTACACCAAATTCTGACTCTACCATCTGAATGTCTCAACAGAAATCGAAGACTCGTCAGACCAAGCAACGTTTTCAAAAACTGTCCAATTTTGTTGAGCTCTTGCAAATTGTACCCTTTTTTTCATATTTGTAGTGGAGATGAGTGGTACCCGGTGGGGTCTTCTGCTGTTGTAGCCCATCCGCCTCAAGGTTGACATCCGCCATTCTCCTCTGACCTCTAGCATCAACAAGCCATTTTTGCCCACAGGACTGCCGCATACTGGATGTTTTTCCCTTTTCACACCATTCTTTGTAAACCCTAGAAATGGTTGTGCATGAAAATACCAGTAGATTGACAGGAGACAGGAGATTGTCTTGACCAGGACCACACCCCTAAATACACTGAAGCAACTGCCATGTGATTGGTTGATTAGATAATTGCATTAATGAGAAATTGAACAGGTGTTCCTAATAATCCATTAGGTGAGTGTGTGTTCAGAGAAACACAGAGTCCGTCACTGTTAATGACTACTTCTCTGTGAGATCCCACACGTGCATGTGTATGCGCAGTCGGCGTTCCTTCATGACCTTCATCAGATCGTCCTGGTGTGTCCCAGCCTCCAGCACACTATGCATGAACCCCCTCACTGCTCCATGCACATTCCTGTGCACTCAGCCTTATCAAATATTCATAGCTGAATTACGGCCCGCCGCACAGCGCCCAGACGAGGGCCGTATTTCGGAGATGCATTGTCTGCCACGGCCAGGCTGTGCTTTCTCTGAAAGAGCCCCTCCTTTCATTGGCCTCTTTTTGTTCTTGCAAAGGAAAGGGGAGACATGCATTGTGTGTGTTTCCATGTGTGCGGCTGTGCGTGTATCATGGATCCACACAGGTGTATTCTGTATTCTGGAGATGCGTGGCAATTATTGCGCTGTCTGTTTGCCAGCTTGATTGTGATGAGAGGTAACTCCCTAATGACAAGTGGCAGATGTGACCCAGTTGCAATCGCTCATGAAAGTGCTTTTGCGCTTGTGTGTTTGTCTTTGTTTGTGTGTGGAGGTGTCACAGGGGTGATATCTGGTTTCTGATGAAATTCTCTGGCTGTAAAGTGCAAATTGCAGCAGTTGTGGTAATGTTGAATGTTTCATTTGGCTTTCAGGAATAGACTGATTGATTCCAGAGGCCGTCCAGATTTTACTTGTTTTCAGAAATCATTAAGTAAAGCTTAGGCTGCACCTGCAGATCTGCTCTGAGGACTCTGTATTTTCCTTACTGTTGGATTTCTTCTCACATCTGTATCAAGTGTGCATTTTCCCAAAGTCTATGTGGTGTTTTTATTAGAACAACAGAGCTTTCCTTTAAGAGATGTAGATCTGCTGTTTCTATATTTATCTGTCCTAGAAACGGCTCGTGTTCCTGTAGCCTTGATTCAACTCCCTATCCGCTGAAGTGGAGGTAGACAACAGCAGTGCAGCGCTACTACAAGTCCGATAAATTCACGCTTCGTTTCTAGTCAATAAAATTCAGAAAATGATTGAGATACTCAACTATGAGTAAAGTTAGGTATTGACAACTACTACTTAATATAGATATGTTTTGCATGCACAAATTTTCTTCTGTCTGAATGAATCCAATCCAGAGTCTGATTCTGAAAATTGTGCTTACGTACTCTAAACTTTGCAGTCTAATTTGCATATTCGTTTACATGTGAATTATATATATCCTGAACACATTTACAGGGCAAGTGTCACCAGAACTGCCGCAAACATAATTGCTGTTTTAGTTTGATGACATGTCTAGGGGTGTAAATCGGAGCCTTAATGACGATTTGATACGATACCGATTTCTTGAGCCAGCGATTCGATTATTTTCGATACTTCAGGATATCCCGCGATATCGATTCAATACTAGATATTTTTACGTTATATCTATTAAGTTTAAAATAAATCAACATAAAATACAAATAATTAGCCTTTTAATGATAATTAAAAGAAACAGCATTTGTGACGAGTGAGATGCACCTGTCTCTCGATCTTCAGCTTCGTCGCTCCTCTTTTTATGCTTCCGCCCCTCCGTGAGAGATGCGAGACCGGTGTGTCTCACAGGTGACGTTAATGAACACTCACACCGTCGGCCTCACGTCGTTCTCTCACGTCGGCAAGCATGTGTGTATTTATATATAAAATAATTAGACACAGTGCACTCACACATATTATGTAAACACAAACTTTTATTTTGGATGCAATTAATCGCGATTAATCATTTGACAGCCCTATCATTGACCAGTTTGCAAGACTTAAAGAAACATATTTATCTGATTCAAGGTTAATTTAATTGGATCGAAATTTTATTTGGATCAGTTTTAGTCGGATTAAGTTGTTTACACAAAAGCTGTTAGTTCGATTGATTGATAATCTAACTATGAACAGATTATTATGTAACCTGTAACCGTAGCTTGTTTAAAGCATAACGCATCATGATTTAACTGCGGGTTTGGTTTATATCTCTTAGCAGGTTTGCATCTCATATGTGGGTTGCCAAAGGTTCAAGTTTTAATGAAACTGTAGGAAATTTTGATTGTACATGATTGATAAATGAAAAATGTATGCAAAAATCGAACACGTTAAGGAAAAAGAATTACAATTATGTAAGTTGGTGTTATACTACCGACACAGCTACTTTAATGCAAAAATATTTTTGTATAATAATTTTTCATTTTATTGAGCAAATTCATTGTGCCATCCTTCAGCTAAAAGATATAATCCCTTGCCAAATTTCCCATTATAGTTGTGTGTTTGGATCCCTTAAAAGCAGTGTTAACCATTAACCGTGTGCAGCAAATCTTTCAGTTAGGTTTTAATAGTAGGTCAGTTCTCCATATAGAAGTCAAATTCAGTAGCAGTTCACTTGACCAGGCTGATGAAAGGTCTATTTTGGTAGTGTAAATCTACAGCTAGTCTTTCCCCTAGTCTTTCCCCTGCTGCTGCTGCAGGATCAGGTTCATGTGAGACATGCAAGCCAATACAGACTGTCTGAGCTCAAATCTGAAACAATCAGAATTATTCCGCTAGACTGCACGATCACAGAGGTAGGTGGTCAGTCACTTAGTGTTTACTGATCTAAAATCTCTTCCTGTTGGTCAGTGTGGTTAAGTTTCACTTCTACTGTACGTGTTTTTTTGGAGACAGCCAGACATGGGCATGTCTATCTGACCTCTGTTGATAGAAATAGAAATGGTCGGTGGCAAAGCCAAAAGTTCAGCATGGATTAAGATCACATGCACACACTTGTATAATGCAGTGTGTGCAGTTTTTTTTAACTGTTAAATTATTCACGGGTTACATTATTTATTTAAATGGCTCTAACCTCTAAAATTAAAAAAAGCAGCTACACTGGAAACAAACTGGTGAGAATCCAGTCTAAATGTCACAAATGCTTTTTTCTTTCTTACACGAATACAGTCTTAACTTGTTAATGACCTCCCGTTATTCTTGTAGGAATTATAGGAATGTCGTAAACGAGAAACTAAAATGACATCTAAATCCATAAGCTCCTGGTACTTTGTGTTTAGAGTTGCACAACACAGTTGTAGAAGTGTTCCCTTCCCAGCAGACATGAAGAATAGCTTGTGATGCTGATCATGTGCAGCTAGTCTCATGACTGTCATGTCTGTGTGTAGTATGAAGACCAGATGGCATGCCATTTACACACACACACACACACACACACTCACTCGCTCAACTGCAGTCTATTGTGAGGCCGAGTTTGTAATGAATCCAATTACTGTCCACTATGTCCAGCTCTTGTGTAGTCATACTAGTGCCAATTTAGCCTTCTGATTCAATTAGAGTCTCAGGAAAGACCTCTGATCTAAGGTGAAGCTGCAGATGTTTACTGCGCCGTAAGAACATTCTCTCAGAGCCCAAACATGCAAAGCTTAGTTCACACAAATGCATCTGTTCCTTTAGTGGTATTGATGCAATTTGCTTTAAGATGCTTGTGTTGTTTTATTCAGGTTTCCTGTGGGTCTTTAAAATGTGTTATTATCATTTTAATAGATATTAAATATGGGGCCAGAAAAATAGGAATTGCGATACAGGCAAATGTGATTATTACATTTCAAAAGACGATGATTTAATTAATCAATTAATCAAATACACGTCTATCGCGTCTAGTTAGACGCTTGAACATTTCGCTCGAGTTCAAATATTTCAACTTGTTGCAAAGACATTCGCAGCAAACGCATCGCCCAACTTGCGTCATTTGCAACGCCCGGCTGCGAATGATGCATCTATTGCGTCTTTGCATTGACACTATATGTAATCTACTCGCGCAAATAATTAAATTCACATTTGGTGTGAACACACCATAACAATGCATATTTTATCTCCCTCATCTTTTTGAATGATCATCTACTAGTAGTAAAGCAAAGACATTTGACAAAAGTTCCATTGTTTGTGCTTGTTCAAAATTAAATCATGCATAAAATCTTTTCTGGATACTTTTGTGGCTTCTTTCACACAGTGAGGAAAGACTAACAAATCTATTTAACACATTCAAAATATAGATTTTACTAGTATTGGACAACTATCATATCATCAAAATATAAATTGACTGACCTCTAATTTGTTTTGATATATAATTTAGTACATATTCCTATTTCTATACATACGGTATTAAATGAAACATGTCATTAATATTTTAAGCTTGCAGTTGTTGCACCTGTTTTGCATTTGAATGTGAG
The DNA here is from genome assembly GCA_030378365.1 of Hybognathus amarus. NCBI lineage: Eukaryota > Metazoa > Chordata > Actinopteri > Cypriniformes > Leuciscidae > Hybognathus > Hybognathus amarus. Next base: position 523,703 of record JAQIUQ010007654.1, read on the forward strand.
CCCCAGCTAGAATCTGAAAAACATGATTTATTGAAAGTTTCTATGGCGTTGTTAGGTTTGGATACCATGGATGGATATGGCCCACGCATATGGTATGGATATGATATGGATATAGTATGGATACCATTTTAATGGAAAAACTTTACAATGACCTACTACTACTTCAACTACTACATTAGTTAACACAAACTAACATCTAATGCATTTCTTCATTTTTGTCAATGCTAATTTTAACATTTACTAATACATGTTTAAAATCAAAGTTTTAATTTAACAGTTAATGCACTATGAAGTAACATTAAACTAAACTAACATGAAAAAATGAACAAATTATAGGCTATTTTTACTAAATAACATGAAGAAAGATTAATAAATGCTTTAAAAATGATATCGGCTCGTTGTTAGTTCATGTTACACTAATGCAGATCACTGTTAAAGTCGACGTGAAATCAAATTTGACAAATCTTCTTTTTATATGTAATACTGTGTTTATTATAAAGTAATTTATCTGTGCACTTATAATCTTTAATCAAATACATTACCCTTCCCTCCCCATTCGAAACGACCTCTCTTCTATTTCGGTCACGTGGAATGGCGAAAGTGTGCGTCCAGATCCGATAAGGGTGCGACTATTGTGAACCGCCTCTCAGAGAATCACATTTAAATCTGCCTCCATTCTGTATGCAAACCACAACCTCCAATGATCCAATCAATTCCTGAAGGATGAAATCAAGCCCTGCCCTACATTTTTTTTTTAATAATCTCAGAAGCCGTTTCATTCGGATATACGTCACGACAAGGAAAAATGACAAATTTCCGTTTCATCGCCGACTTTAACAAAAGTGACCTTATTGTTAAATGTTAACATTTTATTAAAGTCTTAAAAAAAGATTTGGTTTAAAAAAAGAGCACCTTGTTTTTTGGTTCATTGGCAGGAAGAGCAGCCAGAAGGAAAACAAATGGCTATTATAATCATTTGTTTTATTGTATCATACTGTTTATGCTTTACTTGTGTTAGCAATTCATTTTAGGGACTCACACTGTACTTTTGATGTTGTGAATACCATTGTTGGAATCAAAAAATAGAAACCACGTAGGTGTGTTTTCTGTCACGGTTCCTCATTTTTAGCGGTTTCCTCGGATGCTGAAACTAAAACAGAGCACATGAAAGTTTCTCTGACTGTACAAAGCATGTGAATATTTATTGAGGCACACACTGAGGTTAGTGTATCATTGGTTGCATGTTGGTGAACAGTTCCCTTTTACATTCCAGTAAATTCACAGCAGTAACTCCAGAGTAAACATAGATTTGATCACCTAGCATTAAAGAGTGTGATTATGTGCTGTTTAGGTGCGTTGAATGTGAAAAGGCATGCATCGAACTTCTTTTTGTTCTATTTGAGCTTTTTTTTTAGCTTCTGAAGCCCAAAACAGTGACTAACCTGAGTGTTTTTTGTCATTACAGACGTTCAAGCCTCTGGTTGGGAAGACAGTGTTTGGGTCCATCACAGCCATTGAGTTCTTCTCTGACAGACATCTGGACTTCCTGACGGATGAAGGAGCCTTTCAGCCCTATCAGGTGAGAATCTCTTCTACTGAGTCCGAAACTTACCTAGCAACTGTATAGCATCTGAAAAAATACGCCAAAAGAGTAGTATGTCCGAATACATAGTATTAAAGAAAAAGGAGCCGAAACGGTCACAAAGTTAGTTATGCACCGATTGCATTCTCGATTACATGTTAATTTAGTCTGTGTTTACACTGAGCTAAATGCTGACCCCTCTCTCATCTCTGCCTATGGAGGGATTTATAATAGCCTTGTGAGTTTATCAATCTTGTCTTCCAAGATGAATATTCTGGTTTATTTTGGTTAAACTACCTTCTGGTTGTTTGTCCTTCCCTTGTTTTCCTCGAAATCCTTTGCTAGTATTCACCCGCCATAAGAATATGTTCCCTCCAGCTTCCTCTAATGGATTCTGCTGGGTGGATGGGTATACAAGCTGGTCAGTTATATGAGTTTGCCTCCATGGGCGCTTCTTGCTCAGAGCACTAATAAGGACAACAAACAGCCTTTTCTATGGTTCTGTGCTCAGCCATTCTCATAAACAGCTTAATTATTCTAGCTTAGATAAAACACACAGTGGCAGAGAGGCTCTGAAAACAAACACACATGACAGATGGGAGGAGATGCTCTCCACTGCTGGATTCATATTCACGACATGTTTTATCCCCAGTGTTGCAGGCTCACCTCCATCCTGCATGACGGATAATGAAAGGCCATCTGCCAGCAAATTATCGTCGCTCTCATATCATCGCCTGATCCCAAACCTAGGCGTATTGTGTGTGGGGAAATTGTTGTGATAATTTTGAGGGGAATAATGAAACGGGTTCTTGCTTTGTGGATACTGTAGTGGTGTAGTTTGCTGTGTGTGGTTTCAGTGTTTACATTTCCGTAGATGATTTGGACTAATCTATGGGGATGCTTGTCATTAATCTCTGCAGGAAGTAGAAAAAAAGAAAATAAATGCGTTTACAGTAAATGTTGCAAATATATAAATAATATGATGGGATATGAAGATATAAGCTATGTTGACAACATTTGTAGGTATATCTGTGCTTGTGATTAAAAGGTTGTTTTAGCTAAGCAGAAAAAATATGCTACCTTTTAAGGTACCTCACTGCATGCTGGACTGCCTGCGTTCCATTAGATTCCACCAAAATCTCAAGACCACGCAAGCTTCCAGTTAGTATTTCCCAAAGCAAAACTGTAGTGGTAGGCAACTCTTTTTTTCATGTCTAATAACTGTTGATCACAGCAAATTATACTATTTCTAGGGCTCTCAAAATTAACTGGTCAATTTTGCGCTGACATTTTACTATTTTCTTTTTTCTAGTTTTGTGCAATATTTTACCCAATTTACACAGCATTAGTTATTTTCTCCTCTGGCTGCGCTAGTAATCTTTAAGCACTGTTTTACAAGGTTCCATGTGTCAAAAACAAAATGCATTTTGGCAGGGTAATTAAAAATCTGAACCAGTAGAAAAAAAACCTGAATTGAGAATTGAGCCCTGATATATTAAAAGTACAGCTAAATGTGACATTTATTACAATGGGTTTATAGAGATTAGAAGGAGAGCAGCTGTATACAAACTGAACAGCAGCTACTGCTAGTGCTGATTGGTCGGGAGCTATTGAATAAAAAATACCAATTAAACACCTGGAGACCAGAGACCGCAATCATTATTTAAAGCTGTTTTCTAGTCGTTAAGATATTAATATAGGAACATTCATGATGCTTCCCCTGCTGGAAGCCTGTGGGCTCTCTAAACTCTCAAGGGCCACTGTCACTATCACGTTATTAACAAACATAAAAAAAAAATTGATTAAGAAGGTAGAAGGTGGAATCACATTTCATACTGTATGTCAGTACATTTCCCCCCCACCCTAATAAATATATATATATATATATATATAAAAATTAGTATATTATAACATAACATAACTTCTGAGGAAACATAAAAGAATAGCAGAGTTCACACCACAACTATAATATCGATGCCCAATCTTGTTGGAACCACTTTCTGGATAATTTTTCCTGCTGATGAATGTTAAAAACATTGACAGCCAATCCAAATCATCCTACTTAAAGAGCTTGAGCATTTAATGCGACAGAAGCCATGTTTTCATCGACACGTTTTTATCCGAATTAAGTGATATCGAATGAAAAATGCCTTATGGAAACAGTAAAATTCGATGAAATTTCATGAAAATCGACTCAAATGAAATACGATCGGTCTCATCGGATTTTCTCTTGATCGATATACGGCTAATGCAATAAAAGCTGATGGAAACGTTATTTGCCGAATAAATAATGAATTGCGATTAAGTTTTATGACCTTTTATGGTTGCAACACGTCAGAAGACGAGTTTCATTTCCGGCCAGTCTGTTTGCGCACACATGGTGGATTTCAACAAAGACAGATGTAAGTGAACAAAGCAATACAAAATAAAAAATGCTTCAACCAAAGGGTTATGAACCACGATCTCCCAGAACTGATGGCGCTGTCGTTCCCACACCACAGTCACCTCCGCTGTCGTCGGGCATTTACGTGCATCGGCATCAACATAGCAATGTTTATAGCGTTGTTGTTTTCTTAGGTTAGTTTTGCTTGTTTTTACGTGGCTTGGTTGGGTTCTAATGTATAGCCTAATGTGGTCTGTTATTTCTGGTTAACAGACAGCGGCGCTGCTACACACCGTTGCCATGGACGCAGTTCAGAGACGGAACAGACTATCTTTAGCAGAAGCAATACTCGTTTTTAAATCAATAAACTCGTTTTTAAGTCAATAATTTGTGTCAAATTATTGATGTATTTATTTATTTGGTTGATTTATATGTAATAAGCAGGATAATATATAGTGAGGCGGTGTAGCGAATACAACCCCTTCAGGCTAACAACCGCCTCGCATATACATTATCCCATACATATTTCGCTATCAGCTGGCACATACCGGTAAGCATTATTAGGCTTCAACTTGTGAAATACTTGATCATTTGTTGGTAGATGGCATGATCCGTTTTGTCTAACAAAACTTTGTTCGCAAAAGTTTGCTTGAATGTTGTTCGAATTCAGTGCGAAAATGAATGGAAACACCTTAAAATGTCTCAAATCAATTCGATATACCAATTTGATCGCAAAACAGCATGTGACGTCATTACGTACAGGTTTTTATTCGCTTTAAAGCCGTTTGATGGAAACACACTTTCACCAGCTTTATTCGCATGTGTTTTTTAACCGAACTTCAAATAATTCGATTGACAAGTAGATGGAAACATGGCTAGAGACAGAACAGCAGCACGCGTTTAGAATAAACTATGTTGTATATTTATAGTTATTGTTCTTGGTGTGAACAGGCCTTTAGCCTTTAGCCATGCGACATTGCTAATGTAAAGGTGCGTTCCATTTACCATTGCTTGGTGAAATTTCATTGGCAAATTTCAACCAATCCATTAGAAATCCGTGCAATCTGGAGTTTTGCGTTAGGATGAAAAATTCCCCCACGCAGATTTCACTCATGTTGAGGTTGGACAACTGAATTTGCCGTGTTTATCAACCGAAAGCTGCTTGGTTTGAAGTGACTTCTGAGTGAGCAGTGCTTCATTCGTCTCTCAAAACTACATTACTAACGACATCGACAAGAAAATTAAGCAGAACTATCCTTCTGGTCACGAAAAGAGAGTGACCTGTACAATATGGGCGTGATGGCATTCCTCATTATAGGGGCAGATACTTTTAAAACAAGACAATGATTATCTAGTATCCAAGTCAGTTTAATTACAACTCTGCAATAAAGCATGATGGAAAGCACTGTATTTACAGTGACTTGATATTAAAGGCTACATTGCATTTAAAGGGTGGGGTTAACTGCAATTTCACTTTTTTGATTTCAAATAGTGTGTAATGTTGCTATTGGTGCATGAAGAGTATCTGCAAGTTGCAGCACTGAAAGTTTAGTGTAAGCAGATATATCGTCTTTTAAAAATCAGGAAGTAAAATTGCCTACAAAAACGACTCGTTTTGGACTACAGCTGGGTTATGGTACGTCACTAACCCACACATTTGCATCAACCACTCCCTCCGGAATATGCAGGAAAGGGCATGCGTCGAGTGAGTTGTGTTCACGCAGATGTCAGGTCTTCTGTGTTTCGGGCTTCCACGGACACTATACTTCGACAACAATGGACACAATTTGTGTTTGATTATATTCCTGAAAGTGACGATCGTAATCTAGCTCTCTGTGCTGCGCATTTCCGAGAGACAGCTTCCAGAATCTCCACGAGTTCAACCGGATTAACGTAAACAAGAAACTGTTTCTGGAATCATGAAGCAGATCCAGCTTTAAAACCAGCAGTTAAAAGTCAGCAGTTGTTGGGCCACACTGTAAGTAGGCTAAGACTTCATCATTTTAAATGTATTTGCATGTATAATTACCGACGGAGCGTTTTGTTTTGTTTTTTTATTTCAAATGCCAGCGCTTGCTTTGTAGGCTTTATGGGCTAGCTGCTAGTTAGGCTATTTTGTGTCAGCGACAAACGCGTACAAACATTATGGACCTGAATTTTGTATAAGTACTAATGTTGTAAATGTATTTTTCATATATATATGCTTTATGACTTTATTTTCGATTTAATCAAGAACGTAAACCTGCAGACGCTGTTTGAGTATAACATTAGTTAGCCAGTCAGTTGCTATCGTTCCAGTCAGATGCTATTGTGTAAAACAAACGTGTATTAAGTTAAAAAATGAAGCAAATTATCATTCAGAAACCTTTATTAAGAGCCGTGTGTGGTGAGGTTCTGCTTGACTCGATTCATCGGGCTTTCTCGGTCTGATTCTGCCTCACTGATACTGCAGTCTCGACATCATTATTTACGTGTATCCACCGTCTATGTTATCCACCTTTGGCATGCCCGCCCGTTTCGCCCGTAAAGGTAATGGGCGTTAATCTTGCGGACAACGTGAGCGACAGTTTAGCCAATCACAACACACCGGCCCAAACGAACCAATCTGAGCCCACAACGTCATTCTGAGGGAGTGTTTTCATAGACTCAGGAAGTCATCCGCTCGTGCAGGGGACGGAAGAGACGCGGCTGACAATAAAGGTGAAATTTATGAAAAATAAGACTTTTAAAAAAGAAAAACCACGGATACATGTTATATTGCATCCCATAAAAACAATCATGCAAAGAAAAAGAGCAGTAAACCCGCCCTTTAAATTGTTGTTTGGCTGGACATACTGGTCAATATGGATACACATCCCTCAGTAAATAATAACCGTCAAGAATCAAGTACTGCTTTTATTGTTTAAAAGACAGTGACATGCTATGGTTTTAGTCATTCACAAGATGCATTTTTGACATCATCAAATTTTTACTATTTAAAATGTGAATACTTGATATTAATAATGTACTCTTTCCAGTAACAATGTCTATATCTGATATCAGCAGTTAAATTTTCATGAGTACAAGTTAAACGAGGCAGGATTGTAGTGTGAGCACTGGGGTGTCAGGTGTGACTGTGGCAATGGCAAATGGTTTACATGGCTCATGGGTCAGGTAGAAGGCCCGTTAACAGAATTTTGCTTCGGGTTTTGCTCTGAGTATCAGAGCTTATTTAAATATTTGACCATGAGACAACACACTACAGAGTATGTTTCACTCTCAGGTGAAAATGAGATTATGGTGCTACAGTCATGGACGGCACACTCTCACATTTAACAATTTGCACACCACAAGCATGTCAGGAGGAAGCAGGTATTTCTTTTTCTCTACAGTTCCTCTTACAGCCAAGAAATATCCTCAAAAGGAGGGTTCCTCAGTCCCAGATCTGCTGCTGTGACTCTCACGAGACTCTCACACATTCCAACACACACCATCTTGCTCTGGAATCAAAAACACGCCTCCTTTTAAAAATTCAAAGTCTGACCTCCGAAGTGCTTGGGAACTGCGTTGTTTGCTTGCTGGAGTGTGATGAGCTGGCTTGCTCACATCCTGTCCTGGCCTCTTTTCTCCTTCATGGATTTTTTTCCACAGTGCAGCCTGATCCAGGGATGGATAGAGGAGAGGCTGGAGCCCAGGAATCTGTTTGGCATAATTGCAACAATTGAGGCTCTGTGTGTGAGGCCAGCCGGCGAGAGAAAGAGAAAACAGGACTGCTGTTAGGGTGCATTACTGGAAAGAGACGACTACACGCTTGTGACTTACACTCATTATTCTCTGTGGGCTGCATTGCTGAATGGGGATTGGGTCTGGGCATGCATTTACATTCGTTTATCGTTGAGTGGGATGGAAGAGGAGGAATTTGAACTCTGACCTCAGTGTGGCCGCACAGAGGACTTGAGAACTCTATGCAACAATGAAACACTCTTGTTTACTGTCATGGCAGTTAAGGTACATTCACACTGACAGCCATTAAATCGCTGGAGGTCGGAAAGTCGCTGTGCTGTTGGTCTCTAGTAGCTGTATTCAACCATATCAGTACTGTCTGCACTACCGTTTTAAGGCCTAGATGAATAGAAATTCAGCAGAAATTCATTTAAATAAAATAATAAAACATAAGGTTTAATTTAGTTGTTGACTAATACACTGTAAAAAAAATATTTTCAAGATTTGTTATCACAACATTTTTTTCTTATGTCAAATCAACTTAAATCATTTATTTAGTTCAGATAACTTATTATTTTGAGTTTCTGATGATTAAATCAATCTCCTTCATTGCATTAACTCACTTTTTCCATTTCAATCAACTTAAAATTTTAAGGCAACCAGGTTACTTAATTTTTTTAGTTAAACCAACAATATTTTTTTAACTAAATTTATATTTATTTTAAATAATATGTACTCAAAAAATCTGAAATAAATTATTTGAAAATAAATCCTATTCGAGAAATTATTTGAACTTGATAAAAAAAATCTGTAAAATAAAATGATTTATACTTTAGATAGAAACGTCTTGTTTCTGTAATACAATTATAGTATTTTCACAAATAAGTTGTTAAAAAACTAATAAAAAGTAAACACAAACTAACAGTAACCACAACTATACATTAAAAACTATACATTAAATGTCTTTTTTTTTGGATTTGCAAGACTTGCTGCTGGGACTATGTTCTATGCTTGATGGTCAGTTCCTTATTTCACATCAAATCACCAACTCTCATCGAAAACAAACAACATCTATTCGCTTTATGGCTGCAAACTGCTTTCACTGTGAATACCCTTTAGTATTACGACCTCTGTGTTGAGTGGTGGGATTGTTTTTGCACCCTACATATGAAAGCATGCATATATGAGTCACAGTGCACAAACACCACCATCCAATAATGCTATAACAATTGTGTGAAATTGTATTCATGGATACCATGCAACAAAACACTAGCGTACTCTCTTCAAATGAAGAAACATATATCACACTCCCATATAGGCGGCTCAGCCACCCTCCCCCATACGCTTACACACTTTCACACATTCAGACATCTACCGTTTCAGCATGCAGTATCACTGTAACTGTGCTAAATAAATTACCTCGGCAACGCATCGCTTGAACTGACACAAACCCATATAAAAGACACAAACAGCGCGCACACACTTGTATTGACCCAGCAACAAGCTTTTTTTCACACACGTCACGTATGTAGTATTGCCATAGCAACAGGAGCGCACACATCGTCTGCTCCTCAACAAAAGCTTTTACGTGCCGCTGGTTTTCTGCTCTCGCTTTTGCGTTTCCCATAGCCGCAGTGGTTAATTGAGCTGAAATTTACGCCTCTGTTATAAGACGTCACCATTAATACTATAATGGCGTTATTATGGTATCTTTCTTCATGTCATTCCAGCTCTCCGTACAATGATTCATCCTCTGAATGCGTCATCTCTGTGAAAAGCATTTGTTGAGCACTGGAAGGAACATCCTGTCTCCGTGCGCTCGTTCGCTGTTTACACCTCTGACTGATGCAAGCATTGTGTCAGCTCGCCACGCTGCCCACTGCCATGGCAACACTCCGCCTGCATGTTCCTCTCCCATCTCCCATCTGAATAACATACTTTTTAAACATTAGTCCTTCCTCAAATGGACTTAAATGCTCTATTAAAGTGTATTGGTGATTTGATGCAGCGTCCTTTGTGTTAGGCTGGCAAATGAGGTGTGTTTGTGGTTACCTTGACCATTTCAAACATAGACAGAAGCAAAAATGACTCTGTCCTGTCCTAAAACGTTTCCTTGGAAGCAAAACTGTACAAATGTACAAGCAGTTTTTTATTAGAATACATTTGTGAACAGGCCTTTTTGTTACACGTGGGGTATAAATTTGGCCTGTTTCACCTTGACACGTGCTCATGTCATGAACCTTCAGAGGACAGGACGACATTTACGCTGGAGCTATGCTCTTCAGAGAGGGACAGATCAGGAACACGTCTGCCCTTTGTGTGCACAAAGACAGTGGAAAAGAGCAACGGAGAGAGACAACTGAAGGAAGCAGAGGAATGCTAATAGGAGCACTCAGTCATGTGGAGCGGGATGGTAATGGGACCTCATTCATTCTTAATGAACACATTGTTAATTTCACTGACGTACAGTAACAGCCGAAGCTGCACCCTCTACAATGACTAGATATTGATTTGAATTTGGCACATTAGAGACCATTTTTTATAATGTCACATACCTCTTCATTTTAAACCTGCTTTTCTGATGATGTAAGAGTTTAACTATTTGTGGTTAATCTGCCATTGAATTAAATCTGAACGGGTGACCAGAAGTTACCAGAAGATACAGTTATGTGGTGCACAATTTTAGAGCAATAGCCTCTATGCACGATCGCTTCCTGGTTTGTCTCAGCACGCCCAGTTACATCCAGTGCTGCGTCAGTCTATGGTCAGAAGCCGGTTTTGCGTTAGGTGGAGATAGTGTCAAATTACACTTGCTGATTTTAAAAACGTCCTGCCGTTAACATGAATGATGTTAACAACACTGTGAGGCAGTTAGCTGTCACACAAGAGTAAAAAAGAGAAGTTATTTGAATGATATATTTCAGAGCTACATCAACAACTTTGAGGGTTAGTATTCTCTCATATCGTACGAAATTCGACTCAGCGAATCAGCGTTTCTAAAATCGCTGTCTCCGTTTCTGAGAAAACGGATTTTATTAAAGTTTTGCCGCGATTCACTTGGCCTGCAGAACGCGCTTCCGGAAGTAAAGATGCTGACTGAGATTATTTCGGACACGTCAGCAGGGTTCGTGCATAGAGGCTATAGGATTTAAATTTGGGAGGGACTATCTAAAATGTCACTGCGAAAGAAACAACCACCACAAAATGTCTTGTTATGGTTGTTTAGTATAAACACTTATGTACTTGAAGATATAGCTTGTCGTACTTAGGCCTCATCAACACTACTGCGTTTCGTTTAAAAACGGAAAATTAAAAGGAATACAATCTCCGTCCACACCAGCGTTTTATCTGCGTATTTAGAATTGATCTCCGTCCACATTAAAACGACTGAAAACGTGGATCACGTGACTATTCATCAACACTAGGCATGCGCACGCCGGTGTAAACAGTGGTAGACGAATCGGGGAAGGGTACGTCATGACTGATGACACCCAATCATAGAGCCGAGCGTCAGCCTCTGCGTCATCGTCTCTAAACTCCTCCGTTTTGTCTCGTCTACACTAAAACGCACTCCGGAGATTCAAAACGAAGCTGCAGCGTTTCTTAACTTCTCCGTTTTAGGTCTTCGTTTTCCCGTTTTAGTCTTAGACGGGAGGTGCAAACGTAGCAAAAGGTCTCCGTTTTTAAATAAAAATGCAGTAGTGTGGACGGGGCATGAAAATGTTGTCACATTTACTGTTGTTCAGCAAAGCTTTGTGGGGCGAAATCCAGTCCATTTCAATAGGGAATCCACATGATTGGGAATTTGTTTGGGAATCCATGCAGATTTTGCAACCGGTTCAAGTTGGTCCAGCTTATTTGCCTCATTGACCAACAGAAAGCTCACACTCCTGCTCTTTGAAGAGTGTGAGCTGTGCTTCAGTGCATGAGATTTTTTTTGGCCTATTTGCAGATGTGTCACTAGAAACCTGGTTAGCACATGGTATATATTGCCACATCTACACTGCAAACAAACTGTACAATGTACATTTTGAGTTTACACAATTGTGTCATTGTCACAGTGTAATTATATGTTTAAGTACTGAGGAATATTAAGTAACTACATGTACGTACTATGGGGTAAGGGTAGGACAAGGATTTGGTTGAGGGTTAATTGCATGTAATTATGCATACTTTACTGTTACTTATTATGTTAAGTACACGTAACATGTAACAAGGACACTATAAAATAAAGTGTTAACTAAATTTTATAATTGCTTACACTCACGTAATGGACAGTTCTAGTTTTGTTTAGTAATGTTTGATCAGACATCATGATCACAGGCTTGATTGTTATCATGCCGGCTTCGTGGCCGTGTCTTTAGATGAAGTTCTAACGTTGATTATATAGCTGTCAGAAGTAATTGCACAATGGGAGGAAACATTTTATAGTTATATTTGTACCACCTCTGTCTCTTGTCCATGTGAAATCACAGTCTCATCTGATCAGCATCAGTTTGCCAGCAAACACAGATGGCGCACAGACAGGGATTCTGGACCTCATTCAGGAACCATGGTGTTATTTTACAGGCTGCACCCTATAGCACATTCTTACGGGTCTGCACGGGCACCAATCTTTAGTGAAGACTCTTATTTATTTATTGGCAGACGCACTTCTGTGGCTTATGCCTGCCAAGAACAGCAAATATAAATGAAACATGTCACATGGACAATACAAACAAGATGTTTCTGAAACGCAAGTTCTTCAGGAGAGCCAGGGAACAGTAGGGAACACTTCTGAGCAGCTGTTGGATGAGAGAGGCTGCTTGTCGAGAACACGGACTGGAGATAAAGCACAAGCCCCACACCCAGGCTGCAGGCCGCTGGACGGAGAGCCAGAGAGGGGAAGGAAGCTGTTTCTATCTGGGTCAGAGTTTGGATCTGGAAGCACTTTCCTTTTCCCCAGTGCTGAGCACCACCCTGTTTCGCAGTGTCTTCCACCGCAGCGCCATGTGGAAAATCCTGGAACATATTGCTGTTAAAGTGATGGATGGCAGCCCGGTGCGGAATGAGGTAGGGGGGATGTGGGATGGAAAGAAAAGTGCATCTGCTCCGTCCTTCACAAGGGGGTGTGTGTGCAGAGGAGATGAGATTACAGCTGAAGTCTTGCTGAAGGACTATAGGAATGAGATCACGTCTCGCTCTGTGATTTAAATTTTATTGTGCTTAGTCACAACATTCGTCATTAGTCTGATTGCGAGCGGCTTCTCATTCCTGCATCGTGCATTGCTCTGATTGGAAACATTTGGACATGGGATATCATTCATTTTATTTGGATGTTCCTCTTTCTGTAGTTAAGTGAAAGGGCGATGGGGAAACCAGGCTGTCCTAACAGATTCCATTCTTGGATGCCACCAAGAGAGAAGTGCCCTGTGGAACCTGCAGGCCCTGCAATGCTCTTGCTTTAAAATAGAAACTGGAATGAAAGCATTTGTATGCGTGTATGAATAATGCGATGGTTGCCACTGAAAGGAGGATACAACGTTTACTCACACTGGTGATGCAATGCTATATTTTTAAGACAAACCACAGCACCCACTTAGTTTCCAAACTACACACATCCTCATTCAGTGCAAACGTGTTACTTTATGGCCTCATTTTTGGTGTCACTTCTAAATTACAGATCTGATCTGACATTTATTATGAGCAACAGTGGAGGACCTAAAGGAGACATGTCATGGATGGCATATTTCACGCCAAAAGACACCACAATGACATTGGCAATTTGTTCCAAAATATGAAATCATAATAACAACAAGCACAAAAACAATTGACCACCTATGTTTACGTGTCCTCAGCTTCCAGTATTGACCTGCCCTGATGAACGTCACCTGTGAACCTTCTAACTGGTACATGGAGATTAGCCAATTAAAACAGCAGTCATTTAATGACACAGCACTATTGAAAACAGCTATTTTAATTTTGTTACACTAGACACTAACACTCCGTGGCGTCTTTTTTCTCCGTGGTGTCTAAAAAACATAATCCCACATAGTACATCCAAAATGTAAAAATTGGGAACGAGGGCTCAGTTTTCCAGGACTCAGTTCATGTGTTCACTAGGCCTGCTGTGTATTTGTGTAAATTACTGGAGCTCCTGTCAGCCCCCGCCCGCTCTCTCCACTCCTCATCACCATCAACAATTAATGGAAGTGCAGGGCGGATATCCCTCTCACCCTGCCAGACCCATGAGACACACACGCTGCTTCAGTGCTGGGCTCCTGCAAAGCGGAAATGTATAGCGTTGCCATGCCTGAGGTGTGAGAGCTTTCCTGTGCTTGTTTCAGATTCTGTGGGTCACTGGCCTTCATCACGATCGTTCAAATCTCTCTGTAACTGGAAATATGTTAGCGGTAATTGCAATGCTTATTGCTATTGCTCATACTAAGGCTTAGGGTTTTGTTTAAATCACTAAACCTATGTATTACATTTCATGGCATATCTTAGCTACAGACATGTATGACATCTCTAATCAAACAGCTTGCTTATGGGCGACTGTCACTGTAAACAAGGTTCAAGATTACTTTCAGATTTAAGGTGTAGTCACATTTACACCGTGTCCTAACTTCACGCGACACGCGATAAAAGGTATCTTTTCCATGTTTATCAGAGTTTTTGTCCTACCCAGACGCGACGGCAACACACGAAGTTTCTAATTTAGAAACGGTTCCTATTTCTGCGAACGTCGTGGCTGACAGAATGAAGAAATTACAGTGGTTATGAGTACACATTATTTATTTTTAGTTAAAAATAGGTCACTGTGCCACAAGCGATAACATAATTTACCTCCGATTTTGAAAGCATATAATATAACGTTCAAAATGAATTCTATGCAAACATACAACTGTACTTCACAACAAAATTAGTCAATGAGTATATTTTGTTAATGTTTTGATTTTTAATAATGTTATTTCTTGATTTGATTATGTCCTTACCCATTTCCAATGCGAGTGCGTGCCAGCAGTGCGCTTTCACCCACACACTGTTCTGAATGGCTGTGATTTTTGAGTGTCAGCGTCTCACAGTCGCGTCACGTATAGTGTGGACAGACACACTTGATGTGGCTGAAATTTTATCGCGTACACGTGTAGTTAGGACACAGTGTTACTGTTGCTCTAAATTTAATGGGCGAAATTCTGTCGTTCAATAGGAATCCATGCGATTTGAAGTTAAAGTTCCCCATGCACATCTTGCTATTTTTAAGATGATAACATTTGCTGTGCTGACCAACAAAAAGCTGCTTGGTTTGAAAGTGACTTCTGTGTGAGCAGTGCCTCATAGATCTCTACGCTATTGGCAAAGGACACTGGTCCTTTTTTGTACTCAATTTCACTAATGTAACCACACCTTTAAAATTGATCGTGGGAGAGATTTGTTCACACATCTCACACATTGTTGCACATGGTTGCTTGCTGCATAAAGGTGTGGTCACACTTGCAAAATTTGGGCAAAATAGCTCAATCATCAATCGAATAGTGATGCATGAAGCACCATTTACACAGTTTGCATACACTTTCCAACCAAGCTGATTTCATGGGAGCGCACGTTAAATCTGATTGATTGTTTGCGTGGTTAATCCAGTAGCCTTCAAACCGTATTCACTTTATAGCCCTTAATCCTGTAGTTGTGGGCACAGAGGACTCAGGTGTGATCCTAATTTTTATTTATTATAAATGTTCTCTCACTGTCTTCGATAATGTTTTGTCTATCCATTTATGGTGTTTTTATTTATTTTTTAATTTTTTTTTACTTCAAAAAGTGCCATATTTTCTATGTAAATTATGCTTATTTTTATGTTTATTTTTTTTTAACTATATTAAAATATAATTCCAATAAGTTCTTAGAGCTAAAACCTAAAGATGAAGTGACTTTGCTGTCACCTGGTGTCTTATTTTGGCTTATTTTTGAATGCTCTAAATTACAGTTTTTCTCATTCATTTCTATGGGTGCCCATTTTTTACCCAAAAACAAGATTAAGGAGTTTTTTCCCACCCACTTAACATTGTAGAATTAAGTCATAAAAAAATTGTGTGTGTTCAGGAGGCAAACTTTACGAAAATTATTTTTTAAATTAACTATTTTGCCCACATTTGTCCAGAATACGGTTTAGGGTTAATTTAGAGGTCAAAGAAAATGCTGGGACTGTTCAGTGGGTTCACTATTTACACCAGCAATGTTTCAACTTTGCATTGTGTCCTTGTAGTGATAACATGCTAATGTTTTACCTTTTTTTGTGTTTGTTTTTGCAGGATGAGTTGGACAGTTTAAGTCCTGTTCTTAGGGACTATCCACATCTCCATGAAGAAGTGAAAGCCTGGGTGAAAGATCAAAAAGTTCAGGAAATTTTTATGCAAGGTAAGCTTTATCACAGTAGTAGTTCTTCCTGAACCGACTGCCAACTCACTTTCAGTTATAGCTCTTTTCTTGAACGGAATGCTCACTCTTTAGGATCCAGGACAGAAAAGTCCCTTCCTTTTCACTTGGTAAGAATTACAGAAGTAAGGGTGTTGTTGTGGTCTTGGCAGAAGGTCTTGTTTACAAAGTCCATAACAAAATTCCAGGCCCACAATTAGTGATAATTGTTGAACTTGGCAGTTGACAAGGGCAGAATGGAAAGCATCTCAGAGCCAAAGGTTTTGGTAGGGAAACAGAGCACAAAAAGAAAAAAAAATGGCCTGTGGTTTTGTGCAAACGTTGCTCCATGGTTTATGTGCATGTGAAACTTGATGTCAGGAAGATGCATTTTGGGTTGTTGTAGGCACAAGGACAGCTAGCAAGGCATATGAGCAGTGTATTCAGGAGTAATTAATGGGAATGACCTGCCCTGCACTAATGAGCTCCAGTCAGTTTGGACACCTGCCAGCGTCCACTGCGCCTAACAGCATATACTGTAGATACAAGGTTTGATGTGTCATTTCTGAGGTAAAGGGCACCCAGAATTTTAGTTTGTTTTTTTTTTCATACAAGAGTAGACAGTTACCAAGGGCGGTTGAGCTCTAAAAATATCAAAAAGGCTCTATGAAAGTATTCTGACTCCTGCCCTGTTGAAATGAATTGAAAAATGAATTCAAAGAAAAAAAATCAGGGTAGCCAGTTATGTGATAATGTGTATATAAATGTGTTTTTTGTGTATAAAAAAGTTTATAGAGGGAATGCGCGTGACGTCACTGTCGGCCAGAGTGCCTGCAGTTCCTCACAGTGAGTGGCAAAAAGACTGAGCGGCTGTATATGTGTTCAGCGTGAATGCGGCGAAAAACAAACACAATACATATAAAGTGGGAAAGAGCTTTGCGATTGACTGTAAAACTAGATTTGACAAAAAAATCTGAGGTATATTTTTTCAGGAGGAGCAAATGGATCGCTGCAATTCACAGAAACAACTGGGTAACACTTTACAATAAGGTTCATTAGTTACTACATTAATTAACATTAACAAAGAATGAACAATACTTCTTCAGCATTTGTTAATCTTTGGTAATATTAATTTCAACATTTACTAATACTTTATTAAAATCTTGTTAACATTAGTTAATGCACTGTGAACTAACATGAACAACAATGAACAGCTAGATTTGTATTAACTAACGTTAACACAGAATAACAAATACAGTAACAAATGGTTAGTTAATGTTAGTTAATGCATGAACTAATGTTTAATAAATGAACCTTATTGTAAAGTGTTACCAACAACTGAACTCCAGTCAGTGAAAGTTTGATTTGCAGTTATCATTTTGTGTCAATATGCTGAATTTAGCTGTAAAACCATACCCATATATTTTGTATTGTTATATATTTTAACAACTCATCAATTCAATATTTATCATTGCATATTCTGCATTATTGGATGTTTTTTTAATAAACACTGACCAAAAAAAAAAAACAATAAATTTTTATGGCTGGAACTGGAAGATATGATGATATATATAGGCTATATAACACTGATATAAGTGATCACCCGGATTTAGACCTACCTTGATTGTATTTAAATAAAGCGTTCACAGGCAAATTTGCTTTATGTTTATATATTGCTTTTATAACCCCGATGTGGAAATCAGGCAAACATTAATGTCAGCCAACACGATTCCTGGCTGCATGTCAATATCCATGTATCACTGGATCTTTAGTAAGTTGTAAAGAACACTATATTGAGTCCAACATTTAGTTTAAATTGATAAAATTGTTCATTTAGTCGCATTTTCCCCTATTAAATCCAGTCACGTAGCAGATCTTTTGCCACTCAGTCAGCCTGAGGGGGTTGTTCTGGCGGGAATGTGACGTCAATGCATCTCTCTATAGAGTAGAAATGCCACGCTGAAATAGAAGGACTGTTATTAAATCAGTGTACTGATAAAAATCAAAGTACGTTTTTGAAAGTGTTTCTGGTTCCTGATATCTTCAGGTCCCTATTCATTGAATGGCTACCGTGTACGAGTTTACAGACAGGACTCAGCCACCCAGTGGTTCACGGGCATCATCACCCACCACGATCTCTTCAGTCGCACTATGGTTGTCATGAATGACCAGGTATGATCTGACACCATTCAGTGTTTCAAACATTTTTTGTTATTATTATTAAAATAAAACTGAAAATTGATGGAAAAATGTATAGTTTTCATTTCCATGGTTTAAAAAAACCCAACAACTCCATGTGCAGGTACTAGAGCCTCAGAACGTTGACCCTTCCATGGTACAGATGACCTTTCTGGATGATGTGGTCCATTCTTTATTGAAAGGAGAAAACATCGGTATCACGTCGCGACGCAGGTCTCGCTCTAGCCAGAACAGCAACACTGCCCACGTGAGTGTAACCTACAAGAGCACACACATATCTCCATCTCTATATGTGCTTTTGTGCATAGATGAGTCTAGAGCTAGATGATCAGCGCACCTGCCTTCCTGGATTAACATGGTTCACTGATATATGCCAGTTTGTATTTCTGTCTTGTGCATGTCTGTCCCAGTGTCTGTTTGTGCTTCTTACTGGACGTTGTGTCTGTAGCTAGCTTTGAAGTAAAGTTCCTATGTGCTTTTTTTTAAGATAACTAGAGCCTTGTAGAAAACACATATCATTGCTCCCTTCATCATTAACAAGACTTCTCTGTTCCACCTTGTTTTTTTGTTTTGTTTTTGTTTGTTTTCTTCTCTGTTCCCCTGTTTTAAACATTAATTGGGGATATGCAAGCAGACCACAGGAGGGAGACCAAGCGGCTCTACAGGAATCACTCAGGTACCGGGCCGTACCCCCTCTCTCCATAGATTTAGAGCTGCTTTTGTACCACCTGCATATCCCTGTCGATTATAATTATTTATAATTAATTTATTACAAGTGCTAATTTTCCAATTAATGCTTACCCCGATTACCGTTTCACGTGCTGTGCTTGCATGGATTAAATTTGGGGTGTGAATATTTGTTGAGATTTAGGTTTGGAAAGCATTTTTAAGAGCCATAGGAACTCTTCTTTTAAGCCTAGCTCTGTGACCACATTTTTTACAGTGTGTAGTGCAGTCGTTGCTGGCAAGGAAGTGTTTTTGATATTGGTGATTTTTAACTTAAAAATTCTCTCTCACTCTCTATAACCTAAATCCATTACAAGTCCTGCTGTGTTGTGCTCTTTTTGTGTTTTTCCAGGGTCATTACACACGTGCCCAGGCCAATAGCCCCAGACCTGTAATGAATTCCTCTGGCTCCACCCCCAAACAGGCCTCTCAGGCCCAGCAGCAGCAGCAGCAACAATCCCAGCATGTGCAGCAGCAGGGATCCCAGCAACACCAGCAGCAGCAGCAGTCCTCACCAGGTCAACAAGCGGCCCAGCGATCTTCACGTCGGAAAGGTTCCGATAGCAGCGTTCCAGATGAAGAGAAGATCAAAGATGAGAAATCGGACAGTGGAGGAAAAGGTAAAACACTGATTGTTCTTACACTAATTACACTACTGCAGTGCATTGTGTTTCTTATACGTTAAGGTGACAGGTAAGTCTGTAAATTATGAAAGAAAAAAAAGTAACAAGTTGCTTCCTTCTTCCCCTACCTGTATTTCATGTCTTGCTCTAAACTTGGTAAATGTGGAGGATTTTTCTATTACTTCTGGGAAATGTTTTCATAAATTATGCTTAAAGAGTAACTAAACACTAAACCAACTTTTTTTAGTTAATGATCTGTAAGAATGGATCTTTATTAATACCAGTCATTGATTCAAGTAACTTTTTTGACATTTGTGTATAAAGTGTTTTATTTCTACAATAAATGGTGTAAAAACATTAGTGCTGCCCTCTGAACGGTGGCTACTGCAGTTGAATTTTCCTATTGGATGTTCCGCTCTTCGTGCGTATGCAGGTTTCAGCTCACCACGCGAGCTACGCACTTGGCAGTATAAAAACCAGCTTGTTTCATCAAAACCACTGTAGGGAGTTAGGAGTTGGAATTGCGAGTATTGAGTGTTTTAGCATCTATTTTGTCCCCTCTATCTTTGCTGGGGTCTGCCCACTTTTTCAGGATTTTTCAAATATTGCCAGTGGGTGGAGTCAGGCTCTGACCAGGGGTTTAGTTACCCTTTAAAGGACTGTAGGTCTATGACTGAATTACTTTGTTTCAGTCTTGTTTGTATTTTGATGAGAAACGAAACAGCAGTTGAAGCTCTTCACTTATTAAAACAAAATCAATCTCCTCTGGATTAATTGGATTTTCCTCTATTATGGCTTTCATGTTATACAAAGGCCTTTTATATTTGGCTTGGCCTAGTGCTTTATATTTAAGTTGACGAAACCTTCTAGTGGATAAGTTCAGTGTTAGCTTCTTGGCTGGATGGCCACCTGGTAAAAGATCGTTTAGATCCTTCCATCATAATTCCTGCAGTACAGTGTTTGGCAGGGTGCTGGGTCTGTGAGAGATGAGGTGAGTGCAGCCACCGCAATGAAATGGACATTTTAAGTGTGCATAAATTCTACCAGAGTCCCATACATCACACTTCTAATGCAGCACTTAAGATTCAATCAGCCTTTAACCTAAGTACAAAATGACATCATCCTTATCCGTTCTTAAATAATCAGTTGGATTGAGTTTCTTATGCACTCTTGCATAAGCTTGCATTTAATTTTGTGTTCACTATTTTGTTTCTTGTTTGTGTTGAAAGTTTTTCCTGACAGAGTGGGTCTCTTTTTTCTAGATCCTTCTAAAAACAAAAGCAAGCAGACAAACAAGAGGAGGAAAGCAGATGAAGAAGACAAGAAGGGTAGTCTCAAGCGGCTCAAAACAGAAGCGTCTGACCTCTCTGAGAGCAGCGACTCTGAGAACTGTAACAAGCAGAGCGTAGACTCTTCATCAGAGCACAGTTCAGAGAATGAGCTCAAATGCAAGAGCGCTTCAAAAGTTCCCGAGGAAGAGGAGAAATCCCAGGGATCCAAGCCTGTGGACGAGTTGAGTGTAATCAACAGGCTGTCTCCCTGGGATGGAATGCAGGATAAATGCGTCAAGCCGGTGGCCGTAGAGGTAACTCAGCTGGCAGACAGTGAACGGTCTGGAGAAAAGAGATCTCAACTGCCTCCTCCGGCCTCCTGTACACAGAACCAAGCCTCTGTACCGGCAGAGGTCCAAAGCTGCATTGTCGAAATGAAAAGCACTGTGAAAACCCTCCCCAAGGACCATTACTGCACAGGGACACCTCGGACACACACGCCCAAGTGCGTGATTGATATCACAGAGGATGCAAACACGCAGCCTCAGTTCCAGAGAGAACTCTGAGGCCGTCTGCGGCCTTGTTGGCATCCCAGAAGTGTGATGCCTACATCTCCGAATCAAGACATTTGGTGCTAAACGCCTCCCTCTCAGAGTGCAGGAGGCCGGATGGCTCGCAGCAGCAGAACGCTCGCAGCATAGGCAGTAAAATTGAATTCGCCCACTCTGAGGTCATAAGGCCGGTGACATCAGTGAGTGAGTCAGCAGCCCTGGGCGAGAGAGGAAGCTCCAGCAGCAGTATACATCTATGGTCATTAAAAATGCCTGGCTAACCGAGGACATCAGGAAAACCCATAAACTCAGTCCTTCTCCTGAATCGCCCAAACCTAAGTCCAACTCGTCCCCTGACATCCTCAAGCCCAAGTGCAATCCTTTCACCTGACATCATAAAGTCAAAAACTCACAGTATTCATGAATCCTCCAAGCCCAAACCAAATACATCCCCTGAGGTGTCCAAACATAAACCTCGCCACCCTGAAAATCTACCACCAATAGGCCGTTTGGGACTCAAACCTGATCCAGATGTACCCCGTTCCAGTTTTAAGCCTGTGGTAGGCCGTGTGGCACTCTCTGAATCCACAAAAAGCCCTCTTGTTGTCGACAAAAATGAGCATTTTACGGTGTACCGGGACCCTGCATTGGTGCGTCCTGAATCGGACAGCAACCACGTGGCGTACCTGCACCCACACCTGCATTCACTACATGGTTCTTCTCACACCACGTGTCTCACACCCAGCTCACACCACCCATCCCACCTCCTCCCCTTCTCCCTCCATGAGCCACTCGGTGCACCACCCACACCTGCTACCCTCCGTACTGCCCACAATTTCACCAGCCTCTCTCCTGGGCAGTCATTCCCGGCTGGATTCCACAGGACTTGGGCACCTGGCCTTGGCCCACCACCATTCCCACCACCAGCAGCAGCAGTTCATCCAGCAGCAACAAGGGTTGCTGGCCCAGACACATGGAGGTGCCTCATATAACCAGCTTGGCCTCTATCCCATCATCTGGCAGTACCCAAACGGTACCCACTCCTACCAATCTGGGTACAAGTGGGTACATCCAGAGAATGCTGTCAATTCAGACTCCAGCCTACGGAGGGTAAGTGTGTGTGCCTGTCTGTTTACTAGCCCTGGCCGTAATAATTTTATATAGACAGTATTGCAGCAATGTGCATTGTGAATGAAAATGTACAATGTGTGACTGAGGTTGTTGAAAGGAGATCCTTTAGAGGATGGACAAATACTGTCTTTTTCTCCTGTTGCTGTCAGGGATTGTTTGTTTTGAACTCAGCCTGAAACAATTTACGCTAAAGCAATTAAGCTTAATATGCTTGGATGTGCTGTATCATGTCTGGAAACCTTTCCGAGCTATTAGAGATAGGCATTCATGATAATTCAGTCAAACTTAAATCTTTTTTTAAGTTCACCCCAAAAATAAAAATTCTGTCACTAACTGTCATTGATAAAATTGACAATCTGAGAGCTGAGATATTTTTATATCATAACTAACCTGCTCTGTCTAGTCTGTTGATCTCCGTGTCCTCTTTGCTTTGCGATTTTTCTGTGCGTGACAAAATGGATGTGTGGCGTGGGAGCTAGACTTAGTCGCAGACCGCCTAAACCGAGACCAAGAGACTACCAAGATGAGAGGGTATCGAGACCAAGTCGAGATCAAGACGAGAACGGAGGGAGACTAGTGTTGTTGAAGCTAAGCAATAACTCATAAGATTTTGTTTTGCATTGCCTGCCTATCTCTGCTGATTAAGAAGTCTCCAAATTAATCCATTCTGCAACTTTTAAATACATAATTATATTTTTAAAAACGAAATTTTAAGCCTAAGTGCAGGATCCGAAAGTTTCCTGCACTTAACACACACACTTGGAGCGTTGGTGGTGCGCTCCAAGTCATCTGTCAGTTGTGCAGTTACCCAAGATCTTTTTCAGTTACCCTACTTTTTTAAGGTTTTTTTTAAATCAAGTGATCAAAGTGCTCATTGCCGCTGCGATCAGTGGTGCGGATACGGTGTTTTCTCGTGTGGCTCGCGCACACCGCACTGTCTTCACTTTTATCAATTGCGGATATCGTCATGGATATTGTAGTATTGTATTGCTAAATCCCCCGACCACTATGTCGGTCTGAGACAGTGAGACCTAGACAAGACCAAGACAAAGACCAAAGACCGGCAAGACCGTGACAAGACCGAGACCACGTAAAAGTCTCAAAACATACATCACTTGAGAGAGCGTATGAAAAGTGTCGATTGCGTGTCTCACAGTGAGTTTGTGAGAGTTGGCAGCTCTGAATGGCGCTAGCTTGGTCAAAATCAGCGAAAGCTGTCTGTAAAATGAATGCAGTTCAAACTAACAATAAAAATGTAATATAAACAAAACGGATATGAAGATATTCACTGGTGTAAAGGTGAAGGGGTGTAGCTTGAAGATGTCATATTTAAATATCACTTGACATCAACCAAACCGTTCCTCTTGAGTCAAAATTTTCTGGAGTTGGCTTGGCTTTGGCTATGGCTCTAGGGTCGTCAAAGGTAGGGGCGGAGCATACAGACTATGCCATTTCTCGTTTGTTACTCTAGAGTAGACCAACTCACTTTCTGGAGGTATACTGCCCCCATCTGGTATGGAATGTGGAGTATGAATTGATTTTTTGCAGCTTACACAGCACCTTTAAGAAACATTCTGGGTCAAATACAAGTTTAGTTCTATTAACAGCTTCAATAGCTATCTTTCCATCCACCCAGTTTTATGCACATTTTGGGATATCAAATAATAAAACATTGGATGGAAGCACCAAGATGCACATAAATGTACAAAAAAACTTATTTGAGTCGAATCAACTTTTTTATTCGATAAGAAAACATGCACATATACTATAATGGAAACTCTTTTATCGAATAAATTAATTGATGCTCATCAAAAAAGACATGCGACACCAAAATGGTACGGCATAACTGGACAAACCAGAGTATCTCGTTCCACAGCATTTCAAATGCTGCTTCAATTGGTCATTTTTAAATGAGGAAAGTCTGTCATCAAAGTGGTTCATCATAATTGCCTCCCAGAACTGTCTTACAATACTACGTAAGATAATGTGATCCATTTTATTACAGTTTGTCTGTGTGCTCTTGAGGCACAAGTAATTTTTATATATGAAAATTAGTATAATATACAATGCCTTTTTCCACTGCAGTAACTTACATTTTTCTTATATCTTTCTGGTATAAGGCACTTGTTTATCAGGAAGTGATGATTTTGTTCTCTGCAGTTCACTGGATGGAAACGCTACTCTATCTCTCATTTTTCTCATTTTTCTCTCAAGTTAAATTAGCAACGATGGATGGAAACATAGCTAATCGCATAAAGGGTGTTATACCACAGAAAATAATACAATAGTTTCCATATAGACCTTTTCCATTTCTTTCACCCCAGAATATTCCAAGATAATCTAACTCAACTGTAATTACTTTGTTTTATATTGTTCATTATAAGCATGTGTTTGAGAAATCACAGAATAAGAGAGAGTCATTCTTATACGCAATTTGTTTGTTCTGACTTCTGTTAGAGAAGTGTATGTTGCCTTGAGTGCATTATGACCTTCTGAGTGTGTGTGTGTTTTGTGTTGCAGAACACTCCCAGCCCCTGGCTGCACCAGCCCACCCCTGTAACCTCAGCAGACAACATGGGGATTTTGAGCCATGTCCCGGGCAGACCAGCCAGTGCAGAGCCTCATAGACCCATCAAGATCAGCTCACACTCCAGCCCACCACTCTCCAAAACCCCCGGAGAACTCCACAAAGAGTGAGCACGCATACACTTGTGTCTCTTTTTCTGTCATTAACACACACGGTTAATCCATTCCCAGAGTCCTGCAGTGCCTGGAACTGCAGCTAGCTGTTAAATACCTTGTGACCAGAGGTGGAACAAATGCCATGTGATAGGAGCACTGTACGCTCATTCAGTGACTGGGCGCATAATTAAACTATTCTATTATAGCCCGCTGAATGTCTGTACTCATTTGAACCACCTCCAGTGCTGTTATCTAATATCTGGGAAGAAACATACTGTAGCACCTACCCTAGTAATAAATATTAGTCCAGCATCACTAT
This sequence comes from Hybognathus amarus, assembly GCA_030378365.1. Taxonomy (NCBI): domain Eukaryota; kingdom Metazoa; phylum Chordata; class Actinopteri; order Cypriniformes; family Leuciscidae; genus Hybognathus; species Hybognathus amarus. The sequence goes on from JAQIUQ010007654.1 coordinate 549,263, forward strand.
AACTATTGTACAAATCGCTTGCAAATTAAAATATTCAATGTGTTTGATATTTTCAGATATGCAGGTATAAATTTGTAACTGTTTTCTATTATTAAAGTTTTTACGGTGTTGATTTATTTCTTGAATGGCTGTTTCAGGGATCAGGACAAGAATGTGTTTGTAGACCCTCTGCGTGGCCTGTCCAGTGTCCACCTTAAGCAAGAGCAGGACCGCAGCCGGACACCTGAACAATAAGGAGCTACATCGCCTCTACATGGAGCCACCCCACAGCAAGCAGCAACTACCACCACGCATGCCTCAGGATGGGCCCGACCGCACCAGCAAATATAAAGAAGAGAACCGCCGCATCCTTCTGGAGAGCATTGAAATGGCCCCCTTCACAGCCAAGATTCGCGCCGGAGAGGCAGAGCGTGAGCCCTACTCCCGCATTTCCTCCCAGCCCAAAAGCCATGAGAAAGAGGTGGAGCACTCTGTAGCTGATCTGTACAAGTACAAACACTCTATATCCCAGTCCCTCCCGCAAACCAACTACTTCACCACACTGTCAAATAGCGTTGTAAACGAGCCACCACGACTTTTCCAATCCAAAGATCTCAATCCGTACTTCGACAAGGCACCCACAGCCTCTAGCCCCTTGTCTTTGAGCTCGGTATAACTCTAGCCACACCAAGTCTTTGTCCAAGCCTCCCCCTCTCATTAAGCACCAGCCAGAAGGAGAGGGACTGGTGGGCAAGATCACCGAACAGCTCAGTCAACAAGCACCCATACACTCACTCAGTACCTCAGTGGTGACACTCAGTGAACGCTGCAGCCCAGCCATCTCTCCCTCAAGTCAGCCCAAGGGCATGCCAGCCTTGCGTAGAGCACCAGTCTTTCGCCCACCCACCCAAAAAGCGATTGACCGCAAGGAGGGGCCCTACGGTCGCCTTTCCCCACCCACACTCACCCCAATCCAGCCTGTTAGCTCGGCAGGAAAGGTGTCAGAACAGCAGAAACCACCCACCCTGCTCCCAGAGCTCAGGGACGGAAAAGTGGAGCCGAGCTGGGCTCGGCAGAATCCTGGCAGACTAGCGGGGAAGCAAAGAGCCACGAGAAAGTGGCCTGGCATTCAGAGAATAGCCAAGGGAAGCCGCAGGCAGCCATGGCATCTGTTATTGTCCGCCCTTCTTCTTGCATAAAATATGACGGTTCTCTAGGTCCCAAAATTGCCTCCAAAGAGCAACTTGGTGGCAGATTGTTTGCTGGCCGCACTCAGTCAGACTGCCTGAAAGTGGCAGAGAGCTGGGAATCTGGGAGAGTCATCCTACCAAACACAAATTTGGAGGATCCCAGTGATCAGTACAACAAAAACCTGATTAGAGCATCACCAGGTGTCGTTCCCAGCTCAGTAGCAGTTGTGGCCAATTCTGTGTGCAACACTAGGACTAATGAAGCAATTTCTACTGCCAGCAGTACGTTTAGCACGCAGAGCTACAATGGAGCAGATCTTTTGTTCTCTACCTCTGGCACTAGTGGTAGTTCCAGACTGGAAAGCACTGCTTCCAAAATCCGCCCTCCCGCTGTTGTTGAGTCACAGGAGGGAGGTTCGAGAACAACCTCCCCTAGTTCACTGTCTCAGGCCTACTCTGCTGACTCCACACAGGCCTACTCAAAGAACTATGTTCACCTGAAGAAGGCCAAAGCGGCTCTGGCTGCGGCACAGTCTCGTGGTTCCAGCAGCGCCTCTGAGAGTGAGAGCAGTAGTGTCAGATCCTCTCAGGACTCGCCCACCATTGCCCAGGATAATTCCATGCCCAGCAATCCTCCCAGCAAAGCCAGCCCATTGCCCAACGGACAGCCAGCACAGGTGTGCCAGTCTAACTACCACAAGCTCAAGAAAGCCTGGCTCACACGACACTCGGAGGAGGACAAAAACACAAACAAATCTGAAAAGGGTGGGAATCCCATATCTGAGCTAATTAAGCCATGCTCCGTCAACCTGATTGCCCCTGCACCTAGTGATGTGGATCTAGGCAAGGACAGCAAAGTACAAGAGGACAAGCTATCTCAGGAGGATAGAAAGACACGGCGTACCCTCAAGCGTTCCTACGAATCGGGCTCGGAGAGCGGTGATGACTCGGACTCCAGTGAGAGCAAGCTTGAACAAAGGACTAAACGGCAACCGAAGCCCACTTACAAAAAGAAGCAGAACGACTTGCAGAAAAGGAAGGGAGACAATGAAAAAGAGGAGGATGAGGTGAAGCCAAACGGTATTTTCCGAAGTGCCAAGGAAAAAACCAAGCTTAAGCTGGCCAGTACTGAGTAAGTGCGCCTTAGTCCACATCACAGTTTGAACATGCATGTTTAGTACACTGCAAAGTCATTTAGCTTGACCGGTCTCCCAAGGGTCAAAAGTAAATTTTTAGTGAAATTGTATTTTTCTATGGCACATTTAATTAGGGATGCGCGACCGGCTTTGACACGATACTGCCATTTTTGCCTGATCGGTTATCGAACAGACAAGGCCGATCCAAATCTGTTGTTGTGCGTGTACTATTCTATGCTATTGTTAAGCCCCTCAAAAGGCACAAAAACATTCTAAAGTACCATAAAGTTTTCGTGCACCTTATTATAAGTGTTCTGAAGACATTATATGACATTAAGTCAGGGGTTCTCAACTCCAGTCCTCGCGACCCACTGCTCTGCATATTGTGTATGTCTCCCTTGTTTAACACACCTGATTCAGATCCTCAGCTTGTTAGGATAGACGTTAGAGTCTATCCTAACGGAGCTGAGGATCTGAATCAGGTGTGTTAAACAAGGGAGACATACACAATATGCAGAGCAGTGGATCGCGAGGACTGGAGTTGAGAACCCCTGCATTAAGTCATTAAATTCAAGATCACGTAAACTTTTCCCTCCGCTGTGGCTGTCAGGCAGTCTCTATTCAGCGTTCAAATAGCGCGTCATTCTCCGCTCGGGATGCGCATAAGCGCTTTGTGCCGCACTGTACCGGAGCCTTTCATATAGTAATGCAGTGACGCGATTAAAGCTTATTAATAGCCTTTCTTGTTCTGTCCTATCTATTATATGTTGCTGCCTCATTAAACAGCTGCGCTACACATTTAAAACATGTCTCAATTTAATAGTAGCCTTGGCTATATCTAAAATAATTTATCTTTAGGATTTTTTTTATCTTGTTTTTCATTAATGTATTTTACAACAATACAAAGAGGAATGTGTATTATCCACTAATCTAGTTTCTAATAGCATTTTTATCATAGATTGAAGATTTGTCATATATCTTTTTTTATTTGTTGTTTATCTTTATAATGAAGTTGTCTGTATTAAGTAGATTGTGTTTAATACACAAAAGAGTGATTATTAGTTTAACACACAGAGTTATACAAATTCTACTTGATTAAACTGCACTGGTATCAGTATCAGTTGAATACTCAGAATGTTTACTATCGAATCGGTTCTGAAAAAGATGGTATCGGAGCATCCCTACATTTAATATTAGATAAAAAATTAGATAAAGTGAATATGTTAGTACATGTTCCAAGTGTTGTTGTATTGAAATATATTCCCAGAATAAAGGCTTTAAAATGTAGTAACTTCCTCCACCAGTGAACCAACTTTTTTTTGGATAATGTTACCTAGGCTAGAAATTATTTTAACTAATACCTAAATAACTGTTTAGACATTTTAAGCTGTTTTTGTACTTTCGGAAATGCAGCTTTTATACAAATTTGGCAATCATTTTTAGTAGTTGATAGTTAAAGGGTTAGGGTCACCTAAAAATGAATATTGTCATTAATGACTCACCCTCATGTCATTCCAAGCCCGTAAGACCTCCGTTCATCTTCGGAACACAGTTTAAGATATTTAAGATTTAGTCCGGGAGCTTTCTGTCCCTCCATTGAAAATCTATGTACAGTATATTGTCCTTGTCCAGAAAGGAAATAAAGACATCATCAAAGTAGTCCATGTGACATCAGTGGGTTAGTTAGAATTTTTTTAAGCATCGAATGATCGAAAATACATTTTGGTCCAAAAATAACAAACTATACAGCATTTTATTGTCTTTCGGTTCTGTTGTCGATCCGCGTTCAGTGACGCTGCTGACGTAAGACGCTGCTGATGTGTTATCAGTGTTATTTCGTGTTCTACAGTGAGGATCATCTCAAGTAAAATGGATTGTGAATGCCGTTCTGAATGTTTCATGTTAAATGTGTGTGAGAAAGAGAAAGGTGTGTTTGGTGAACATCTGGATAGCAGCTGTGCAAATAGCTTTTCCTAGAATGCTCACGTTTATGTGGAAAACATCTCCAAGATCACTTGGGTTTTTATTAGCGCTTTCTGATGATTGCTGTGTGCAAAACGGAGGCTCTTTGTAACTTCATAGCTTCTAAAGCTGTAGGTCAATGTGACAGTACAGCAGGTCACAAATGTCAGTTATGCTTGCTTGTGGTTACAACTAAAACAACTACTCTTCAAACCCTGCACACTTCTCTCACTATCCCCACCTAGTGATAGACTCATATATCCCGGCTACAGCTAATTATTTAGTATAAATGTGATTTTAATGTGTTTTTTTGTATGCAATACATTGTTTAATGGATAAAGTAATATAATCTATGATATGCAATCTGTGGAAATAGATGGCATTCCCCGATCAGTACTGAAGGACTGGAGGAAAGTAAAGAAGCTAAAACAGACGGGCGAGTCCTTCCTGCAGGATGACTCGTGCTCTGAAATCGGACCCAACTTACAGAAATGCAGGGAGTGCCGTTCCATCCGCACTAAGAAAGGGAAGAGTCGGCCCACTCACCTGTCTTCTGCCGCTTCTACCACTTCCGTCGGTGAGTATAAAGTGAGAAGCTTCATACCATGTTTGCTTTGCACCCATCAGGCTACATGGTAATACTAATAATTTGTGTAGTGTAGTAAATAGAAAGGGGTGTTGCTGCCGCACACAAATTCTAACACTGTAGTGCAGTAGAAATAGACAATATAAAGTCAATACAAAATAGGGAACATGACAAGAAAAACAGAAGATGGTTGTTTCTAGGTTTTAGAAATGATGAAATAGCTTTTTGCAAAATGTGAATTACAGTTTTAAAATAATAAAATATCTACTTTTCTCTACTCTACTCTTAAGTCTGACAATAAGCAAACAACATTTCCTTGAGCATGAGTCATTTGAATTGTTTAACTGTAGCTATCCCTCAATTAATTGTGTTTAAAAGATTTATGGAAGTTATTGAGTCCCATCTGTGGGGACAAAGTAAATGTAGATGTGTGTTTTCAGTGGCAAAGATTGGGACATGGATTCTAACTATTTTTGACATGTATAAATATACTTACCGTTGCTAGGCGCCTTGATGGTTGTCTTTAATTATTCTTTCCATTTAAAGTAGGCCAGGCTCATCTTGGTTGTTCTATAAAACGAGTCTAATGTCATTTCACAGAATGCACTAGTATTAAGTACTTGTGCTCTTTAACCGGTTTTCTCATTTTGTTGTCATAGAATTGCTCTGAGGAAAGGAAATAAACTCTAATTGCACATTCTCGTCCTCATTTCCAGCCTCTCATACAGTAAGAACGGAGTGATCCGGATTGATGGCTTCTCCTCTCCTGATCAATATGATGAAGAGGCGCTCAGTCTCTGGGCTCCTGATGGTTATGAAGAAAACAACCTGGACCTGGAGACCTCTAAATACATCCTCAGCTACATTGGAGACAAATTCTGTCAGCTGGTTTTAACTGAGAATAATGCAACTACATGGATAAAGAAAGATGGTGCGTTATATACTGCCCAAAAAGCCTTTCCTATTTATTTAACAGTATCAACACATACATGACCTCCTAAAACATTGTTATCTGTACACCATTACAGCAGGCTAAGTCAAAAGTGAGAAAGGAAAAAGAAATAGTGGGTGAGCTCTATGAATGTCCGTTTCATCCTTCTCCTGTTTGCTTTGCTCTGCAGCCAAGATCGCCTGGAAAAGAGCAGTCCGTGGAGTGAGAGAGAGCTGCGACGCATGTGAAGCCACATTGTTTAACATTCACTGGGTCTGCCAAAAATGTGGATTTGTGGTGTGTTTGGACTGTTACAAAGCCAAGGAGAGAAAGAGCTCCAAAGGTCAGTCGTCATTTTCATATTCACCTTTGAACACTGACTGTGCTTGTACTCTCCTGCTGTTGATATGCACTAGGCTCAAAAACCCTAACTGGACTGGAAAAATGCCCAGATATTTATAATATTGGTGCAAAAAAAGTAATATTTTAGTAAATTATTTTGCTTTTATTATTATTATTATTATTATTTACTTACCTTAATCTAACTTTGACTAAAACATAATCAGTTATTATTATTAGGGCTGTCAAATGATTAATCTCGATTAATCACATCCAAAATAAAAGTTTTTGTTTACATAATATATGTGGGTGCACTGTGTATAATTATTTTGTGTGTGTGTATATATATATATATATATATATATATATATATATATATATATATATATATATATATATATAAGAAAAAATATTATTTATATATAAAATATTTATATTTATATATAATATAAATTATATATAAATCTATTTACAGTATATACATGAAAATATTTCTTAAATATATACAAGCATGTGTGTGTCATTTGACAGCCCTAATTATTATATAAATAATTTAAATGTGACGGAAAAACAAAACACTAAACTTGGTTATGGTATTTAGTTTCAGTAAAAAAAAAAAATACAGCTACAGGTTTTATTTTACCATGCAAAAAAATGCATGAAAAACAAAAGCTCACAGGAAAAAGCATACACTGACTATAGACGAATCCGGCGAAACTACCGGAAGTTAGCGGGCGCCATTACTGAGCTGTTGCTGGGTAGTGTTGCGCCATTGCCTCCTATTGTTTTAGTTACAACTTGTGTCCACTGGAATAAACAGCCCGCGATTTACGACTGTCACTAACGTTACAGACGTTACCCACTGTATAATTTCGAGTGGGTAAACAGTTTTCGTTATAAATTGTTTCAATGGTGGCAGTAAAATTTTAATTTTGAAGAGAAAACATTGTGAATACCCGGGTCGACTGCCCCTGTCTGGTGCCGTACGGTTTACACAGATTTTCTGGGCGAGTACAAGACACGGACATTTGCGTATAATAACAATTATTTAATGACATAAGTAAAAAATATAATAAATATGTGATTTTGATCAGCAAAATCTCCTCTCTTGCTATTTTTTTCTATTCAATTAACATGCTATGGTCATTAAATGGCTTTCCTGAGCTAAATGTAATGTTATGTGGCATAATTGTTCTTCTACTGTTGTTATCTTGACCTCTTTCCATGGTTTAAAAACACTAATTGGTCGATATTATGTATACTGTCTAGCTGTAACGTTACCTTACCCTTGCCTGTTGCAATGTGAAAATGAGATAAATAATGGACACAAATGAAAAACATGAATTTGTTTATTTGATTTCATTCATTTATTTATTGTTGCCAAATGGACAGGTCTTTTTATAGTTTCCTCGTTAGCAAACGTTAGCCTAGCTAGCTTGCCAAGCTATTTTCATAAATAATCTGTAAGATCGTTTGTACCTTCATCTGTGACTGGAGGCCACTATCTAACATCATCAAACCAACAAGTCATTCTGCCTGGCTGTAGCTGCCATCGAGGGTGCGTTTGCGTTATCACCGAGGTTTGTTTACATACCGGTGCATGAATGCCTATGCCGGTGTAACAGCTCAGTAATGGCGTCGCCACAAGATGGCAGCCTACACAATAACGCTCGTCGGATTTGTCTATAACATAATCAGTTATTAATTTTTTCTCTCTTGTTTTTTTTTTTTTTTTTGGATGAAAGACTTTTTTGTTTGATTAAAGACAAAACTGTGCCCAGTTGTTCATATAAAATAAGCTTAAAATACAATGAATAAAAACATGTCATAAAAGGTATAACTTATGACTGCTAGTGTGTAGTTTTTGCTTTGGTTTGAATGGCAGCACTTGTGTTTGTGTGCTGTAACGATGTGGCAGTTGTTCTTGGACTGTCTAGCTTGGCTGTCTCAGGGGGTTGAGATGTGCCTCTGTCTCTTCCTCGTCTTTGTTCGCCTCATTTAAGTCCCTCATTCTTGCTGTCTTCTCCAGGCTTGAATTCTGCCGTAGGGCATAAAAAACCCTCCAGCTCTAGAGGTGTCATTTCTGCTGAATCACATCATCGCATCTTTTCCTAAAAGGCTCAGAGCTCCTTATTTACTTTGAAGCATAAACACCACGACTCCTCTATGAAAAAATAGGCCAGTGACACCCTTCTCTGTGCGTGTTGTTGCTCTCAGTCTCTGTGAGTAATCCACCTTCTTTTATTCCGCAGATAAAGAGCTGTACACTTGGTTGAAGTGTGTCAAGGGACAGCCTCATGATCACAAACACCTGATGCCAACACAGATCATTCCAGGAACTGGTACGGAAAGAGATGCTTTCACTTTGTCGTGATCCCAGATTGCTTGTAGTTACGCCTTTGGCTGGAAGTAGAGAAAGCGTGCTTTTTGACTTTTTTATTTTGTCTGTGTTTTAGTTCTGACGGACTTGGTGAACGCTATGCACATGCTCAGGGAGAAGTACAGCATTAAATCACACTGCTCGTGTGCTGTGAAGCAGAACACCCTCTTCAACAAACTGCCATCCACCAATGGCGTCTCCCAGGTATGTGTGTCAATGGGCAGACCATAGTCATGCCATTTTGTAATTTTACACGAATGCAAACGGAGCTGTGAGGGATGTTTGGTTGTGGTACTGGATGTTGAGAATCTGATGTCAGTACACTTCAAAAATGATTTTCCTACTTAGTATTTTTGTCTTGTTTTCCAATACAAATATCTAAACATTCATAAAGTAAGATGCTACAGACATAGCACTGATCAGTTTTGAGATTTTTGGTTTATTTGGCCAAAAGATGCCAAACAAATGCATTTTCATAAGATGTCGTTTCCTCCTAATGAAAATAAAATATCTAACATACTCTTTTAAGGGTTTATTTTGTTCTACTTTATCTATTTGCATCTGTAGATTTCAATTACAATACATATCTGGCCATTTTCTCAAAATGAGTTTTTTCTCTTGCTTTTTTGAAATCTCCACTTCAGTGGCACTTACATACACCACACATTATAGTTTTATTCCTACCTGTATTCTAAAGGTTTTTACTTAGGTGTTTATTTATCATTTGCCTGATTTTAGACATTTTATTTCTAAAAACATGGTGATTTTTATTTTATTTTTTCTGGCTGTTGACAGTATTTTCTGATTATGTATGGAGTGATAAAACAGATATCCAGAATCTCTTCCAGAATATATTTGCCTGTAATATGTCAAAAAAATTAAACTTTGAACCTGAAATTTCTTTGGAAATATGCTAATTAGTGCGCAGTTATTTATTTAATGTAATTTGCATATTTAAACATAATATTTCAGAAAACTTGTAATACAGTTTTTGTTATAATCAACTGGGAAAGTATAATAATATAAATTAGTTAATTATTAGTTAATTATTACTTTATCCTATTCATCTGGGGTGTCTTGCCCTAACTTGAAGCAAAATTACATCTGCCAATGGGGTAATTCAGTTTTGGCATTTTGCATTTCATGTAAATATATCTTTATTTTAGAATTTACTGGACAAAGATAGGTGGTTTGCAGTCACGTGATTGTGTTGACGCGCAAAATTCAGATGGAGGGCAAGGAGTGAAGAGCGCAATGGACGAGACGGAGGAAAATCCGTACTGTACTACTTTAAGACGCTATTACAAGAGAAATATATAAACAGAAAATCTAAACATATGTTGGACGTGATCCTTACGTTATGAAGAGGAGCGATTTTCAACTGAATTGAGAGATTTTCCTGCCATCGAGGCTGTAGATATCAGCAACTACCTCGTCTTACAGACATATCTCGACTTTACAAAGTTCGGAAACTGGTACGTTACACAAAAAGCCACATAAGTGTATTTAAACACCTGAATAATGTAATTATAATAAGCCACATAAATAATGTAATAACTCGCATTTGACGAAGCGATCACTGCACACACACACACACACACATGGGCATTTTCCCATTCGGCTCCTCTCGACCGCAGACGTAGGTTTGCAAGGCATTTTCCCTGGTGTTTTTCTGTCAGTTTCTTGTATATTCCCCCTTATGAACAACAACTTTTGGCACATGGTAAAAACTTCTCGTGGTTTGATCGATTTGAGCAACCATAAACCACGCAAAACATAGGCATTTTGAGTTTGTTATAGTGCTTCCTAAATATACAAAATCACTTCCTGCCCTCCAACTGCATTTTGCGCCGTGGCAACAGCAGTGGCGTGACGTCATATGAAAACAAGCTATAAAAACTGACTGAGCCTGGGTTCTCCCAAGGTTTTCTTTTCTCCATTGGGTCATCTGATGAAGTTTTAGGACACCATCGGGTCACTTGATGGAGTTTTTCGGTTCCTTGCCACTGTTGCCTTTGGCTTGCTCAGATGGAGATATTCTAACTAAATGACCCATCATACCATTGATCAGCTCTACCAAACTTGATTGTCTTTTTCATGAATAAACAAACACTGTTAAGTTGTCTTGATTGATACTGTGAAGCAGCTTTGATACAGTCTGTATTGTGAAAAGCGCTATATAAATATATTTGACTTGACCTGACTTGCCTCAGCAATTTCTGTAAAATGATTCAGTCAAATGCTAAATCCAGTAATCACATGATAGGTAAATTCTGATCAGCGTGAGAAAAGTAATGGATACCATGTTACAACACTCTGTGTTTGCTACTTCAGCAGTGACCTGGTGTGACTCAACTCAATTCTGTTCAATAGATTGCACTGTTGAGTGTTCAGCCAGTAAAACATTAATACATTTTGACAAACCAATCAGATGTGATTTAAGGCCTTAAGACAGTTCATCCAATTGAGCAAACCTTACATCCATCCCTCTCAGCCACATTCCCGTTCACATGAAATGAAACTGGGCATCAGCCTTGAGTACGCCTCATGAAAGTGTGTGCTCTCAAGTGTAAACACAAACTCTCACACTTCTCAATCACGTACCGATTTTCACATTCTGTTCTGTGCTGGAATGTTGAATTCAGTCCTGGTTCATCTCTCAACCACTAAAAGTCCACAATATTTCCCCTCACTCCCCTCAAACTGCTGAGCTGTCTCTGACACACTCTTTCTTTTCACAGGTGTTACAGAACGTGCTCAATCACAGCAACAAAATCTCTCTGTGTAAGCCTGAGGGCGGCCAGCAGAACTCCTCTCTGAAGCTGGAGGCCAATGGAGGGAGCAGTCCCGTCAGCGACACCAGCACTGACAGCAAGTTCACCCCGCCCGAGTCCCAATCACCTCTGCACTTCCTGGCCGATCTGGCCGAGCAGAAGTCCCGCGAAGAAAAGAAGGGTGGGTACAAAACAATAAAACTACAATAAAAAAAGGTACGATTGAAGTTATTGGTAGCCAGGTGCCGGAGGTCTGCCAGCTGCCCTGTGTTTTTCCTTTCTCTGCGAGCGTGTGCGTGCTTGACAGGCCGCCAACATTCCACAATCCTCACATTTAGTGGTGTACGTTACAGGCCTTCTCAGTTGTGAGCTCCCACAGTCTGAAGAGCTCACCTAACCACATGTTTATCCAGTTCTTCAGCTGCTCTCACATGCCGAACACGCTGCTCTCTCCCAAATGAACTGCACTTAAAAGACCATCAGCCCTGTGGTCGTTGGCACTCATTCAGTTCAGTTTGTTGCCCAGTACAGCACATAGAGCTGTGCTTAAGTTACATTTTTGATAAGTCTACATTTTTTACGTTTTATGTCAACTGGGAAAACCCACCACGTGGTGAAATTTGACATATTACAGGTTTTGAGACCCTATTAAAGCTATATTGTACGATGTTAAAAATCGGTCGAGAAAGCCTGAGACGGTAGGGAAGTTTAAAAAAACTCATCCCGCCCCTCCACACACACACACACACACACCCTCCCTTTGTGCTACCTGAACCCTGACCTATGTCACTTTTGAGTTCACGTCAACGCAAGATTAGCAACACATGAAATGTTCTAAACTCCCCACCACCATTAGTATAATACTACTAGTATTGCTAAGGTTTTCAGTAATTGTTATTGCAGCACACAGCGCATCTTGTTCAAATTCCGAATCGGCTCAAACAGAAACCCGCTAAGCGGCATACTGAAATATATTCAAGTACTTTAAGAAATATAATTACTTTGACCCGTGATAGGTGATGCTAAACGGCTAACACTGCCAATGCTGAACCGGCAGCATCATCATGAGCAAGTTGTCAAACTGATAAAAAGCTATTTATGTTACACGTCACACCATAAAAGTATAAATAAATGTTAACCTGTTAATAAATACTTACCTGACAAAAAGTCATCCGTGTTCGGCGTCGGTTTTCAGTCCCAGATCTCCCTTAAGCTTCCTCCAGTTGTCAATGGTGGACCCTATATTTATTCTACTTAGAGTCTGGCGTTTTTTTTTTAATCTCTGCTCTTTCCTCTACAGACTTTCTCTTTCGTCCAAACCTTAGAGTAGGGGCAAGCAGGGTCCGCTTGCTGCTGTCGTTTATATTTTTATCCATTGCTGATCTGACGCTACTTAGCTAGCTACATAGACTGTCTGTCAGCTGCTTGCTCGTGCTAGGAGGGGGCGGGGTCGGGTGCGGTTGGGTTGAAGATGCGAGCGCCAGGCGGAGTTTCAAGTGGAGCTGGTGATTGGATGAGAGCAGTTGACCAATGTAAGCTGTCTGGCCGGACAGCCAATAGAGTGAATGGATTTTTTTCATTCTTTCTTTCTATTCATATTGTTAGGATTGCAAGCTCATTCCAAATCTGTTTTTATTTCTTTTATCGTTTTTGTGTAACAAAAGTTATGGTTATCTGAAGTCGGCTGATCGCTATGATTTTCAGAAATGGAATTTTTAGAAAAACATGTTTAATTAAGGGTCACGTCCTGCTAGCGTGACGACTGGGGCTCTTTATTTATTTGCTTTTTTTCATATCACATATTTTAGTAATCATCATAGATTAGGTATCATTCGTAAAGCTTACAAACTCAATTCATCCTGTGAAAACCGTTTTGAAATTGGACGATTAAGAGGAGAGCAAGATCTTTTAAGTGAGCAGCTTGTTCTCTTGTGCTCTGCATCACACCACACGATAACGCTGGATTAAAATAAATACATAAAAATGTGTGTGCTGTCACCCTAGACTGGACATTATTCTGTTATGTGGTTTATTTTGATTGGTGAACTGTCTTTGTAGTGTTAAGAGAAGGAGAGCTATTATAGAGAGATATTGTTTTCTCCCTCCGCTGTGCGGAAACAGTCTTTTCAGCTGGACATTATAAATCGCTATTTTTCAGCACTGAAACTATTACATTTTCCCAAGCTATATTCAGAGATAATAAACAAGATGTTACAGAATAATAATTTAATAAAAAAAAAAATTTTGACAGAAAACTGTCATTCAGTCTATATATGTAGACCTTACTGAAAACGTACCAGCACGACATCCGACGGGTTTTCACTGATCGCATCACATATATGAGTATATTTTGCTTTGCTAGTTTTTTGAGCAGTATATTGTTCTCTGTACTTGAAAAAGAGCCTACCCTCAAGGGATATCCTCTGCTGTTCTCAGATATGTCTCATATCCCTTTTCAACCAGCAACATGATTTGAGGCATTTGAGGTGATAAATCTAATACAAAAGGTTATACGTTTCGCTACTTAATTGCGCTACTTAAATCATAATAAAAAGTCCTACTTATTCAGTTCTAACAAAATATTGTGGAAATGTTTTACCAGAAGTCCTACTATTTCTTTTGACTTTCATATGACGTGAAAGAGATTGAAATCTGAGGTTTGAACAGTAGTGCACCTGTGCTTCTCTCTGCAGAAAATAAGGAGTCACTTGTAGGGAAGATAAAAGAGGAGAAGGATCAGTCAGATCCTTTGGAGTCTCTGCACAGTAAAGCATCATCCCTGGAGCAGGGATCAACCCTACGAGACCTCCTCACCACCACCGCAGGCAAACTGCGCCTGGGCTCCACTGATGCTGGCATCGCATTCGCTCCTGTGTATTCCACTGCCTCACAGGTCAGAGAAGCATCATCTACTGATCACACTCAAACAGAGAGACTGTATTAGCATGCAGAGATGGCAACATATACACACCCAATCAAAAGTATGCACATGCTTGACTTTAAAAAGCTTTAAATCTAAAGGTTTATGATTAAAATAAAATGAGCATTTTAGTAATTATTAGGAATGACTTGGCGTTTCCATACTTATGACTGGTGGAAAATATAAATATCCAAAAACTAATGTTCATTGTCCTAAAATAGCTTATAGTTTTGTTGTATTCCACAGATTGTCAAAGAGTGGTCGCAGCATGCCCAACATCCTGGATGACATCATCGCCTCTGTGGTGGAGAACAAGATCCCGGCGGGCCGTGGCACCAAGCTGAACCTGAAGCACGAGCCTCTGGAGGAGCCCAAAGCAGAGAAAAAGAAAGCAGTGGAAGAAACGCCCAAACTGTACGCTGATATCTCTCACTGCTGGCTCTACGAACGCAGGCTGCTCTGGCTCAAAGACCACCGCAATAGCAACAACTGGAAACTTTTCAGGGAGTGCTGGAGACAAGGACAGGTCCGTAAAACAAACCCAGAAAAATACACAGTCTTACATTACGTTCTGTTCTGCTGGAGCGGAAAAAATGGCAAAAAAAAAAAATCACTAAAACGGCATACAAATCCCAATTCTCATGTAGTGTTTTGGGTCACTCCTTTTGAGGCTTTTCCACTGATATTCTTGCTGCCATGATAATCCTAATCATTTTCTGTACCTCTCAGTGTTTTTGAAATTTGAAAACGCAATACACCCCACCCATATTCCAAATTTTGTATTTCATAGTCGTATTTCTAAAAGTTTTAAGGTCTTCCTGTCAATTTTCACCAAAATAAAAGTTCTGTGGTTTAACATTTCAAATCAAAGAAAGTACTTTTTGCTTTTGTCTGGTAAATTAATAATAATTATTATATTAAATATACAATAAGAAAAAATATATAATATCACTATTTATGTAAAATTTGGTAAATGATTTTGGTTAGCGCAATCTCTGCTACTGCTGACTAGTGTCTCTGGTTTGTCTTACTTCAGTTTGCATTATATGTGCAGTGTGTGTCCAGAGAGAAGGGTGCCATACATTAGAGACCATTTATTCAGTTTCTACTTCACAAAGGCAATTATAGACATTGAGTGCTTTGATGCTTTCATAAGATGCCTCTTCACATGTGCTGCTCTAATGCAGAACATTTTAAGTGTGCTTATATGGGTACTTGACAATGAAATCTGTTTTTCTCTAATGGACAGAAGGATACAGAAGAGGTGTGAGGTTGAACTCTTGAGGCATACATCCTTTTTCTCTAGTCTCTGTCTGCATCCCGAAATTAGCCCACATACCCATTACTCCACTTTTTGCACCAAAAGGTGTGTGGATGCCATCTCATGGCGAGATTCAGTAATTAATTTGGCACAACACTTACAGTGTATGGACATTAGTGTGCATTAGCTGCACACTCATTATTGAGGTGTATTAAAGGATTGAATGAATGCACTCAATATTGCCCACTATGGTTTTTTACATCACTTCAAATGGCTGTATAGTACCCTAGATAAGGGTATAGAGGGCGATTTTGGACACAGCCTCTGCCCCTCTGGGTTTGAGCTGCACTTCCTTTTCAAAGATGACATTTATTGACATCTGCTCAGTGGACCATGACTTTACAGCTCTTCAGGAAGTAAACTGACATTATGAAATGTTGGTCTCAAAACATAGGCTTTCTTGGAAAACCTAGTAAGCTGCCTACTGTATTTAGGCAGACTTTTAAGGTTGTCAATGCAAAGGCTGTTTCAATTTTAGACATTGTTATTTATTACATTCTAAAATTTCTGTAATAGTCGGACAGTATTGCAAATATACATTCCGGAGAAGCAGTTCTAGAATAAAGAGCGGTGATCTCAGTGGAAAAAAGACATGAAAAAAGTCAGTTTTATGTTGCTGTAAAATTTGTATAAGATTGTCTGTGTTTATTTAGCTGCCTATGTAGTGCACGCATGTTTTAGGGTGTACATAGAATTGCATGTGGATGTTTTTAGGCTGATATTGTCTGTTTTTAGAATTTTCAGGACTTTTGAGAAAAACAAATAATGTTAAATGCTTTTTTTTTCAGTTTGCACAGTCAGGGCAGTAGTTTCAGTTTTTAGTTACTTTGCCACAAATTATTGATCAAATTTTATTCTGAACCAATATGACTTTTTTCTTCACAAAAATGATATTTGGAAATGGATAAAAAAGTAAAAGCTGGAAATCAAGCTGCTTTAATGTACATTTATATTTATAATGTAAATTTATATTTATGAAACCCAAAGCTCACTCAAAAGGGAAAATAACTGATTCCTTCTACTCGCTCAAAACACCAGTGTGCCATCCTTATTATTGAGCTCTGCAATTTCACAGATGCTAGTTTGGCACTCAGTTTATAATAAACTCACAGATTAAGGCTTTTCAACAAATGCAATAGTCTTTAGAGTAATCCATCTTCCAATGTCTTTTTTCAACCAGACCTCATTTTTGTTTCCACTGTTTAAAAAGTAAGTCTTGGTAGTGTTTGTGATCTCAGCTGTCATTAAAAGGCTATTTCCTGTGCTGTTTTTGCAGCCTGTGCTGGTCTCTGGGGTGCACAAGAAACTCAACGCCAGCTTGTGGAAGGCAGAATCCTTCAACCAAGAGTTTGCTGATCACCAGGGAGACCTCTTGAACTGCAAAGATGGAGTAATGTCCAACTCAGGAGTCAAAGAATTCTGGGACGGGTTTGAAGATCTCACGAGTGAGTGCTGTCTGAAGTAGACAATCAAGCATTTATCGAATTAATTGGTCTGTTTCTATTTATGCTGATCTCTCTCTTTCTACAGAGCGTCCCGAAGTCTAAAGATGGAGAAAGCGTGGTGTATCGACTGAAAGACTGGCCCTCAGGCGAGGAGTTTATGGCTTTGATGCCCTCCAGGTACCTCATGAACTTAGGAACACAAGAAGTAGATTTGCTAAGGAGCCATTTCGAAATTGGTTTAGGGGTTGTGAATGCTGTTTCACGACACTAAATTCGTACATACTGATCAGATATAGCTCTGTTTTAGTCTTGTTTAAGCGTGTCTTGTGTGTCATCTCATTGTGTAGGTATGATGATCTCATGAAGAACCTCCCCATGCCTGAGTATTCAGACCCCGAGGGAAACCTCAACCTGGCCTCCCATCTGCCCTCCTTCTTTGTGCGGCCAGACCTGGGCCCGCGCCTCTGCTGTGCTTACGGTACTGTCTCTCTCACATACTCACAGGCAGATTTATAAGTAGCTTGCTATGTTTACTGCATTGTTTTGCTGTGGAAGAATTAACCATTTCATCAAAATTGTTTTAAATTACTGGAAAGATTATCAGACCTGTCATATTTCAATATAAAGAAAATGTGGCCTATTTTAGGACCGTTTAGATTGTTATCATGATAATTACGAATATGTTCCTCTAAATTGTGACGTTACTATAATGCAAAAATGCTGTACTATTTACTAAGTTTTTGTATACCATGGTATATCATTTGTTGTATTGCCTAATTATGCTTTATTTAAATGGGATTGAAATGAAATTATTGGGAATGAAAAACTGAAGCCTGTTTTGATAACAGTGACGTATGATCCATGTCACAGGTGTGGCGGCATCTCAGGAGCAGGACTTTGGCACAGCTAGCCTGCACATGGAGGTGTCTGACATCGTCAGCGTGCTGGTTTATGTTGGAGTGGCTAAAGGGAATGGTGTCCTTTCCAAAACAGGTAAGCCTGAGACGAGCTCGCCACACAACTGTCAACAGCCTGTCCGTTAACTTGGTCAGCCGTGTTTGAGAAAGACGGCAGGGGAAAAGCCTCTGCTTGAGCTGAATTGTTCCAAAAACCCCTGAGCTCAGAGAAAAAAAACACAGAACATGGTTTCCACCCTGGAAACAATGAAATGTGAGAGATGCATCTGGAATGAGTTTTCCATGCCTGTACATGGCAATAGCAGCACTGCTTTATATATTATGTTCTTTATTTTATATTTATAAGATATTTTAAAACTTGACAAATAAATATGCCTTAGATTCTTTTTAGCTGTGTTTAAAGCTACACTGTGCGATTTTTATCCCCATCTAGCGGTGAAAAGGTATATGACCATCCAATGAATATTAGTTTCTGTTCCTCTCAATTCCGATTTCGTTTTAACTCTTACAGTGGCCAATGTAGTCCAAGATTAACATGGCTTCCAGTTCGACCTCGTCCATGAGGGTTCGCTCGAACGTAAATGCAAAAGTCGAAGCTTGAATTAACGGATATGTCCCTCTTTGGCTAATGTACTTTCAAGATGGAGGGGCAACATGGCGACCGACATTAGAACCCCTTACCCATATATATTTTCAGTGGCATATTATACACTCACGAGAATACTTTATTACTTGAATAAAGTAAATATACATTAATATATTTTTTGAAAGAACTAAGTGTTTTTAGCTAAGAATAAACTAAAAGAGTTACACAGTGTAGCTTTAAAGCTAAGTTGACTTGAATGTTTGCTGAGGTCATGACCCCCTGGTTGAGAACCACTGCCATAGGTGATCACCTTTGACAATAAGCAAACATGTCTTCATAAGTTATGACAGCATGCATTCATCAAAAAGATGCAGCAAGACCTTATCGACCTTATTTTTGCCATTCTACCTCGAAAAGACGTGTAAATGACTTCTTTTATGACTTCTTGTACTGGCAGTGTGATTGTGGTTGTGATTTCTGACTTTTTTGTCTTAGTTTCCGGTCTGTAAGTTTTATGTAATTTTGCTATCCTCGCTTCGTGTCTCATGCCAACAGCTGGTCCTCCCTTCTATTTTTCTTACTGCAATGGCTGTTCTATTTTTAAACCACGACAAGTGTATATATATATATATATATATATATGAGCCAGACGCGCACACACACACTTCTCCATTAATGTTTAAACATCGCTCCTTCTTCAAGGACGGAAGGCACTCCCTTGCCTTTATAATAAATGAAGCTGACTGTGTGATGTGTTGTTTGCTGTGTAACCGCATGAATGTGTTTGTGCCAAACACACAGGAGTGCTAAAGAGGCTGGAGGAGGAAGACCTGGATGACAACGTAAAGAAAAGATTAAAGGACTCCAGCGAGACTCCCGGAGCCTTGTGGCACATCTACACAAGCAAAGATGGCGAGAAGATTAAAGAGTTCCTGCACAAGGTTATTTTGATTTAAAAATAATGCTTTGGATCACTGAGGCGACACACACTCCCTCTCTCTCTCGAGTGTCCTCGTAAAACATTGCGTTCTTCTAGCACAAGGGAGTTTTATAGGATTAATTTCATTTGTTTGCATGTATGTTGTGTGTGTACTGTTGATTTAACTCAAAGTTTGTACTTGACAGGTGGCAAAAGAGCAGGGCGTGGAGATCCCAGCGGATCACGACCCCATCCGTGAGCCGGGCTGGTACTTGAGCCGTAAGCTGCGTCAGCGTCTGCTGGACTGAACACGCCGTTCAGGGCTGGACTGTGGTGCAGTTTCTGGGAGATTCAGTCCTGATCCCTGCTGGAGCTCTGCACCAGGTCTAATTGCACTCCTTCCTCTTCTGCAATGAGCAGATCATGATATGTTCTTGATTCTGAAGTATATATTGTATTGTTGATTATTCAGACCAAAAAAGCCCACTTGATTGGCATGGAAAGCAACAAAGCCACACTTAATGTCTGAATGTCATTTCATTATTTAAAATTAGGGCTGTCAGTTTAACGCTATTAATTATTAATGGCATTAATGCAAACCCATTTTAATGGCGTACATTTTTTTATCGTGCGATTAACGGTCTTTTTGGCC
Organism: Hybognathus amarus; assembly: GCA_030378365.1. Taxonomy (NCBI): domain Eukaryota; kingdom Metazoa; phylum Chordata; class Actinopteri; order Cypriniformes; family Leuciscidae; genus Hybognathus; species Hybognathus amarus. Next base: position 569,300 of record JAQIUQ010007654.1, read on the forward strand.
TAGCAAACTTTGGAGTTTTCTTACACATGCTTTTGCAACAGGATGCGGTGCTGCGCTATGAAATCCATTCATAGTTGCTTCGTCGACCAAAGCGCAAGCGGATCTAGCTAGACCATAAACAAAACAACAGGCACGCCGCACACACTCGTTCTGGGCTTGTTAGGCTAGTTGGTTAACGTTACGATTTTGAGTGGATGACGAGCGCGAGATGCCGAAATGGATGTTAATAAGATTCTGAATTGAAAGTTTACTTTTAAAAATTTGCCAAATGATTCCATTGACAAGACCAAAGTGATCTGTGTGTTTTGTTGTCGTGAAATGAGCTATCATCATCAAAGCACGTCCAGTCTGATATACCGCTTGATAATGGCCAAGCACACACACACACACACGCACACACATAGCTGATGCGAATTCTCCGCCCCCTCGTCAATATCAGGACCTCATCAGTATTTCTTTCAGCCTTTTATTGATGGACAGTGTTACATTGTCTGAGAGATTATTTGCTCCAAGTGAGAATGTTAGTGTGAATTTGAACACAGTATTTGTACACAGTATTATGCCAATTTTGTTTTCAATAAAAAAAACATTTGCAAGCCGATCCACTTTTCCATGTTGATAATAAGAGCATTAAAATAAGAAAAAATAATGGGACAAAAAGAAATCAAGAGACATTTAGAATAGATAAAAATGTGCGATTAATCGCAAATTAACTATGCCATTATTGCGATTAATCACGATTAAATATTTTAATCGTTTGACAGCACTATTTAAAACAAAATAAAAAAATAAAAGCCTGACATATGAAATCAGAAATTCTATCTATTTTTTTTTAAATGGAACAGTTTATTGAACCTTTAGACAAAATATATATATAACAAAATTGTGCATATATGTTGAGTATCATATTTGAAAGATCTGGCTCATATAGAATGATGCAGGAGAATATGGAGCTCATACAGGGAAGATACACTTTTAATGCAGTTGCTGATATTTATATGGCCAAAAAAGAAGATGAGATTGTGATAGCAATGAGATTATAAGACTACTTGCATAAAATACATAAAAATATCAGTTTTCATGCTACATCCCCCTGTCTTTTAGTCAGAAGATATTTAAATGCTTAGTTAATGATAAATATCCTGTAGTTTTTATAGCGGCGGAAAAACATTTAATGCAATGTGATACTATAATGATTGAGAGATGAACAAATAAAAGAGCTTTGATACTAACATTTTAACATGATTTTTTTTCCTAAAAATAATGTATTTTATAATGTATCAGATCCTAAGTTGCTTCAGTCCAGTATGTGCTCATATTAAAATATTATGAACAATATAAAAGTTATTCTTACGTTTACTTGATAAAATGAGTAAAGATTTCACAGCAAAAAGACAGTTTTAGAATTATAATAAAAATGCCTTTGACTTGCTAAAAAAGTATGATCTATCAATCAAACAACAGAAGGCATGTAGTTTTGATTGTAGATTGCTAGTAGGTTGTGTACAACAAAATATAGGCTTTATAGGAATATTTACATTTTATTTATTTGCAATTACACACACAGTACTGCATGAACCAATCACAGGCACACTTCCTCTTTCTGTACTAGCTAAAGTTCCAGAGTACCGGCAGCATCTTTATGATGTAGTCTCATCAGTGCACACTCACACGTGTGTGTGTCTCATCCGTACAGGTGCAGAATCTTCACAGCTGTGTCCAGGTGATCAATGACTTCGTCTCTTCCGGAGCATGTGGTGCATTCGTTCCACTTAACCCAGGAACTCAGATCCTCCAAAGAGGAAATCAACTATGAAGATAAGCTACAGGTAGAGTTCAAACGCATCATGTCAACATTTACTGGAATCTGTTATATACTCAATATTTGTATTTTCAGATGCATTTTACGACATTACAAATATCAACGTTCCTCGGATCCTTAAAAAGTGTTAAATTTGTTCATATTCATTTTGATCATATTTAAGGTCATAAATATCTTAAAGGTTTTTAAGGGGCCAAAAAAAAAAATAAAATAAATAAGAGTCCCAGTGGGCCAGATGAGCACTCATCAGTCTCCACTCTCGTCTTTCGCATCATTCTAACAGCCTTCCCTTTCTCTCAGGTCAAGAACATCTTTTACCACTGCGTGAAGAATGCCGTGGGAACTTTAAAGAGCTGCTGTGCAGAGGACGAGGAGGAAGAGGTGACCAACTCATGACACCCGTTGACACGTTCCCCCAAATATGCACACTAACGCTCACACCGCAAACCTCCAGTGCCAAGCAGAGAAAAAACACACACCAGGAAACTGTATTTATTTGTTACCGACACCATAGCAGTATAGCCCATCGGGATGACTGTGATCGACACGCCACACATCTGAAGATAATCCGACAGTGCCGCTGTCACAACTAGTGTTTGTTCGTCTGTTTGCTTTCGTTCCCCTTTTGTTCTTTCCTACTGTAAAGTTTCAGTGGAGAATCTGTATTTATTTTCAGGAGTTCTGCTCTGTCTCTCGATCAAATGTAAATGTGACCTGTACAGTTTGCTAATGGATTTCTGATGCCGCTCACTACTTTGGAGACTTGGAGTTACTGTGAGAGAGATCCGCTGTATCATGTCCTCATGCCATATCTTTTGAGAAAAGAACTGCCAAACAATTGTAAACATTGTAAAGTTCTATTATGTAAAGAAAGACTTAATAAATAACACTTCAGCATTTTATTAAGAAGTATTCACTGTAAAATGGAGACATTTACAAAAAAAAGTTGTAATTTATTTAAGAAAACTCTCATTTCTCCTTTTTATGTTCAGATTTACTATGGTGAACTTTTGAAGTTCAATGGAAAAAGGAAATCGTACTATGCTGTGTAAATATATACATATATACATTCACTGATGTATTTTTTTAAACATGGCTTGCTTCAATTTCAAATTTTAAAGTGCAAGTGTTACATGCTTTGTACATTGAAGTTCAAAGGGGTTTTACATTTTCCATTAAAATGGATTTATCAAATATATGCCTGCCTTTCGCCTTATTGACAAGCTGAAAGAGAAACACACACACAGAGAGAGAAAGAGAGTAGTGTGTACAGAGGGGATGTTGGTTTTTAATGACCCTACAAATTCCATTAATCCATCAAAATGAGGAATACATATATTTGAAATAAGGGAAGAACAGAATAAACTTGGTTATGGTATTTATCTAACAAAAGTATATGGCAAAAAAAGGCACAATACAGCTACAGGTTTTATTTCACTGTGCAAAATAAAAAATAAATGCATAGAAAAACAAAAACATATATTGGAAAAAGCATACTTTTACCACAATAAATGTTATACAAATTTTATTGATTCTCTCATTTTCAATGTGTTCTTAATTTCTTTGTATGACAGTTTGGCCAAACATTGTCTGCACTATTTGGCATGTTTCATTGCATCATGATAACAAATAAAAGAATTGACTATTTGAAAAAAAAAAAAAAACTAGTGCGAAATGACGACTAAAACGTCTTTTTTTCCTCTCACGATAAGTCATTCCAAAAATCATGACAACGGACGTTGGTTTTACAGTACTGGCAGGACGGTTGCCAGCAAGTCACTGTATTTCGATTTCCAGTAACTAGTGTAATTCACTTTACAGTGCACAAGATCAGTAATGCAAACTACAAAATAGTACTTTACTGTATTTTTACTGTAATTCGTAATATCACAGTTTGATTACTGATGTAATGAATTATACGGCATTGCACTGTAATATCAATATTGCTACATTACTGCTAAATATTATTGTAATTTTCAAAATAGTTACTAATAATGATAATATTATATTATAATAATATAATATAGTTATTTGGAAAATATATAGGAAAACAAAATACTATGGAAGTCAATGGATACTGTCAGCTGTTTTGTTGTCTTTAAAATACTTATTTTGTGTTCAGCAGAAATAAAAACGGTTTGAATCTCATACAGGTTTTGGAACAACATGAGGGTGAGTAAGTGATGACAAATATAATTTGTGAAATAATCACGTTGGTCCACTTTGGAAAAGTGTAGATGTAACGGCTTAACCCCCTTGAACGTGAAACTTACACGTTCCAGTGGAGAGATGCCCGGATGTTGACCCATTCTACACGCAATTGTCTCTGCCATAACGACCGTCTCGGTTCCGTATGTAACCCTCGTTCCATGAGTAGGGAACGGAGACGTTACGTCGGAATGGCGGGAGAATGGGGGTTTGCATAGAAAGCCAATCCTCTTTGAGTATTTAATACACGAGCCAATGGCATGAAAATGCCTTGGGTCTGCGGAATTTGCATAGCGTATCTCCACCCCACCTCGTGGGTATAAAAGGAGGAAGCAGACGCAACCGCAGTATGTCTTCGCTGAGGAGCCGAGACTGAACTCAGGCGTCTACCCAGCGGTACAGCGGAAGTGGCAGAGAGACGTGAGCGTCTCCGTTCCCTACTCAGGGAACGAGGGTTACATACGTAACCGAGACGTTCCCTTTCGTAGTCACTCCGAGTTACGTCGGAATGACGGAGAATGGGGGTCAGTGCCATCGCGCCACCTTCACAGCTGTCTTCCAGTGCCCTGCGAAAGTCTGGACTCCTGTCTAACTATACCTGGACGAGGAGTCCCCCTAACACAGGAATACCAAGGTACACTGGGAAGCATATCCCCGGAAGGAACATGCTACAGTATGCCTACCGAAGGGAGGACTTAAGAATACACATATGGCCCGCAGGGACTCATATGGAGCAACTGAAATCACCAACCTGCGGGTGGCTATAACTTGGCTCCAGAATTGGCACGGTGGCTTGCCGAGGGAAGACACATACTCAGAGAGGCTTACAGTGGAGAATACACGTGTGACAGTTGCCTAAGGGAACCATACACCCGGAGGCACCTAGCCGACATCCAGGTCAACCGACACTGGCGCCAGCATCAACAGTGCTGGAGGACTCAGGGCTTCAACGGAAGACTCAGCTGAGGAATATCGCACTTATCCAGTCCGAGGAGTGGAATGGCGAGCAAGCGAAGACACCTGAGCAGGTCCAGTACTGGCGTGAGCGAGTGCATGAAAGGACACCGGCGCCAGCTCGCAGATTATAAAATCTCGCAAAGGTGGTAGGTCCAGCCTGCAGCTCTGCAAATGTCTGTTAGCGAGGCGCCATGCGCTAGTGCCCAAGAGGAAGCCACGCTCCGAGTGGAGTGGGCTTTCACACCAAGGGGGCACGGTCGACCTTGCTGCTGGTAAGCCAAAGCAATGGCGTCCACTATCCAGTGAGACAACCGTTGCTTTGAGAGAGCCCTTCCCTTCTGGCTCCCCCCATAACAGACAAAGAGCTGGTCTGAGGTCCTGAAACACTGCGTTCTATCCACGTAAGCACGGAGTGCACGTACTGGACAGAGCAGTGCCAAGGCCTCCTCCAGGGGCAGCGCTTGCTGGTTCACCACCTGGTCCCAGAAGGGAGTGGTAGGAACCTTGGGCACATATCCAGGCCGGGGTCTCAAGATCATGTGAGAGTAGGCTGGCCCGAATTCCAGGCACGCTTCGTCAACGGAGAATGCGTGGAGGTCCCCTACCCCTCTTGATGGAGGCCAGTGCAACCAGGAGCGCTGTCTTCATCAGACAGGAACTTAATCTCGACTGATTGCAGAGGCTCAAAGGGAGGCCTCTGCAGGGCACTTAAAACCACTGAGAGGTCCCAAGAGGGTACGAGAGGAGGGCGAGGAGGGTTCAGTCTCCTCGCTCCCCTCAGGAACCTGATGATCAGGTCGTGCTTCCCCAAAGACTTACCCTCAACTGCTTCGTGGTATGCGGCAATAGCAGCCACATACACCTTCAGGGTGGAGGGAGACAGCCTTCGCTCCAACCCTTCTTGCAGGAAGGAAAGCACGGCACTGATCGAGCATCTCCGGGGTTCTTCTCGGCGAGAACACCAGTTGATGAAGAGGTTCCACTTCAACGCATAGAGGTTCCTAGTGGACGACGCTCTAGCGGAAGTGATGGTAGCTGCCACCGCAGGTGGCAGGGTACACAAACCTGCATCGTCTCATCCAGAAGCCACACGTGTAGCTTCCAGAGCTCGGGACGAGGGTGCCACAGGGTGCCCCATCTCTGAGAGAGAAGGTCCTGCGTCAGAGGAATAGGCCAAGGAGGTGCTGTCGCGAGGAGCACCAGTTCGGGGAACCACGTCTTGGTGGGCCAGTAGGGGGCTACCAACAAGACCTGCTCCTCGTCCTCCTTGATCTTGCACAACGTTCGTGCGAGAAGGCTCACTGGGGGAAACGCATACTTGCGTGGAGCTGCAGCTGTGCGCTAAGGCATCTGTGCGGAGCATGCCCTCGGACAGGGAATAGAACAGGGCGCAATGGGATGAGTCCCGGGAAGCGAACAGATCTATCTGTGCCTCCCCGAACTGGTCCCATATCAGCTGGACCGACTGGGGATGGAGTCGCCATTCGCCGGAGACTGGGCGGAGCCTTGACAGCTCGTCGGCTGCCAGGTTCCGCTCTCCTGGAATGTGAACAGCCCGAAGGGACCTCAGGTGCTTCTGACTCCATAGTAGGAGGTGGCGTGCGATGAGTCCCGGGAAGCGAATAGATCTATCTGTGCCTCCCAAATTGGTCCCATATCAGCTTGACCGACTGGGGATGGAGTCGCCATTCGCCGGCAGACTGGGCGGAGCCTTGACAGCTGCGTCGGCTGCCAGGTTCCGCTCTCCTGGAATGTGAACAGCCCGAAGGGACCTCAGGTGCTTCTGACTCCATAGTAGGAGGTGTCGTGCGAGCTGCGACATCCGACGTGAGCGTAGACCACCCTGATGGTTGATATACGCTACTGTCGCGGTATTGTCCGAACGGACAAGTACGTGTTGACCCCGGAGCAACGCTCAGAAAGCGGTGCAGGGCCAAGCGTACTGCCAACAGCTCGAGGCAATTGATATGCATTAGGCGTTGGGAACCTGTCCAGGAACCCGCGGCTGCATGTCCATTGCACATGGCTCCCCAACCCGTGGCCGAGGCATCTGTGGAGACAACATGCCTGGAAACTCGTAGAAGAGGGACCCCGGCCCGAGAAAGCTGAGGTCCGACCACGGAAGGAGGGTCTGACGGCAGGTCGGAGTAACTGGAACTCTGAGCATACCGCGATGCCATGCCCACCTCGGGACTCGATCGCGAAGCCACAGCAGAAGCGGTCTCATATGAAGCAGTCCTAGCGGCATTGCCACGGATGCCATATGCCCCAGGAGCCTCTGAAAGTGTTTCAGTGGAACCGCACTCTTGCCTTCGAACTGTCGAAGACGAGTCAGCAGTGAGTGAGCGCGCTCGTTCGTGAGCCGCGCGGACATGACGACCGAGTCTATCTCCATACCGAGAAAAGAGATCCTCTGCACGGGGCAAAGTTTGCTCTTCTCTCCATTGACCCTGAAGGCCCAGGTGGGCTAGGTGCTGGAGCACAAGATCTCTGTGTTCGCAGACCTGCTCTCGAGAGTGTGCTAGAATTAGCCAATCATCGAGATAATTCAGAATGCGAACCCTGTGTTTGTGCAGGGGAACAAGGGCTGCTCTCGACGACCTTCGTAAAGATGCGAGGAGACAGAGCTAGCCCGAATGGGAGAACCGTGTACTGATATGCCTGCTCCTCGAATGCAAACCGAAGAAACGGTCTGTGTTCGAGGCAAGATGGAGACATGAAAGTACGCGTCCTTCAGGTCTATCGCTGCAAACCAATCCTGAGGCCGGATGCATTCGAAGATGCGCTTGGCCGTGAGCATCTTGAAGGGTAGCCGATGAAGCGTACGGTTCAAGACGCGAAGATCCAGGATCGGTCGTAACCCACCGGTCTTCTTGGGGACAATGAAGTAGGGGCTGTAGAACCCTGACCTCATCTCGGCTGGAGGGACATCTCGATTGCACCCTTCGCCAGCAGGGTCGCAATCTCCGCTCTCATGACCGGGGCATGCCGTGGCATCGACCAGCGTAAAGCGAACTCCTCTGTACCGAGGAGGAGACCTTGCGATCTGAATCGCATAGCCGAGTCTGATCGTTCTGGCAACCCAGCGGGATAGGTTGGGGAGCTCTAGCCAAGCTCCCAGGAACCGATCCAAGGGAACCATGCGAACCACAGATGTCCCCCGGAGGGGCAGCGAGGTGGAGAGACCGGCAGAGCGCGAGGCGTTACTCCTTGTGGGTGCACAGTCGAGCTCCGCTCCCCGACAGAAGGGACCAGGGAAGGACCAGCGTTCCACAGGGGTCTGTTCTGCCGGGGGTCTGTTCTGCCGGGTCTGGCGATAGAGGAGGAGGAGAGCAGCCTGGTCCAGGGACGGCAGCCGCTCCCCTCCACCTCAGAGACAGAGGGGAATGAGAGTGGTGATGCTCTGGGACATCCTGCACTCCCATTCCAGTCTGTGTGCTCAGTGATGGTGTCAAGTCTTTCTTTAACCAGCTTAGGGTGCTGCCCACCCGTGGGTGAGCAGCGGGGAGCTGAAAACAAAAGATTCTCCTCCGGCCCTCCACTGGAGGAAGGAGGGGGCCTGCTACCACCTCCCGAGAAACACTTGACTCCACCACTGAGCAGCCTGTCTCAGGGACGCCGCTTAGCCTGGCGTTTAGCGGGGCGCGGAGCCTGAGGGGGCTGGGACGCTCTTCTGTGGCTTCCTCCACGACGCGGCCCGGGTGGAGGCTGCTGCTGTGGCCGTGCAGGAGGGGCGGGCTCCACAGGGGTGCGTCCTCGGCGGCGAGCAGGCTGAGGCATCTGAGCCAATGGCTGGGTGGAGGCAGCAGCTGGCCGTCGGGGCAGGATGTGTCTAATGGCCTCAGTCTGCTTCTGGGCGGTCGAGAACTGCTGGGCGAAGTCCTCGACCGCACGCGCCGAAAAGGCCAGCCTGGGAAAGGCGGGCGTCGAGCAGACGAGTCCACTCGGCGTCCCGCACATCCACCAGGTTGAGCCATAGGTGACGCTCCTGGACCACGCTTGTGGCCATCACCTGACCCAGGGAGCGTGCTGCCACCTTAGTCGCCCGGAGAGCGAGGTCAGTGGCCGCACGCAGTTCATTGAAGGTCCCTGGATCAGTCCCACCCTCGTGCATGTCTCTGAGCAGCATTGCCTGAAAAACCTGCAGGGTGCTCATAGCATGCATGGCTGTGGCTGCCTGGCCCGCAGCCCTATAGGACCTCACCGCCATCGACGACGAGAACCTACAGGCTTTAGATGGGTGCTTGGGAACACCCCGGGAGGAGGCGCTCTGCGGACACAGTTGCATCGCAACAGAGTGTCCACCGGAGGAACCCCAGCGTGCCCGCGGCAGCCGCACCGTCAAGGGGAGGAAAGGCGGGGACTGACGAGCGCTCACGGGAGGTCAAAGGAGCCTTCCACGTCTTCGTCAGTTCCGCATGCAGCTCAGGAAAGAATGGAATTGGGGTCGGCTGTGGCCGTGAAGTGGCAGCCTTGCCCAAAAACCAGTCATCCATCCGCGAGCGATCGGGACAGGGCGGAGGATTCCACTCTAGCCTGATGCTCACGGCGGCCCGAGACAGCATGGCTGTCATCTCGGGATCAGACACGGGCAATGCTGGGACTCCCGAGGGAGGCAACGCAGCCGGATCCTCACTTCCCGAGGACTCAAGCCCACCTTGTGATGCTGCGATCGACATCGCATCATCCTCTGGAGCACAGAACGAAACAGACGATACCTGCGAAGAAGCACTCGTCTGCACCGATTCAGTGCTCACTGGCTGCAACACTGCTGCGGGAGCTGTGGCCCGAGGAACAAGCGTCAGGGCTTTGTTCCACACCGTCACCGTCAGATCGCTGAGCCCTCGAGCCGAAGAGCTCCCCCTGGAAGAGGAAGCAGAACGGGTAGCGGGCCCAGGGACTCTGATAGATTTCAATTCACTAAGTCTGGATCTCAGTGTTGCGATGGTCATGATCCCACAAAAAGAACAAGACTCATCCACGAACGCTGCCTTTGCGTGCTCAATGCCCAGAGACACAAAACAGTGCTCGTGACCATCAGAGGGAGACAGGAATCGACCGCACCCAGAAGAACATGGGCGAGACATCTTTAAAAAGACGTGCCACGTGCAGCTCTTTTAGAAGAGAAGAGGAAATTCACTCTCTCAGCGCTGAGGCGACCAGGGAGAAGCGCAGAAGTCTGGCAGACCACTGCACAGATCGCAGGCAATGCAGAATCTCGCTGGGTACCACCGTCACACCAACACTGGAGAGGACGCTCATCTCGAAGGGGAAACTCAATAACAGTGGCTTGTGGAGTGAAGAGATCTCTTGGCTCCGAAGCAAAAACATACTGCGGTCTCCGTCATTCCGACGTAACTTGGAGTGACTACGAAAGGGAACTATTGGTTTTCATTAAACCGAGAAAATGGAATTTTGTTTTTTTGACGATCACTGAGAAAAGTTTTATTATTTAGAATGCAAAAAAACATGCATTATTTTCAAGGTGAAAAGGATTCATTTGCCTTGATCCACGCCGAAAAAAAAATGTCTAAATGTCACGTTTTAATGAAGTAGCAATGAGTAAAATGTCTATTTTTCCGGTGTCCCCAGCTCCTCGTTTCAGCAAAAGGTACGCTAAAACAACATATTACATCGACGTTAAACCACGTTAACCGTGTTAACCATAACCTTTTAAAATACTTGACCCAGTTTCGTTGCTTAGCAACGGGAGAAAGTCCTGTAACTTCAGTGCCCAACCCGGTATCACGACAAGACGTGAAATAATCAAGTTGGTCCACTTTGGAAAATGTGTAGATGTCACGGTTTAACTGATAGTGAAACCATAAATAGGTCTATACTGCCCTCTTGAGTCAAATTATATTACTATATTTATTTTTCCAACAAATAAAACCAAACTCGCAATAAAACCCATCCAATACAACCTTGAACGCAACAGACTCAGTGGCTCAGTTGATAAAGCATTGGGCTTAAATCAAGAAGACCTGAGTTCAAATCCCATTCTTGCTTACAAGACGTGAAATAATCACGTTGGTCCACTTTGGAAAACATGTAGATGTCACGTTTTAACCCCTCAAACGCGAAACTTACACTTAAACTGAAACTTAAACTTACCATAATGACCTATTGCTTTTCATTAAACCGAGAAAAATGGAATTTTGTTTTATTTACGATCACTGAGAAATGTTCTATTATTTAAAATGCAAAAAACATTTATTATTTTCAAGGTGAAAAGGATTAATTTGCCTTGAAGACGCAAAGAAATGAAGTAGCCTAAATGAGTAAAATGTCTATTTTTCCAGTGTCCCCAGCTCATCGTTTCAGCAAAAGGTGAAAAAAAAAATCGTTACGCTAAAACAACGTATTACATCGACATTAAACCACGTTAACCGTGTTAACCATAACCTTTTAAATACTCTACCTAGTTCCATTGCTTAACAACGGGAAAAATGTCCTGCAGAAAAGCGGATGTAAGGTAAACAAAAAAGCTGTCCCTCATATCAAGTCATATTCGTGAAAAGGTTGCCATGACCAAGGAAAGAGAACTTTTTTGAATCATCCTTTTAACATTTAAGGTTAGGCTATTTTCTAATAAATGGCGTCAGCTCTGGTCAGTACAATGAAAAAAATTCTATTGATCTCAATGAAGTGAAGCATCATTTTCGAGCTACTGAGCCTTGTAAAGTGAGAGCTCAAAGTTAAATTTAAATATTAAAAAATAAATAACAACTTGTTTCATTACATCTATATTTGAATGAATCTGCATTTTTTACATTTCCGTGGAATGAACAGTTAATCATCATGTTTATTCAAAGTTAAGAGCAGCTGTGCTGATTGTCAGTTGTTGTCAAAAAAAACTCTGTAACGGCAGAGCCATCGCCGACGACTGATGACGTTTCGGGTTCATGAAGGGTTGTTCCATTTCGTAGGGGTATATTTCAACCCCTTGGCCCTTATAACTCTGTTTTAAGGGCCAAGGGGTACACTTGAAAACAAGGGGTAGGGCCAAGGGGTGAATTGGGATTCAGCCTAAGTCTCATGGCCCTCTATCAGAATCCAGAGTTTCAAGAAGATCAGAGAAACTCAAATTTTGACCCAAAGAAAAAAAATGACAGGGGTACCCCTGTCGTTTTTTTTTCTGGGATTTTTGCCATTATAAATATCTCAGCTCTGGAAGGGTTTAGAGCCTCCATTTTTGCACTCAGGTCTAAGTCTCATGACCCTCTATCAGAATCCAGAGTTTCAAGAAGATCAGAGAAACTCAAAATTTTCACCCCCCAAAAAAAATGACAGGGGTACCCCTGTCTTTTTTTCTGGGATTTATGCCATTATAAATATCAATATCTCAGCTCTGGAAGGGTCTAGAGCCTCCATTTTTGCACTCAGGTCTAAGACTCAATCCCAATTCACCCTCTGGCCCTACCCCTTAGCCCTGACCCCTCCCGTTTTGCCGTTCACGCCTCAGGGGTAGGGGTGCCCCGAGGTGCTCTGTCTGAGAGATCGGAGGGGATCAGTGCCGAAGGGGTGGGGCTACATAGCCCTCGAAACTGAGATTTTTTAGAGGACACACCCCGGCAACGGAGGGCTGCACGAGGAAAGATCACGGAAATGCATCGCAAATCACAGGCGAAGACTGGCATCGCAAACGGTTAAACATTTAAGTTTAAGCGCCACATGATTCCACCATGCACTTTAATTAACTCTTAGAGATAACACTATAGCCGTTTAAATTAAGAAATGGTATAGTAAATCACCTTCTGATCAGAAAAGACAGTACATTTCTAAGGAAGGAATGTTATTAAGTCAGTCATGTTTTGTTGCTACTAAAGTTAAGAGCAGCTGTGCCTGATTGTCAGTTGTTGTCAAAAAAAAACCTCTGTAACGGCAGAGACTCATCGCCACGACTGATGATTTTCGGGTTCATGAAGGGTTGTCCCATTTCGTCGGGGGATATATTCAACCCCTTGGCCCTTATAACTCCGTTTAAGGGCCAAGGGGTACACTCGAAAACAAGGGGTAGGGCCAAGGGGTGAATTGGGATTCAGCCTAAGTCTCATGGCCCTCTATCAGAATCCAGAGTTTCAAGAAGATCAGAGAAACTCAAATTTTGACCCAAAGAAAAAAAAATGACAGGTGTACCCCTGTCGTTTTTTTTTTCTGGGATTTTTGCCATTATAAATATCTCAGCTCTGGAAGGGTTTAGAGCCTCCATTTTTCGTACTCAGGTCTAAGTCTCATGGCCCTCTATCAGAATCCAGAGTTATTGGAGAAACTTTTTTTTGCACAACAAAAAGTTTCTCCAATAACTCTGGATTCTGATAGAGGGCCATGGGGACTTAGACCTGAGTGCAAAATGGAGGCTCAGAACCCTTCCAGAGCTGAGTATTGAGAAATTTATAAAAATATCTCAGTATGTCACAAATATCTCATAATATATCTCAATATCTCAGCTCTGGAAGGGTCTAGATCCTCCATTTTTGCACTCAGGTCTAAGTCCCATGGCCCTCTATCAGAATCCAGAGTTTCAAGAAACTTTTTTTTTCACAAGAAAAAAAAACGACAGTGGTACCCCATGTTTTTTTTTTGTGCAAAAAAAAAAAAGTTTCTTGAAACTCTGGATTCTGATAGAGGGCCATGGGACTTAGACCTGAGTGCAAAATGAAGCTGTAGACCTTCCAGGAGCTGAGATATAATCTGACTGACATCTCATGTAGAATATTGTTGTGACATACTGAGCACATTGAGCCATTATAAATATCTCAATACATCTCAGCTCTGGAAGGGTCTAGAGCCTCCATTTTTGCACTCAGATCTAAGTCCCATGGCCCTCTATCAGAATCCAGAGTTTCAAGAAAATCAAAATTTCGACCAAAAAAAAACGTAAGGGGTACCACTGTCGTTTTTTTTTCGGGTGGAATGTGATTGAAACTCTGGATTCTGATAGACTAGATCTAATGCAAAAAATGAAAGCTCTGACCCTCCAGACTAGAGAGTATTTTTGATCTGTTTATAATGAGCCATTCAGAGCTAATCTGAAAATCTAAATGGCATAAATGCTCCAATGAAAATACTCAATATCTCAGCTCTGGAAGGGTCTCAAGCCTCCATTTTGCACTTCAGGATTGTAGCGTCACATGGCCCTACTGTCACGAAATCCAAGAGATTTCAAGAAAATGAGAAATTTTTTTAGACCCAAAAAAAAAAAAAAACATAAGGGGTACCACTGTAGACTTTTTTTTTTTTAGAGATGGAGTTTTGATTTTTCTTGAAATTCTGATTCATAGAAGGCCATATGGGACTTGACTGTCAGTCCCAAAATAAAGCTCCTGATTCCTCCCAGACTGAGTGTAATTTCACATGGCTACATTTTATGCCATTGTAAATATCTCAATATCTCAGCTCTGTGCATTATCAATATCTCAATATCTCAGCTCTGGAAGGGTCTAAGGCCCTCATTTTGCACTCAGATGTGAGTCCCATGGCCCTCTATCAGAATCCAGAGTTTCAGGAAATCAAAATTTTAGACCCGAAAAAAAAACGTACAGGGGTACCACCGTTGGACTTTTTTTCGGGTCAAAGTTTTAACTCTCTGAAACTCTGGGATTGATAGAGGCCATGTGACTTGAGATCTGAGTGCATGGAGGCTGAGCCCTTCAAGCTGATATTGAGGATTTCGTAACAAGTCAGACTGAGTATTGAGATATTTACAATGGCATAACCATGAAAATCTAAATATCTCAGCTCTGGAAGGGTCTAGAGCCTCCATTTTTGCACTCAGATCTCAGTCCCATGGCCCTCTATCAGAATCCAGAGTTTCAAGAAAATCAAAATTTTGACCCGAAAAAAAAAAAACGTAAGGGGTACCACTGTCGTTTTTTTTTCGAGAGTCAAATTTTGATTTTCTTGAAACTCTGGATTCTGATAGAGGGCCATGGGACTTAGATCTGAGTGCAAAAATGGAGGCTCTAGACCCTTCCAGAGCTGAGATATTGAGATTCACGTAGCATTTATGCCATTGTAAATATCTCAATATCTCAGCTCTGTATGCCATTATAAATATCTAAATATCTCAGCTCTGGAAGGGTCTGGAGCCTCCATTTTTGCACTCAGATCTAAGTCCCATGGCCCTCTATCAGAATCCAGAGTTTCAAGAAAATCAAAATTTTGACCCGAAAAAAAAAACGTAAGGGGTACCACTGTCGTTTTTTTTTCGAGGTCAAAGATTTTGATTTTCTTGAAACTCTGGATTCTGATAGAGGGCCATGTGACTTAGATCTGAGTGCAAAAATGGAGGCTCTAGACCCTTCCAGAGCTGAGATATTGAGATTTCACGTAGCATTTATGCCATTGTAAATATCTCAATATCTCAGCTATATGCCATTATAAATATCTAAATATCTCAGCTCTGGAAGGGTCTAGAGCCTCCATTTTTGCACTCAGATCTAAGTCCCATGGCCCTCTATCAGAATCCAGAGTTTCAAGAAAATCAAAATTTTGACCCGAAAAAAAAACGTAAGGGGTACCACTGTCGTTTTTTTTTTCGGGTCAAAATTTTGATTTTCTTGAAACTCTGGATTCTGATAGAGGGCCATGGGACTTAGATCTGAGTGCAAAAATGGAGGCTCTAGACCCTTCCAGAGCTGAGATATTGAGATTTCACGTAGCATTTATGCCATTGTAAATATCTCAATATCTCAGCTCTGTATGCCATTATAAATATCTAAATATCTCAGCTCTGGAAGGGTCTAGAGCCTCCATTTTTGCACTCAGATCTAAGTCCCATGGCCCTCTATCAGAATCCAGAGTTTCAAGAAAATCAAAATTTTGACCCGAAAAAAAAACGACAGTGGTACCACTTCGTTTTTTTCGGGATCAAAATTTTGATTTTCTTGAAACTCTGGATTCTGATAGAGGGCCATGGGACTTAGATCTGAGTGCAAAAATGGAGGCTCTAGACCCTTCCAGAGCTGAGATATTGAGATTTCACGATAGCATTTATGCCATTGTAAATATCTCAATATCTCAGCTATGTATGCCATTATGAATATCTCAATATCTCAGCTCTGGAAGGGTCTAGAGCCTCCATTTTTGCACTCAGATCTAAGTCCCATGGCCCTCTATCAGAATCCAGAGTTTCAAGAAAATCAAAATTTTGACCCGAAAAAAAAACGTACAGTGGTACCCCTTGTCGTTTTTTTTCGGGTCAGAAATTTTGATTTTCTTGAAACTCTGGATTCTGATAGAGGGCCATGTGACTTAGATCTGAGTGCAAAAATGGAGGCTCTAGACCCTTCCAGAGCTGAGATATTGAGAATTTCACGTAGCATTTATGCCATTGTAAATATCTCAATATCTCAGCTCTGTATGCCATTATAAATATCTAAATATCTCAGCTCTGGAAGGGTCTAGAGCCTCCATTTTGCACTCAGATCTAAGTCCCATGGCCCTCTATCAGAATCCAGAGTTTCAAGAAATCAAAATTTTGACCCAAAAAAAAACGTAAGGGGTACCACTGTTGTTTTTTTTCGGGTCAAAATTTTGATTTTCTTGAAACTCTGGATTCTGATAGAGGGCCATGTGACTTAGATCTGAGTGCAAAAATGGAGGCTCTAGACCCTTCCAGAGCTGAGATATTGAGATTTCACGTAGCATTTATGCCATTGTAAATATCTCAATATCTCAGGCTGATATGCCATTATAAATATCTAAATATCTCAGCTCTGGAAGGGTCTAGAGCCTCCATTTTTGCACTCAGATCTAAGTCCCATGGCCCTCTATCAGAATCCAGAGTTTCAAGAAAATCAAAATTTTGAACCCGAAAAAAAAACGTACAGTGGTACCCCTTGTCGTTTTTTTTTCGGGTCAGAATTTTTTGATTTTCTTGAAACTCTGGATTCTGATAGAGGGCCAGTGGGACTTAGATCTGAGTGCAAAAATGGAGGCTCTAGACCCTTCCAGAGCTGAGATATTGAGATTTCACGTAGCATTTATGCCATTGTAAATATCTCAATATCTCAGCTCTGTATGCCATTATAAATATCTAAATATCTCAGCTCTGGAAGGGTCTAGAGCCTCCATTTTTGCACTCAGATCTAAGTCCCATGGCCCTCTATCAGAATCCAGAGTTTCAAGAAAATCAAAATTTTGACCCGAAAAAAAAAAACGTAAGGGGTACCACTGTCGATTTTTTTGAGGTAGAAATTTTGATTTTCTTGAAACTCTGGATTCTGATAGAGGGCCATGTGACTTAGATCTGAGTGCAAAAATGGAGGCTCTAGACCCTTCCAGAGCTGAGATATTGAGATTTCACGTAGCATTTATGCCATTGTAAATATCTCAATATCTCAGCTCTGTATGCCATTATAAATATCTAAATATCTCAGCTCTGGAAGGGTCTAGAGCCTCCATTTTTGCACTCAGATCTAAGTCCCATGGCCCTCTATCAGGAATCCAGAGTTTCAAGAAAATCAAAATTTTGACCCGAAAAAAAAACGTAAGGGGTACCACTGTCGTTTTTTTTTTGGGTGCGAGTTTGAATTTCTTGAAACTCTGGATTCTGATAGAGGGCCATGTGACTTCAGATCTGAGTGCAAAAATGGAGGCTCTAGACCCTTCCAGAGCTGAGATATTGAGATTTCACGTAGCATTTATGCCATTGTAAATATCTCAATATCTCAGCTCTGTATGCCATTATAAATATCTAAATATCTCAGCTCTGGAAGGGTCTAGAGCCTCCATTTTTGCACTCAGATCTAAGTCCCATGGCCCTCTATCAGAATCCAGAGTTTCAAGAAAATCAAAATTTTGACCCGAAAAAAAAAACGTAAGGGGTACCACTGTCGTTTTTTTTTCGGGTCGAAATTTTGATTTTCTTGAAACTCTGAGATTCTGATAGAGGGCCATGTGACTTAGATCTGAGTGCAAAAATGGAGGCTCTAGACCCTTCCAGAGCTGAGATATTGAGATTTCACGTAGCATTTATGCCATTGTAAATATCTCAATATCTCAGCTCTGTATGCCATTATAAATATCTAAATATCTCAGCTCTGGAAGGGTCTAGAGCCTCCATTTTGCACTCAGATCTAAGTCCCATGGCCCTCTATCAGAATCCAGAGTTTCAAGAAAATCAAAATTTTGACCCGAAAAAAAACGTAAGGGGTACCACTGTCGTTTTTTTTCGAGGTCAAAATTTGATTTTCTTGAAACTCTGGATTCTGATAGAGGGCCATGTGACTTAGATCTGAGTGCAAAAATGGAGGCTCTAGACCCTTCCAGAGCTGAGATATTGAGATTTCACGTAGCATTTATGCCATTGTAAATATCTCAATATCTCAGCTCTGTATGCCATTATAAATATCTAAATATCTCAGCTCTGGAAGGGTCTAGAGCCTCCATTTTTGCACTCAGATCTAAGTCCCATGGCCCTCTATCAGAATCCAGAGTTTCAAGAAAATCAAAATTTTGACCCGAAAAAAAAACGTACAGTGGTACCACTGTCGTTTTTTTTTTAGGGTCAAAATTTTGATTTTCTTGAAACTCTGGATTCTGATAGAGGGCCATGTGACTTAGATCTGAGTGCAAAAATGGAGGCTCTAGACCCTTCCAGAGCTGAGATATTGAGATTTCACGTAGCATTTATGCCATTGTAAATATCTCAGATATCTCAGCTCTGTATGCCATTATAAATATCTAAATATCTCAGCTCTGGAAGGGTCTAGAGCCTCCATTTTTGCACTCAGATCTAAGTCCCATGGCCCTCTATCAGAATCCAGAGTTTCAAGAAAATCAAAATTTTGACCCGAAAAAAAAACGTACAGGGGTACCACTGTCGTTTTTTTTTCGGGTGGAGTTTGATTTTCTTGAAACTCTGATTATGATAGAGGGCCATGGGACTTAGATCTGAGTGCAAAAATGGAGGCTCTAGACCCTTCCAGAGCTGAGATATTAGATATTTATAATGGCATACAGAGCTGAGATATTGAGATATTTACAATGGCATAAATGCTACGTGAAATCTCAATATCTCAGCTCTGGAAGGGTCTAGAGCCTCCATTTTTGCACTCAGATCTAAGTCCCATGGCCCTCTATCAGAATCCAGAGTTTCAAGAAAATCAAAATTTTGACCCGAAAAAAAAAACGTACAGGGGTACCCCTGTCGTTTTTTTTTGCGGTCAAAATTTTGATTTTCTTGAAACTCTGGATTCTGATAGAGGGCCATGGGACTTGATCTGAGTGCAAAAATGGAGGCTCTAGACCCTTCCAGAGCTGAGATATTTAGATATTTATAATGGCATACAGAGCTGAGATATTGAGATATTTACAATGGCATAAATGCTACATGAAATCTCAATATCTCAGCTCTGGAAGGGTCTAGAGCCTCCATTTTTGCACTCAGATCTAAGTCACATGGCCCTCTATCAGAATCCAGAGTTTCAAGAAAATCAAAATTTTGACCCGAAAAAAAAACGTACAGGGGTACCCCTGTGCGTTTTTTTTTCGAGGTCAGAATTTAATTTTCTTGAAACTCTGGATTCTGATAGAGGGCCATGGGACTTAGATCTCAAGTGCCAAAATGGAGGTCTAGACCCTTCCAGAGCTGAGATACTGAGAATTTCACGTAGCATTTATGCCATTGTAAATATCTCAATATCTCAGCTCTGTATGCCATTATCAATATCTAAATATCTCAGCTCTGGAAGGGTCTGAGCCTCCATTTTTGCACTCAGATCTAAGTCCCATGGCCCTCTATCAGAATCCAGAGTTTCAAGAAAATCAAAATTTTGACCCGAAAAAAAAACGACAGTGGTACCCCTTACGTTTTTTTTGGGTCAAAATTTTGATTTTCTTGAAACTCTGGATTCTGATAGAGGGCCATGGGACTTAGATCTGAGTGCAAAAATGGAGGCTCTAGACCCTTTCCAAGCTGAGATATTGAGTTTCACGTAGCATTTATGCCATTGTAAATATTCTCAATATCTCAGCTCTGTATGCCATATATAAATATCTAAATATCTCAGCTCTGGAAGGGTCTAGAGCCTCCATTTTGCACTCAGATCTAAGTCCCATGGCCCTCTATCAGAATCCAGAGTTTCAAGAAAATCAAAATTTTGACCCGAAAAAAAAAACGTAAGGGGTACCACTGTCGTTTTTTTTTTCGGGTCAGAATTTTGATTTTCTTGAAACTCTGGATTCTGATAGAGGGCCATGGGACTTAGATCTGAGTGCAAAAATGGAGGCTCTAGACCCTTCCAGAGCTGAGATATTTAGATATTTATAATGGCATACAGAGCTGAGATATTGAATATTTACAATGGCATAAATGCTACGTGAAATCTCAATATCTCAGCTCTGGAAGGGTCTAGAGCCTCCATTTTTGCACTCAGATCTAAGTCACATGGCCCTCTATTAGAATCCAGAGTTTCAAGAAAATCAAAATTTTGACCCGAAAAAAAAAACGACAGTGGTACCC